>WNWU01013815.1:3485755-3526143 GCA_012654045.1 Ptyas mucosa | reverse complement strand
CCAGCCTGAAGATGACGAATGAGACTTCGTCGAAACGTTGCCAAGACACTTCCAATTTTACGCGGGAGAAAACCCGAATAACCAAAGACCTACATACACACACACACACACATACCCCTGCCCAGGGGTGGCTTCTACTTACCTTTACTACCAGTTCGCAACGGGATCGCATGCGCAGATCGCCAATGATGACATCCGGGGCGGTGGGTGGGGTCTCCCGCCAGTTTTACTACCGGTTCTTGCGAACCGGTCTGAACCAGGGGCAACCCACCACTGGCCCTGCCCCATGCAAACATCCCTCCCTAACTTTATGTGGAATCAGGGTTCACAAACAAATGTCAAGAAGTGAGACCATTCAAAATACTGTACTGTACGTCAATTAGAAAACAGGAAGAATTTAATTCATACAAGAATATAAAATCCATCCCTTTGTTGATGGGGTATCTCCAACATCAAATAACAAAGGCTGTCATGTGAGGATATATTTTTCAGCTATTTCCCACTGCATAAAAAGGCAAAGCGAGACCAATAAATAGGCTGAGATAATGCATATAAAGTAGGAAGGGATAATGGATCGTTTCTGCCCTCATTTTTCTGCTCTAAGTCCCCCTAATCCATTTCAGAAACAAGACAAACTGAGGAATAAATTTGTTAAGGAGGTAATCTGCTTTTAGGAGGTGGCTGCTCCTTTTATTTTCCTTCCATTGCTTCCAGAAATCCAGAAGTAATAGAAATAAAAAGAAGCCACCTCATACTCTGGTTGTGGATGTTTTGAAGGGCTGCCCTACGAATGACAAAGAAATGTCTGGGTTCTGATTGGTTCTGAAGGATTAGAAGTGTGTATGTGTGTGGGGGGTGGTGGTCTGTGTCTGGCTGTCTGCATGAATTTGGCTCAATTAGAACCAAATACGGAAACCGAACAATAGGACCCATATAAGAAGAGATGAGAACTGATCATGCTCACAACTGGACTACATGTTATCCTCCGATGAAGATCAGGAGAAGGTGACAAGCAATTAGAATGACTGCCGCTTTTCTGAGACATGAAAGAGGATGCATCTATTTGATAGATTATTTTTCCCCTGCCCATTCCGATCTTAAACAATATTTTCCTTGTTTCCCAGTCAGGATGGCCTGATTGGTAAAAGCATTCCATCTTATTGGTACCAGTTTAAAATCCTTTTTGGCATTTTCAATGAATTAATCTTGGACTAGTTGTCCGGTGAATCAATTTACTGTATTTCCTAGCGTTTCTAATTGTTATGGATGTTGCTTTCTTCTTTTCTTCAAGGTATTGATATTGTATATTAAAAGGGTATAAAATGTTTTAAAACTTTTACTTTTATTGAAAGAAAAATAGTAAATGGAAATAATATACAGTATATAATTAATCTATTCCCAATAAATATTCAACATTTTTCAAACATTTAGAACATGGTCTTCCCCGCTTCCCTCTGATGTCCATCATTCTCTGTGTGCACATGAAAAGGATTGTCAAAACTTTATTTAAATGAAGCTTTCTCGTAAAATAGGAAAGCGAACTTCCTGTTAAATCTCATGCCTTTGCATATCAGCAATACAGTGAAATCAACACTCGAGTAAACGTGCATTTTGTGTGCGTAAATCCTAAATATGTGGTGTTTTATTTAATTCGTTTTGACTAATGTTTGTGAGTTATTTTTTAAAATTTCAATATATTAACTTTTATATACAGTAATTAAAGGATAAAAAACCCAAATAATAACAATAATGAACCTAGCATAATCAGAAGTGTAGGGTGCAAATTTTATTTCCAGTGAATCTTGTAGTCCTGTCGGCATACGGCATTTTTTAGTGTCAAGATATTCAAAATGGGCATCAAGATTTTATTTTCATTGCCCTAAATCCTGATAGTTTCTCTGAAGAGATTAGATATTGATGTTAAAAACTGCTGCCAGTCAAATGTATACCTGTCAACTTGTTATATCTTTCTTAAATTCCTTTCCTTATAATGTGCCACAAAAGGATACCCTTTTAATACAACATTTAAAGAGAGCAGCTCAAATGCTCCACCAGGCAATCTGAATTCCATCCCTTCCTCAAAATGTTTCTCCATTAGCACCAAACCATGACACAACCATGAGCTGGCAACCTCTTCTTTTGGCCATCTCCCCAGGACATTGACTTTATCTCATCCTACACTCATAAGTGAGGCTCTCTTGAGTCATCTCTAGCGAGATTTAACTCTCCCTCTTATTTGGTATAGGATAGGGGTGTCAAACTTGCATCGTCACAGTGTCGTCGCGTGACATATCACGACCTTTTCCCCGTTCGCTAAATCGGGCAAGAGCGTGGCTGGCGCATCTGGCCCGCGAGCTACAAGTTTGACAGCCCTGGTATAGAATCTCTGCAGTTTTGACAACTATTATATTGGGTCTGTGATGACTCTGGGCCCATCACAGCCAACTTACCTCACAGGGTTCTTATGAGGAAAAATAAAGTGGAGAGTGAACACTGTCTTAAAATGATCTCATTTGGAAGGGCTTATTTATTTGTTTATTAAATTTGTATGCCACCCATCTTGCTATCCAAAGTGATTTGGAGGGCCATAGCATGTTCTAGATTAAATAGAATGTTCTTAGTCCAGATTTTATTCTTAATTATAATGCTTCATGTCAAATATATGTTATATGGCATGGTAGACTTTAAACTGAGCTGTTCATGGCCTTTAACTAGGTAAGCATTTATTTCCAATTGATTGCCAGTTGGAGATACCAAACGTGATCTGTAGAAGGTGAAAAGGCAATTAATGCAGTAATAAATTTGCAATCTAAGTAAGTGTCATGACAGCAGTTAGATTGTTCAAAACGAAAGTGATCAGCCTTCTCCTATATAACGCACAGATTTTTTCCCCCCACTTAAAAGGTCTTAGAATCAGCTCAAACCAAATTTCTGAGAACTCTGTTATATGTCTCCACAGTAGCAAAGATAGTCTTCCATCTAGTGCTTTGGCAGAGGCCCGATTACAATTATGCTGGTTGAAATATTGATTGGAAGAAGTACTGAAACACAAGTCCTTGACCTGGACTTTTCTTCTTTATTCTGTCTAATAAATGCAGCTCGTCTTAGAACAGTGTTTCTCAACCTTGGAAGCTTGAAGTCCACCCATCTTCAAGCTACCAGAGTTGAGAAACACTGTCTTAGAAGATATGAATTCAAAGCTTCCAAACTCAGTCAGTGGAACAGAAGTTGCCTTCAGAAGTTATGGCTGTTTCAGCACTGGAAGCTTTTAAGAAAAAATTGGACAGCCATTTACCTGAAATGATATAGGGTCTCCTGCTTGAGCAGGGAGTTGGACTAGAAGACCTCCAAGGTCCTTTATTATTCTGTTAAACTACAGGTAGTCTTCAACTTACATCAGTTCATATAGAGACCGTTCAAAGTTATAACGACACTGAAGAAAGTGACTTATGACCATTTTCCACACTCATGACCTTTGTAGCATCCCCATGATCATGTGATTAAAAAATTCATCTGCTTGGCACTTGGTTCATACTTACGATCGTTGCTGTGTCCAAGGGATCACGGGATCACCTCTTGCAGCCATCTCCTAAACAAAGTCAATGGGGAAGCCAGATTCATTTAACAACTATATCAACTGCAATGATTCACTTAACAACTGTGACAAGAAAGATCGAAAAATGGGGCAAAACTCACTTAACAAATGTTTCATTTAAGAACCGAAATTTTGGGCTCAATTGTCGTCGTAAGTGGAGGACTACTTGTAATTTAACAGTGGATTCTCAACTATACTTTAATTACGCTGAGTGTAGAAAAGAGCAGATTTGAGATGAAACAGAGGGAGCATAATACCTCGAGAATGACAGAGATGAAACATCATATTATTGTTATATTGCTAAGGATTGTAGTTCATATCTTTACAATCTGTCCCTCTGCGACCATTGCTTTCATGGTGCTTGACATGCAGAGCTAATCTCTCAGTCAGGTATTGTGTTTTTCCTATTAAAAATATGAGTCCAAGAAAATTCCCTTGAAAGTCACAATTGTTAAAATATTTAATGGAACAGAATAAATAGCTACATAAAAGAAAAGAGGAAGAAAATAGAAGAACATTGTGGGTAAAGAATAAAATATCAGCAAATAAACAAAGAGTTTACTATTATCGCAAAATTAAAATTCATTATTTCATCATTCATTCATTAAATGTACAGAACTAAGTTCATTATGTCATGTTAAGAGTAGAAATCTCTATAAAACTCTGAACATGATATTGATATCACCATATTTGTCATTGTTCTGAGGATAAATGTACAAAATCATATAAATGGAAACGGAGGAAAAATGATGAAGAAAAATTTCCCCCACAAAATTTTATTCCAATGCAGTTGCAATTAGCAGTCATCAGTAGGCGGTTTTATAAAAACCTGCCTACAATAACTACATGGTTTTAAAAGCTTGATAAATTCCTTCTTTTCCCCTTATCTTTTTTTAATATTCACTATCAATCCCCTGCTATGAAATATATATTAGGATTATTTCCTCTTCTGCTGAGTAAAGTTGGACTTTTCTTGACTAACCTGACAAATGTTGAATATTATAAGCTGCTATTCACTTGCCATGCACAACTGCTATAGATTGTCATGCAAATGAAAGTGAATTATGAAATATAAATCTTACACGTTGTGTAATGTCAAGCTTCTCCTAGAACTCCAGAAATTCTCATATTCAAGAGACTTATTTGGATTGACCCAGCCAGAGCATGCATCGTAATCTTAAATGCTACATCATAATAATTGGAAAATGCCTATTTTGTGACTCTGTCATCTTTAAAGTGACTTAGAGAGACCATTAGAAAAATTCACATCTATACGGCAAAAGAGAAGGATTAAATTAGTTCCAGGGAGACTTAGAGAGAGAAAAGAGGATGAATATGCTCCTTGTAACTGACAAGTGAGAAAGAGCTGTATAGTGTAAAGTCAGATTTCCCCACTTCACTTGCTTGAGCCTTGACTAAGTGCTTCTTGAATCACAATTCATGGGGATATAGAGCTTGTTTTTAAAATATGCATTCAGTGCTTATTACTCAGTTGGGCATTTTGGTATTAGATATGTTGGGTTTAATGTATCACCTCAAAATTCTAATGAACTTTTGTGCGAGGCTTCTGAGCCTATGAACAATGCAGTTGGAATTGCCCCCTAATGGTGAGGAATGGAGCCCAGATGGCCCTTTAAAGGTGATAATTAGGAAATACAGCATATTTGAACGTTAGAAGAGAAATTTGTTAAAGGCAGTCAATCTGTCTAAAGCATTCATATTTTCTTAATTGTTTGTGTGAGACTTAATTTGTTTTGAATGCAAGAGTCATATATTTTTAATATTAAAACTAAAACCCGCTGATTTTCTGTTCTGATTTCTATTTGTTTTAATTTTGTCCTTGGTATCTTGTCTCCAGAACATGTGGGTGGAATAATAACTATATAGATTTGGGTTTATCTGCTGGGCCATATTTACTATCTGAGCTCAGCGTCAAAATGTTATTAAGGCCAGAATGTTTGAATGAAAATCAGTTGAGTTTCGTAACTATCACTCAGACTACATTTCTGGAGTTGTTAAATGTGTTTTTGCACTAAATATCAAGTGTGAAATTTCATGTAATATACAAATGGAAATAGTCTATGCCCCATCTTATTTTTAAAATGCAAACAATTCTTTATTAAGTGGCTGAAAAGTATGGAGTTGTGAAAATTTTGTAGCATTGCTTTAGCGTGTTACCTAGTCCTCTAATTTTACATAGCTGCTGTGTTCCCTGCTTAAAAAATAAATCTTTGATCTTTGATTTAATTAGAAGAAGAACAATAAATCTATTTTTTTCTCACCAAATTAGAAAGCAGAGAATGCTGGTATGGAAATGCATTTTCTCAAGCAGCCCTTGATATGCTTGCCATGGGGTGTCACCAGGCCACCTAGTGGTTAGGAAAGCACTGGAGAGAAAAGTAGGAAGATATATGATTATGGCAAGATTTTAGGAACCAGTCTGCCCCATTGTGGACTCTGGTAAGCTCCACTACACTCTCTACAAAACACAGTTGCCTCCAAATCAGATCAATTTTCTTCTGTTTTTTTATGATGCATTTAAGGGTTCAAAATGGGACACTTTAGCATCTTAAAATCTTCCCAAAGCCAAGAAATACCAAGAAGAAAAAAGGACATTAGCTCTATTTATTTGGATGGCCTTCCTCTTTGATTTGCACTTGTACACGAACTTGTGCAAAAAAAGAGAAAAGGCTGGTAAACTCCTAAATCAAGAATTTTGTGCCTTCCTCTGATTAAGAAGCAAAAAAAAAAATCTCGCTGTTTATTGAGGAGGGAAATTCTGCCTTTACCAAAGTGTTACCAAAAAATAATAAAGGAAACTTTATTTATTTTATTTATTTATTTATTATTTATTTGGTTAAATTTTTATACCGCACTTCTCCTTGCGGACTCAGGGCGGTGAACAGCCAACTAAAAACACTGTATACAAAGGTTAAGACAAGTTTTAAAATAATTTAAATAAGATTTGGCCCATAATTTAAAAACAATTCAAATTTAAAATCGGTATCAAAACTTTAAAACCAAGGCATGGTGTCAGACCAGCCCAGCTAACTGGAAGAAATGAGTTTTAAGGGCCCGACGAAAAGTCCGGCGGTCTGGGATCACTCATATCTTTGGGGGGAGGTCATTCCAGAGGGTAGGGGCCACCACAGAGAAGGCTCTCCCCCTGGGGGTCGCCAGCTGACATTGTCTGGCCGACAGCACCCTGAAGAGGCCCTCTCTGTGGGAGCGAACTGGTCGCTCCCAGTTCATTCCCACAGAGCGAACTGTGGGAGCGAACTGGGAACTTTATTTTTATTTTAAAAATAAAATAAGAAAATATAGAAAGGGCTGGCAGGCCTCAGCTACAGCCTTAGATAAGCTATGTTTGGCTAGATAGATAAAGTTAGTTGGTGATGCCATGGAAGCCAAGCAGTAGAATCAGGGGTGTTAAACTGGCAGCCCACGGATAAGATGCATCACGCACAGGCCAGGCCCACCCTAGCTCCACGAAGGAGGAAAATGTCGCAAAACATCAGGTGACAGCAACGTGACGCAGCGAGTTTGACACCCGTGTAATAGATAGAAATGTAACTGCATCTTTACTTTTAGGACAGTGATTCCTACAGAGAGAGTATTATATGCACACAAAAATTGAAAAGATTCGGCATTGACTACATGGAGGAATGAAATTGACAGAACTGACTTCTTTGACTAAGGAAAGGTCATTATTGACATTAATCAATGAAATTGAAAAAAATGGAATTAGTAAACCTAATGTGCCGTCAACAAAACCTCAAGGGCATGTCAACATAACCAACAGAAGCCAATCTATAAGAGTCTTACCTTTCCTTCTTTTAATCTCGGCATTCTCCATAATCAGGTAATAGTTCTTTTAATTAGATTAATGCTCACTTGTCCATGTCTAATGATTTCTGAAGGCCTCCCTCCAACATATGAACATTTCCATGCCCATTTCAGAGAGTATGGGAAGGTGCAGTAAGAAGATTTCAAGTATCTTTATTTTGCTGGTCTTATAGTTTGCTTTTCAAAACAAACTGTAACCTTTTCAGCCTTAAACTTTAAGCCAAGTAGTTCATGAGCAAACTCACAGAATAATGCAGAGGAAAAAAATGTTTGGATAATCAGATTTTATATTCAACCTATATTATTTCATATTCTTGCATTGCATCAAGACCATTGCATTTCCCCCCTTCCAGTATGAAATGCAAGCCAGAAAATGTTGACTTGAAAAAAATCATTCATGATCTTCTGTATAAATAGCTGAAGAATGATTTTAAGGGGAAAAAAAGAGAACTGGAATTGGATAAAGACTTTTATGTTGTGCTTTTTAAAAATATATCTTATTAAAAATGTTAAGAACTCTGATAATAATAAGAACCACATCAAACTAAATTAGAATAGAAAAAGTGAAGAGGAAAGAAATAACAAAAAGCTAAAAGTGTAATAAGAGAAGAAAATAGAAGAAAATAGAAAAAAGAACAACATATAAAGAACACATATAAAGAAAGATATAAAGAAGTGACTTCCAATATTCCTCAGAGTAGTTACAAATACAATTATATTTCAACTTTTCTTTCTAAAGTTACAGATTATCTTTCCATAATCTATCCTGTCTAATCATTGTAAAAATGATTGTAAAATAAAATTGTAAAAAAGAATTAGGGTTCAATAAAAAGTCTAAATTAAATTAATGTATTTAGCCTGAAAATAAAACTGATGACTTATAACAGATTTCTCATTTTTAAAATCATTATGCATAATGCTAATTTATTACATTCACTGTAAGGCCTTAAAATAAAAAAGAATAAAACCTGAGGAATTGGACAATAAAAAAGCAAACCATGTTCTAGGAAAAAGCTTTTATGTTTCAGTTCTATATTTTTATCTGTTCTATGGTTTACTATTTGAATTCATTTCTTGTTCTATGTGGGTTTTTAAAACCTATCTCTTCTGCATGAGTACACAAGGTGTCAGATATACGATATTAAAATGGCATATTTAAAGTTATGAGTGCTAGCTGACAATTTGAAAGAAAGGATATAACAGTCAATTTAATTTTGCAGAATTTATAGAACAAGTCAGAATTGGGCAGTGACTTTGTTCTGGACGGAAAAAGTTATTGTTGCACATTTGCAATAAAGGTTTGGGGGAAATTAAATTATGTTAACAGCAACACATAATTCTGTGCTGATATTATTTGATGTACTTGGATCCATTTTGGACTGTGAAACTATAATCCCATAGGACTTCCAAAGAATTAATACCAACTTTGCTTGTAAAATTCCAAGCTCATTTTCTTGAACACAGTTGTTCTTTTGTTTAAATTGAATTTATAAAACAGACTCATATGTTTCTAACAGTTTCCTTCTGTGTCAGGATAGAAGGAAGGGAATAAAGCCAAACACTTGGAAATAGATTATTACTTCAGATTTTATTTTCCTTCTGAATCTCTTCTTAGCTTCCATCGGCATATAGCCCATTTACAATGGATTAAGGCTGTACGTGGTTACTTTAATACACAAATTCAGCATTGACAGATTTATTTACTTATTTAATTTATAACCCACTTTAATTCCAGTACAGTCTCAGATGGCATAGCTGATGCTCTCACCTCTTATTCCCTCCGCAACAATATCCCTAAGGAGTAGGCCGGATTGAGAGAAGAACTGGCCCCAAATTATTTCATATCTAAAACGACTAGAATTCCTGATCTCATGGATACTAGCCCAATACTTCAAGATCTTCTCCAAACCAAATTTCACATATCATATCCTTCTGATATTCTAAAGGAACAGTCCCCAACCTTTGCAGCTTGGTGGCCCGGCTGTGGGGGAGAGGGGAACCGGGCCCCACAAGTGGCTGCCTGGTGCTCATGTGCGCACAGCTCAACTTGTGCGAGTGATGGGCTGGCACGCATGTGCGCAGCTCAGCTTGCATAAGTTGAGCTGTGTGCGCGCGTGTGCACAAGTGCATGCCAGTCCAATGCTTGCACAAGTCAAGCTGTGCACACGTGCACATGCGCCGGCCCACCGCTCTTATGGCCCAGTTCCGAATAGGCCACAGTCCGATAGTGGGTTCAGGGATTGGGGACCCCTGTTCTAAAACTCATAATATAGGAAGGGTCTAGGACAGTGATGGCTAACCTTTTTGCCATCACGTGCCAAAAGTGGGGGGAGCGGGGGGGGGTCGTGGGTGCGTGTGCCCACATCCATAATTCAATGCGCCCCACCCTCCCGCGCATGCGCACGTGAGCCCCCCACACACTTCCCCCTGCTTTTGGCACGCAATGGCATGGTGGGTTCGATAGGCCCATTTTTTCCCCTCCAGAGGCTTTCTAGGAGCCTGGGGAGGGCAAAAACAGCCTCCCCCCCGGAGGCTTTCCGGAGGCTGGAAACAGCCAGTTTCCCGACTTCTGGTGGGACTGGAAGGCCTGAAAATCAGTTGGCTGGTACACACATGCACCCTGGAGCTGAGCTAGGGCAACACTTGCGTGCCCACCAATATGGCTCCGCATGCCACCTGTGGCACCCGTGCCATAGGTTCGCCATCATGGGTCTAGGACTTTTGTTTATTAGTAGAAGGTTACTTCAAATCAATTTATTTACTGTAGTAAATTGAATTTCATTCAATAATAATCAACTCAAGTAATGCCTTTCCTTTCTATTTATTGTGACCCTTAAGGCAGGGGTGAAATGCTACTGGTTCGCTCTGGTTCGGGGAAACCCATACTGATAAAAACTACTGCTTCGGGCAAACAGATAGTAAAAGAAATGCTTTAAAAAGTAAAAAAAAAGGTTCCGAAGATCACAGCTGTGTTGTGCGATCGTCAAACCTTTTTTTAAAAAAACTTTTTTAAAGCATTTTTTTACTACCGGTTTCGGCAAATAGGTAAAAAAAAGTTTAAAAAAAAGTTGGCCATGCCCACCCAGTCACATGACCCCACCACCAAGCCATGCCCACCAAGCCACGCCCACAGAACTGGTAGGAAAAAAAATTGCATTTCACCACTGCCTCAAGGCAACTTACAATAATAAATCATGCATTCTATAAGACAGTGTTAAAATAAATCCAAAGTGACTGTGCAAAATAATTTCAGAAAGATAACAGGGATGCCTATCAGTCTGGAAATAATCACAAAATTATTTCTAAACCTCTTTCCCAACTGGCACTGCCTGTCAGAAAGCTTGGGATGAGATGGAGTGGGGTGGGGTGGGATGGGATGGGATGGGATAGGATAGAAGGGACCTTTGAGGTCTTCTAGTCCAGCCCCCTGCTGAAGCAGGAGAGCCCATGCCATTTCAGGCAAATGGCTGTCCAGTGTCTTCCTAAAAACCTCCAGTGATAAAGCACCTACAACTTCTGAAGGCAAGCTTTTTCACTGGTTAATTGGCCTCACTGTTAGGAGGTTTCTCCTTAATACAGGTTCCTTCTCTCTTTGATTAGTTTCTATCCATTGAAGAAGAGAAAAAAGATCCTAATTCTAATGTCAATATTAATTAGATAAAATGCTAAATAAAGCCAAAATTGCTACACTGCCTATTACAAATGGCACGGAAGGGATGACAACTCAGGCTCATCTCTTTTCCTTAACATCTGGGTTTCTCTCCCAACAGGAAAGTAATTCAACTCTTTGCATCCTGGAACAGTAGAGTACTGAGAGAATTTTCTCAGTATTGCAGTAGCTGGCTCTGAGGTTTCCTGCTTTTACTACATTTTTCTGACATATTATGAATGATTGTACCATGACTAGTGTAGCAGTCTTAAAGAAGACTGTTTTTGGAATGCCAGAAATCTTAGATCAGTTTTTAACCTCTACTTTGGATTCAGGAACAGGAAGAATATGCCAACTTAACACTGGTGTCTATTTCTGTGGTCGCAGTTGTGAACATTGTACAGGACGGCTAAAACTTAATATTTTAGGAACTGTACAAGCTTACAGCCGCAATTTTAAAGCCAGTTACAATACATTTGACTCAGGCTCAGCAGTGAGTTCTAACATCCTTTTTGCTTTGGATTTTAAAGTTGGAACCAACCTACAGTGAATTAGTTTCCTTTGATGCTATAGTATAGTATTGACTGAGGGGAGGGACAGACAGAACAAAAGTCCTAATTGCCTAAATTTACAATAGGTTCCCAGCAGCAGCTGTCACAAAAGAAATGTTAATGCAGTAAAAAAAGGTAAATGGAAGGAAGCTAAATCCAACTTAGGGACAATTTAAACCTTACATTGAGTTATTTTAAAGTCCTTCCTGCACATTGTAGGTACTTCATTTGTCATGCCCAGGTTTTCTCTCCCTTCTCCCCCCCCCCCATCCTCAAATTAGTCACCACTCTTCTTGTCCTACAGTACTTTCGAATTAAAATCAGAATGGGCAAGGAAGTGCAGAGGGCACACACATGGTTCCCATTATTTTGGTTCAGCTTCCTTGAAAAAATGTTCGATGCAACAATCAATTTCTTCTGCATGTTTCTTGCGGCTTTTAGAGGAGCATTGTTGTTATTTTCCTACAGATAAAGATTGGAATATCTGCAAATATAACAGATGGCCATCATTTTTTCATGCTTCAGCCATGAAGCAGGGGGCTAGGTGTCATCCAATGAGATTCCACCCAGCCATCTATTTAACCGCATCAGAGTAGTTATCACTTTTATGCTTGCTCAATTTTTTTTTCTCCCAGTACCATGTACAGACATAATTTCTCTTCTGTGCACAATCATCTCTCCTGTATTCCTTTTTACAACTGCAGCTCCCAAGTTTGATGTTGTAATTAGTTAAAGCATCCTATAAAATTAAATTTGTTTTTCAGGAAACATGTGAAGAACCCATTTCAAGCTGTGAGGATCTCCCTTTAATTAAACACATTTTAAGTGTGGGGTTGTTTTTTTTTTAATCTCCTCCATACGTACTAAATACTGTAGTATTACATTTTATGATAATCAGTGCAACTGGGAATTGCTGTTTCGGCTATTCAGGCTGATTTGCAGAGAGTTCTTTGATTTCATGTTTACGTTCAGGGTGTAGGGTGCATTCCATAAAAACTGCTAATTTTTTTTAATCTGGATCAAAATCAGAAATGGGTGTGTCTGATTAAAGTCTCTTCTGGGGCTGAGCAGATTCATGATGAGAAAGAATATAGAGCCTAAGAGCTAAATATGTCTTTTTTGGCAGCTGTAGCCCAGCAAAGTATGTATTTGTTACTGTTTGTTTATGTGACTATGTGAACTCATGTATGATGAATGAAGAAATGAAGGGTGTGAAATACATAGCAGCTGATTTATGCATTGTTCTTCAATGAAGCGAAGAATAACTACTTCTAAGAAACTCAGACAACCATTTTCAGATGTAGGCTTTAATTTAACAGGGGCAGAGGTTACAAAATAAAAAAGAGCTTCTACATAGAAAGAGAGAGGGAGGGAGGGAGGGAGAGAGGGGTGTATTTGTGTGTGTGTTTGTGCATGTATGTATATGTATATATTTCTCTTTTTGCTTATTGCGTATTTATGTTGAATGCTGCCACACGGTTTGAGTTGGGCCGCCTTCTTAATCTTGAAATAAATAAATTAATACGATTCACTTCAGTGCTTTTAATAGCCCTATAATAGAAGCAACAACAAAAACAGAACTTACTGATGCTGCCATTTGCTAAAGAAGAAGATGAAGCAAGCATGATAGGAATGGAAAGGAAAGACTTGCTATGGGACTGGAAGCCAAGCACTGAGGAATTAGAGGCATGCCGAAAGAAAATGGAAAATTGAAGAGAAAGAAATAGATACATAACTGGCTGTGATTGTTTTATATTGTTGTATGTTTGTTATATTTATATCCCTCTTTTCCTTTCAAATTCAAGCCAGCTTATTGGGGAGGGGCTCTCCTATACTTTTTACTTGCAACAACTGTGAAGTATGTTGGGCTGAGAACTTGTGCATCTGTGGGGCAGGAGATCAAGATAGGGAGCATTATGATTAAATTGCCCCTCCCTATTGTATATAGTCCTCAACTTATGACCAGCATGTCCATTGTTAAGCAAGAAATCAAAGCAACTGGACAGCAGATACTTACATGAACAATTCAGGCAGAATGGGTACCCACAAGCATTTATCACAAGATGACTATGCAACATGCAAGAGAAAGAAAAGAAGAAAGAAGGTACAAGACCAACTATATGGTACACCCTGCCATACATCAAAAACGTTTGGAAGCAGGATAACACAGCTTCCGAGATCTGTAAGTGAGCATCACCCATCGCTCAGAGGCTACCATATGAGGACAAATCATTCAACACAAAAATCATTTGGAGGTGGAAGAAATTTCTAATGTAATCTACTGGATTCCCTGCATGAATTGCCACTGTGACTATGTAGGACAGATGGGACGGAAGCTAACCACCAGACTATGAGAACACAAGCAAACAGTTAGACCAGGAGACCCAAACTCACTGGTAACCTCCACTGCAGTGAACAAGGACATGCATTTAATTTCGCAGCTACTATGATTGTTGGCTGAGCAGAGACAAAAATAGCCAGAGAAATAATTGAAGCCTGGGAAAGAGGCTCCTTGTCAGTGAACAGAGGTTCTGATTTACCACCAGCTTATCAGGTGCTTAGGAGCTGAGGGCACAAGAGGCACAAGAAACAACAGTCGAGGACTTAATAGCCAGCCATCAAAACCCTAATTAACAACTAAAAGCAACACACAACCAGGCACCATATAAATACCATATGTACTGTAGAACAGCCGAGTGCACATATTCTGGACAGACAGTGGTTTCCTGATAATGGGCTCTAGCATGAGCCTGAAAGCTTGGAAAAATAAGCCTATGGTCCCGGTGACTGACTCAGATTGGATCCTGCAAAAACAAAAACAAAAAACCAAAAAAACCCCCCATCACCCCACTGTTTCTGAAAGTCTTTCAACTTTAAAACTTTCAGCTTTGAAATATTATTTTTAAGGTGCTTCCAAAAGAACTGCTTGTGGCCTATCAAATAAAGTTGCATTTTAGATTTTTGTGAGGGCAAACCAATTTTGGGCATCTTATTTTCAAATCTTTTCCTAGTGTCAATCAAAGGGGAACTGCTGTCTCTGGTCTATCTACCAGCGCTCCAAGATCAGTTTTCTGATTAGCCATGACTCCATCATTCTCCATCAGCCTATATTTTACAAACTTTTGGTGGGTTGCTTTTTGTACAGTCTTTCATTATGAGAATTGATGAGCGAGTCTTTCATTTTGTTTTCTTTAACAGAATAACAGAATAATAGAGTTGGAAGGGACCTTGGAGATCTTCTAGTCCAACCCCCTGCTCAAGCAGGAGACCTATACTGTTTCAGACAAATGCTCTTCTAGAGTCTCAACATCTTCCTTATATCTTGGCTACCAACTTTAACTAAACAGTGATTCAAAAAAAAAGAATTTCCTTACTCCGACAGTTGCTAAATTTGCTTAAGAGTCTTTTGGGGAGGCAATTTGTAAAAACATAGATACCAGTGAACAAAGAATATCAAATTATCCCTGTCTTACGCTTGCTAAATCTCTGAAGGAACTGTACAAATGCAGTGAGATAGAAATTACTTTTTATTTATTTATTAAATTTATATTGTGAGATATATGCTATCTCACAATAGAGCACGGGTGTCAAACTTGCCGCGTCATGTTACCGTCATGTAACATATTGCAATGTTTTTCTCCTTTCACGGAGCTGGAGTGGGTGTGGCCTCCACGTAATGCATCCAGTCCGTGGGCCACCAGTGAAATAGAATGATACTGGGAGGCTTTTAAAGAAAATACTGATTTCACTTCAGGAACCTTAACCTTCTGTATACTTGGTATCTGTAACAAACCTCTTCACAAATTTAAATGGTTAGAATATAAGCTAATCAGCTGGTTATTTCCTTGGAGCCCCCTCCCACACCCTTGGCTTTCTTTTTTAAAAACAGACATTTTTTTGGCCAAGAAGCCAACACTTAGTGTAATGTTAATTATATAGCTTGAGGATTCCTGTTTGAAAGGTGAATAGCATACATATTGAAGCCTTGGCCAGCAAAGCCATTTCTTTCATTGTAAAGACCTGTTTTGAAAAGCGACAGCAGGAAACCATATTGGTTTAATGCTGGAAAGAGCAGAATAATAATCTCTCTCTCTGGAACCAGCCAAATTACTACAGTATGGATGCTTTCAGACTGAGTGCTCCTACACTATCAATCAAAAACAAAGATGTTTGGCCTCCTCTAAAACTTCCACATTTGAGGCAGGTAATTATGGAGTCCTTGGTGTTCTCTGAGCTTAGTTATTTTTCTACAGATGTTTTATTATCGAAGTAGATAGCATCTTGGAGGCAGAAGGGAGTGGGGTTTGCTCTCAGAGGTAACTGAAGATGTTACCTAGTTGGGTAATGAATCGTCTGCAATTAAATAACCAAGCTCAGAGAGCACCAAGAACTCCACAGTTCAATCCTGAGCTACAAATATTTTCTTCCATTGGCAGGTAATTATGGACAAGCTCTCATAAAGAAACACATCATTTTAACGGAGCTCGGCTCAGTGGAGGCATCTCAAGCTTCAACATGTTTCTTTAGCTATGCATCCATGTAGAAATGGTTTGCGGTAGCTCTGCATATCTATTACACATATTTATACAACAATAGGCGTAATAGATGCACAGACCTATTCCTAACCATTTCTAGAGAGATGCAATGTTTTGCATATAGTTATTTTATATCTCAGAATTGCATTTTTATAATTTCACATTCAAAAGTGACTTCTAAAGGCATTTTATACATTTACCTTATGGATATAAAATAAAATATGGAGTCTTCTTTCATATTAGTCAAAATGGGTAATCTTTGGCAACCTCAGGATGATCATCTAGGCCTGAAAATCAGCTGGCTGGCGCACGCATGTGTGTCGGAGCTGAGCTCACGTGCCCACCGATATGGCTCCGTGTGCCACCTGTGGCACCTGTGCCATAGGTTCGCCATCACGGATCTAGGTCTTCAGTGACTTTGCTATCATCATAGATGGCAGAACATATGGTAAAATTATTTATTTCATTGTGGTTCTTTTACTAATCATATATCTGATTTGGCTCAATAAAAACACACTAACGAAAAAGTAGTTTATTCATATTAGATGGATTCATCTTTCATATTTGGGGTAGATACGCTGGCAGTGCTGAATGGCCAATTTGGATTATATTTTTATTTATTTATTTATTTTATTTTGTCGAGTACATATTAGATAATATATATAAGTATAAGCATGAATTGAATACATAAAATGAATACAATTAAAGGGAACATTAAGACAGGGATGGTAGGCACGCTGGTGCTCTTATGCACGCCCCTGGATCATTTCTGATTCTACAGTTGTTAGAACGTAACCTCGCCATAGACAACAGGATTTTTCTTTCAAGATATATTAGGTGTTCATCAGCTGCTTATATTTCATTCATGATAGGCTGCTATGTCACCTTGAATGATGTTGCTAAATTGCAGTTCAACGGGCTGTGGTCTAGTTATGACAAGTCAGAGGTTAAATGATTTGGGAATAAAATGTCATTTCACAGAAGACAAATTAATCCCCTGAGGCTTGCAGAAACTCTTAGTTTCTTTTCAGTTGCAGGTTTAGAGTTTACTAATTTTATTAACTGAGGAAAGGAAATAAACATGGTTTGTTCACGTTTCCATCTTAAATACAAATTTTATTATCTGCTGCATTTTAATTTTTTTAAAAAAATGATTAGCTTCAGCCACAAATACAATAGCATTGGAGGTGTTGTTTCCTTCTGCAAGTGTCATTTAAAATACTGCATGGGTGGTTGAAAAGATTAATTACTGTTTGCTGTAGAGAAGGCAAGTGTTTTAATATGTTTTATATACTCAGTTTGCCATCCTCGTAAAAGTTCTGTACCTCAAGTGTGGCCCTTTTTTTTTCATCGTCTGCAAGGTTCACATTTTATAGGATATCACTGAAAGTGTTAATGTGTATTCCAGTCGGTGCTGTAATGTTTAAAAACGTGTCATTAACAAAATAACCCTGATGGTCTTGGAAGCTATGGTTTGGAAAACCCGAATCCTTCTGACTCATTGAGACATTTTGTAGGAACAGAAAATGCCTTTAATTAAAACAATGCTGGTGCACGTTGTACTATTAAGGACATGAATTATGCATCAAGTATTCTTTTGCACATCATGTGTACGCCCGTATGTATACATACACATTCTTGTTAGCTACCTTAAAATATTCTGTGCTTCTGGGCACTCAAAGTATTTCAGATATGTTACGTCCATAATCTGTTTTGTCATCTTCATTGGCAGGTCATTATTATCCATTGCAGGAATTTAGAAAAGGCTGAGAGGTGATGGATTATTACTGATCTCATGAACTTCATGTTTCACAACTGTAAATTATAGAGGCAAAGCATATATGATAATTACTTCAGCCTGATCCACATTTATATATAAAAAAATTCACTCCTATCCATGATTTTTCCCCAGGGAAAGTCTTATGGTGGCAGATACTTATTTAAGAATAATTTAATTTAATCATTTAAGAAATATTTAAGAATAAAATGAATAGAATAAATAAAGAATAAAATAAAAGGGCATATGCCAAGATATCCTGAGGAATAGGTATGAGAAATGAAAGGTATCCATCGTCTGCAGTGGCTAATTGCTCTTCAGAATCATATGAAATAATGAATTTGCTATAGATTAAAGCTTCTATATGCAGAAGTCCCTCAGTTTAAAAAAATGAAGCATTCCCTATTATCATAAGGCTGAGGAATCATCAGTCTTCAAATTATAACCAGCATTTTAGGATCCCAGTTGGTCTTGGTGAATCAAGAAACTATTTTTGATCTTTCAGGGTAGAATATAGGTAGTCCTCAATTTACAACAATAATGGAGCATCTCCATTACTGTCAAAGGTCAAGTTGTACCTAAATGAAATGCATAATTAATGATCTCCCCACCCCTGCTTTCTCCAATGCATTCATTAAGCAAATGCACACGTTGTTAAGTAGAACTTAGGGTGACTCAGGGGTAGGAGAGACCATGGGAGGTCTAGTGCAGGCACAGGTGCACCAGGAAGACCTCCCAAGGCCTCCTCCATGAGATATCTCATGCTCTTCTTCCTGCCCCTTGGGTTCCCAAAATCCCTAAGTGTCTCATCTGTACCCCACCCCATCACAATCACACACTTAGCTTTTGAGGATATCCATAGCTCAGGACAATGGAGTAGGGAAGGCCGCTCCATTGCTGGGCCATGTGGCACAACAGAGGAGAAGAAATGCTGCTGCTTTTGCTCCCCTAGCAAAAGCAGATGTGTTGGGAAGGAATGGATTGCAAGGGGAGCAAAATCAACAGTATTCCTTCTCCTCGACTGGAAGCCCTCTGGAGGCCGGAAACAGGCCCGTTTCCGGCCTTCCCGAATTTCCAGTAGGCCCATTTTTTGCCCTCTCCAAACCTCTGTGCGCGCCCTGCACTTACCTGCATCCAAAACGGGCTGCGTGGGGACTCCTCGGCAGGGCGGGCAGGGTGGGCCAGCCAGGAGTGGGATTTGGCAGTTCTCCGAACTGCACAGAATCTTAGCTAGAGGTTCTCCCGAACCCCTGCGAACCCCCAGCAGCCCACCCCTCATTTGGACTCCAAAGAACAAATCCAAGACAGAAGACTCATTCATGTCTTCTCTCAGATTCTTCCATGTCTTCCTTAAATGCTCTCATATGCTCCAGGACAACTTTTGGAGATCAAGGCCAAAGTACAGCACAATTGTAATCAATTTATATTTAATCAATATATATATACCTGATGGACCATCTGCGGCCAGTGACAGCTCCCCATCACCCGGTGCGTTCCCACAGAGAGGGCCTCCTTGGAGTGTCGTCGGCCAGGCAGTGTCGTCTGGCGACTCCTAGGAAACGAGCCTTCTCTGTGGGCGACCTACCTTATGGAATCAACTTCCCCTGGAGCTCCGGGCGGCCCCTGACCTGCGCTCTTTCCGCCGTGACCTTAAGACATGGTTATTTCACCAAGCCGGGTCGGACTGAAAGGGTTTTTAAGGGGAGTTTTAATGGTTTTTAACATCTAATATTGACTTGTCTATTTTATTGCTGTGAGCTGCCCTGAGTCCTTTTCGGAGAGAGGGTGGCATATAAGCTTAATTAATAAATAAATAATAAAATAAATAAATAAATAATATATCAACCTGTCAAATTTTATGTCCTTACTCCTATGTTTAACAGGTTAGACTGCTTTCATAGCCACATTAGCTAATATGGCTAAACAGAACAGCAAAAAAGAGCCTAAATGATCCATATGGAAGCCATATCCAAACTGCACATTTGGCCACATAATTCGTGACACAGAGTGCTCGGTGCTTTTGAATAGGTAACGCGAGAAGAGGAGAGAATATGGCTAGAGATTGGCAGGTGCTAAATATTCTAAAAATCGAGATTGATCCCACTTTGTATAATGTCTAATTCTGTTTAGATAAGAAAAAAAATTGGAAATTGGAAAAAAGTTGTACTCAATCAATATTAAAAAACAATATTGAACAAATATTTTATTGAGGAATGTATATCAGACTGCTTGTCTGATATGCAAGATTTATATATAACCCATGTTGCTGTGTGGGATGACTCTAAACCCCAACTATATAACTATATAACTATATAACTATATAACTATATATATAAATATGGAATTAGTTTTTCATGTGTCATATTGTAATACGTAACAATCATATCAAGAGATCATGCAGTAGTATTGAATTTCCAGTTCTTCCCTCATTATATTTTATCATACTGTACACCCTTTTGTTTCCTGGAAGAATAGAAAGATAAATACAGTTCCGTTAAAGAGCTTTTGTTTTTATTCAGTTAATTGATTCTATATGTATGTATGTGAGGATGTTTTTATTCTTTAGCCAAAATTCAGGTATAGAGGGAAAATCTGAAGGATAATCCACTTAGCGTTTCTCTGTGAAAAGTGCTCTTGGTACTCTGATTTGGGACATGGAAAGAATCTATTTTGCATATAAAAGTTTTAAGAAACCAAGTTACGGAGTTGGTATTTTTTAAACATCATTTTAGTAATTCTACATTAAAGCTGAAATCAGAGTAACAAACCTGGTATTCGAACTATGTATTTGTGCAGCTCAGTAAAGTTTAAATCATAATCCACCAGTCACTTACTGTCTAAATCCATTAAGTGGATTTGTGCATCTCATTTTCATACAGCTGCTGCAAGCATAACACAAATAACTATTCAAGCATGCACTCGCCTTACACAATATGTACAATGCAGGAGGAAGAAGGGAGATTGAAAAACCATGGCCTTCCTTCCGGGATGCCGTTTTTTACCCACTGGGAAGAGAAGTCTGATTTTATATGAGAAGTTGGTAAGGGAAAAGAGATTGATAGGAATAATAATAATAATAATAATAATAATAATAATAATAATAATAATAGCAATGAAACAAAATAATAAGAATTGGTAAAATAGAGAAAGTCATAGGAAACGAAGAAGCTAAATACTATTACTATTACTATTGCTGCTACTACTACTAAAACAAAATTTGTGGTTTGCAAATTGAAGTTGAGTGATTATGGAAGAAGAAATCAATGGTTGTACCAATAGTAATAGGAGCCCTTGGAACAATACCCAAAGGGCTGCCTAGATACACAGAAATTGCCTTAAAATCCTTTTTTGCTTGGATAGCTATCCTAAGTATAAAATATAATTCTTTAGTGGCCAAGTGTGATTGGACGCACAAGAAATTTGTTTCCGATGCATAAGCTCTCCGTGTACATACAAGCAACAAGTGATAAATCTTGATCATAATTATAAATACAATAATCAAAAATCATAAGATACAACATTCAGTGATAGTCATAGAATACTAAATAATCAGTATAAATAAATATATTTAGGATACTAAATAAAAGCAATCGAGATACATAAATCATAAAACATAAATCATGAGATACAAGCAACAAAGTTATAGTCATAATAAGCTAAGGAAATAGGTAATAGGAAAGATGAGAAAGATAATAGTAAAAGTAATACAGCCCTACTAGGTGGTTTGACATCCCAGGGCATAAGTCAGTGTTGTGGGAATTAGTTTAGCAGAGTGTTACCATTGAGGGGAAACTGCCAGAGGTGGTATTCAGCAAGTTCTGACCAGTTCTGGAGAACCGGTAACAGAAATTTTGAGTAGTTCAGAGAACCAGTATATACCACCTCGGACTGGGCCCACCCTCATCTATTTTCTGCCTCCCGAGTCCCAGCTGATTGGGAGGAAATGGGGATTTTGCAGTATCCTTCCCCTGGAGTGGGGTAGAAATGGAGATTTTGTAGTATCCTTCCCCTGGAGTGGGGTGGGAATGGAGATTTTACAATATCCTTCCCCTGCCATGCCCACCAAGCCACGCCCATCAAGCCATGCCACATCCACCAAGCCACACCCACAGAACCAGTAGTAAAAAAATTTGAAACCCACCACTGTAAACTGCCTTTATGCCTGATTGTTTTTGTGTGCAATGCCCTGGCTTATAGAGTCGTCTTGAAGGAAGAAATTGAAACAATTTATGTTCAGGATGGGAGGGGTCTGTCGATATTTTCACAGGCCTCTTTCTGGCTCATGCAGTATACAGGTCCTCAATGGAAGGAAGGCTGGTTGCAATTTCTTTTTTCTTTTCTTTTCTTTCTTTCTTTCTTTCTTTCTTTTTTTTTTGCAGTCCTAACTATCTGTTTAAGTCTGTGTCTGTCTTGTTATGCTGTGCCAAACCAGATAGTTATAGATTGCAAATGAGAGATTCAATTATTCCTTTCTAGAAGTGTATCAGCAATTCTATGGGTAAGAAGCAGGGAGTATTGGATGATTTAAAACTTTATGATGGACCCAACAGCTTTATTAATCTGGAGTTGATGTATCAAGATTGACAAAGTATAGATGTTCTGACACGTCAGTCTTGACACTTAGCTATGGCTCCATTGCTTCACTTCTCACCAGTGCCTGGGTCATAGACATAGTACTATTAGAGACTGCCACTTGGGGATGACGGGATAGGATAGGTTAGGATAGGATAGGATAGGATAGAATCTTTATTAGCACTTTAACATACACTAATCAGCATACATTAAAATGAAATTTCATTGCATTCAGTTCTCAAAAGATAACCATTAGGCAAATACCTCCCCCCACACTCATATATGACACAGAGAAAATCTCAGTCTAGTTCAAATGTATACATATACACAGTGGTGAAATGCAATTTTTTTTTGCTACCAGTTCTGTGGGCATGGCTAGGTGGGTGGGGGGTCATGTAACTGGGTGGGCGTGGCCAAGTGTTTTGGTTTTTTTTTACTTTTTAAAGCATTTTTACTACCTATTCGCACGAACCGGTAGTTTTTATCACTACTGGTTCACCCAAATCGGAGAGAACCAGTAGAATTTCAACCCTGCATATACATGGTGAAAAAAAGAATTCTGCAAGTTTACAACATGGATGGCATAAGGATCAAACCCGATACAGAATCTAGTGGTCCAGCTATAGATACTTCCCCAGAGGAGTAATAACAGAAACAGGCCATGAAGTGGGTGTTTGGGGTCTCTAACAGTTATGCTTCGAGTTCTAAGCACATAGTGCCTATAAGTAGTATCTTGAGTATGGACCTTCTCATTGATCGTGGGTCCGGCGGTCATGTATGGGTTAATGCTCTCCGATGTAGTCGGATCGGGTCTGTTAGCTGAGAAGCTCCGCCTCCTCCTGTTGCTTCCCAGCTTTCAGACTCGATCCGATTCGGATAGACACGGAATTTGAGCTGCTCCTGCATTTCCTTCACTACTCTAGTCCTTCTTTTAAAAAAAATCGATTAATTTCTCCTTCTTACTTCAGGAAGCTGCCTTGTAACTCCTTTGGCTCCCTTCAGGTTGAGCGTGCCAGCGAGAAGGGCTTCGGCCCGATCCCGCTGAAGACCGCTTGTGGGTAAAGGGCAGGCTCCCTTTCTTTGGGTTGAGCCCCCTGGCAGCGTGAAGGGCTCACGCCCGACCCCGCTGCAGACAGCCGCGTTAATCTTTGTCTGAGGCCATTGCAGGCTTCCCTGCCTCTCCCTCAGTGGCTGCTTCGCGCGACTTAGAATCGCGCGGAGCGATTCGGAGCCTCCCAGCCTCGCTGGTCTCCGGGGAAGCGTCGGAGCCGCCTTGAAGGCTGGTGGCAGGCTCCGTCTCAAGAAACTACAGAGCGGCTGGTTTAGCGCGTGGGGAGCGCTCCGCTGCATCAGAGCCGTCCGGTCCTCCCCGGACTCAAACGGCGAGCGGTTTCCCGCCCATCCCGGCGGCGGCGGCGAGGGGCTCAGCTGTTTGGCGCTTTCGGCTTTCCTCGCACCTGGCCGTATCAGAGGAACGGCTCTGCGTTTCTCGGCGCTGCGAGGAGCTACCGCTTCTGCCTACCTGTAAGTCCCTTGGAGTGGGGCTGGGAACGGGTTTGGGACGCCTGGGCGCCATTTTACCCTCTGCCTCGTGGCCGGCCGCCATCTTTAACGGCTGCTCCTTCTGGCCCTGCCACTCTAACCCGCCATTTTGTTTCTAGCTTCGACCCTTGCAGGTCTACCACATCTCCACAAGATGGCCTCCACCAGGCAAATCAAGGCCAAGAAACATGATTTCCAGGACAGTGAACATCCTGGGACTTCTTCCTCAGTTCCGTCCAAAAGACCCAAAAAGTCTAAGTCATCTGAGGCTAGATCCAAGGAGGAAATGAGGCTCCATTTAGCGATAGAGCGCTGTATCCAAAAAGCTATTAAAGAAGCCTCTATTAAGGGAGTGGAATCCCCGGCTCCACCCTTGGCCCAGACCTCCTTGGCCCAGACTTCCACCCCAGCTGTCCAGGCCTCTATACCCCCACTGCAGGTACCTGCACTTTCCCCAGATGGGGAGGGGACTTCATCACAGGATCAGAGGCCCATCAATCAGGAGCTCTTTGGAGCTCAGGAGCTCGAACCTCCTCCTTCTACCCCACCCCCCTCTGAGCCAGTTGCCCACCCAGAGGAAGCCCCCCCTCAGTCGGGGGAGGATGCCCAGCAGCCTTTGATCTCTCCAGAATTGGTGGCTTATATCCACCAGGCCATTCTCCAGGGCATAGCAGCCGACCGCCAGCGCAGGACGGCTTCATGGGTCTCGGAGTCTTCTCAGATCGATGTGGAGGGCTCCTGTTTGTCTATGGACGGGCCCCAGGCCCCCTTGAGACCCCGCTCTTCTGGTACTTCGGTTCAGGGTTCCAGAGCAGGGGACGACATGAGGGATCCCGACCTTTCGGACGATGAAGACTTATCGCCCGATCAGCCCTCGTTTGTGGGGTTATTCAAACCCCAAATGTTCAGATCTCTGCTACATAAAGCAAAACTCACCACAGGTTTATGCTCCTCCCCTCCAGCCCCAGCTTCGGGTGACAAGGCTTCCACATCAGTTCCCCTCTTTGAGGAACCCACGGTGGAGGCTGAGGAGATTCTAGGGCCCAAGTTGTTTAAGGACGTCCTCTCCAAACAATGGCTGAACCCGACCTCCGGCCCTAATCCCAATGCTTTAGATAGACGCATTTATAATCTGGCCCCGGAGATCTCTTCTCTCATACAGGTTCCCACGATTGACGCTCCAGTGGTAGCCCTTTCCGCGTCATCGAACCTCACAGGTCCCCCAGAGGAGAGCCTTCGTCCGGAGAAACGCCGGCTGGAACACGCACTGGTCAAGTCTCATCTAGCGTCGGCCTGGTCGGTCCGTTCTTCTATGGCGGCTTCGTTTTTCAACCGCGCCTCCATCCTGTGGCTGCGCCAGCTTCAAGACCGTCTGCCGGTGGCTGATACACGTTCCCATCAGGACATCAATAAGGTACTGGCAGCATTAGAGTACTCGGCTGATGCCACCTTGAACTCCTCTCGGTTCACAGCCAAGGCAATGGGTGCGTCGGTCACTGCACGCAGGTTGCTCTGGCTCAGACAGTGGCAAGCCGACGCTAAATCCAAATGGCGCCTGGCCACTTCCCCATTTGAAGGACCACGGTTATTCGGGGGCCCCCTGGAACCCCTCCTTATAGAGTCCAGGGATAAGCGCAAGATCCTCCCGGCCATGTCACGCAGGTCCGATCTCCGTTCACCCCAGTCCTTTCGTCCCTTCCGAGGGTCAGAGGGGAATTACTCAGGGCCTAGGGGACAGCGATCCTTTCCGCCCCGCCAGTCGCGCCCTGCTGACCGGCAGGGCTTTCAGTTCCAGAGAGGTCAAGCCAGGCGACCCTTTTGCGGGGGACGGGGTCGCTCCCGCCGGTCTCACTGACAGTCTAACCAATCCTCCCATTGGGGGCCGCCTGGCGTTCTACTCCAGCCAATGGGAGGCCACGTCCTCGGACGTCTGGGTCAGGGAGACGGTCAGGGTGGGCCTCTCCCTGGAGTTCCTCTCCACCCCCCCGACTCGATTTCTGCGATGCCCGGTCTCTCGGGATCGGGCGTCTCGGCTCCTGATGGTTTCGGCCATTCAACATCTTCTCACAATTCGGGCCGTAGAACCGGTTCCTCAGGAGCTGCGCGAACAAGGCTTTTACTCCCGCCTGTTCGTGATTCGGAAGTCGTCGGGGGGTTGGAGGGCAATTCTGGACCTCAAATCCCTGAACCGATGGATCGTTTACCGTCGGTTCAAAATGCAGTCCCTCCAATCCATCCTGGAGGGCGTCAGGGCAGGAGACTACCTCGCATCGATAGATCTGATGGAGGCGTATCTCCATGTTCCCATCCACCCTTCTTTCCGCAAATACCTGCGTTTCTGTTATGCGAGTCGTCATTATCAATACCGGGCCCTTCCATTCGGCCTAAGCTCGGCTCCCCGGGTCTTCACGAAATTAATGGCCGCGCTAGTGGGCCACCTCCGGACCATTCCCATCAGGATTCAATTCTATTTGGACGACCTACTGGTTCTGTCCAACTCGGAGGTCTTAGCGCGCCGGGACCTGGATTCCACCCTCCAGGCCCTGGAGAGCCACGGTTTTTCCGTCAACCTGGCCAAGAGCCACTTGATACCCACGACTCGCATACAGCACCTGGGGGCCGTCATCGACTCCGTGGAAGGCAGAGTCTATCTTTCCCAGGACCGCCTGTCCAGCCTGCGGTTGCTGGTCAGGTCAGTTTCGTCAGGGAGACCTGTCTCTCTGGCGTCTCTGTCCCAGCTCCTGGGGAAGATGGTCTCTTGCATTGGGATCATTCCTTGGGCTCGACTCCACTGCAGGGATCTGCAGGGGTTTCTTCTGCCCTATCAAAAGAGGCTGTTAGGGACTTCCAGCCGCAAGGTTTCACTTCCTCGCAAGGTCCTTCTCTCACTTCAGTGGTGGACTTTTGCAGCAGTCCTCAAAGGACGGGAATTCCGGGAGTTCCCTTGTCTGATTCTAACCACGGATGCCAGTCTTCAGGGCTGGGGGGCCCACCTGGCGTCCTTTATGGCTCAGGGCCTTTGGACCCAGGACGACCTGGGCCACAACATAAACTGGCTCGAGCTCTGAGCCATCCACCTAGCCCTTCGAGTCTTTCAGGACCAGGTGCAGGACAGACACATCATTGTGAGGACGGACAATGTAGCTGCCAAGGCTCATGTAAACCGCCTGGGGGGGACCCGCTCTCGCCACCTCATGGAGGAGGCCGAGAGGCTGGGAGCCTGGGTGGAGACGCATCTGAGGTCCATTCGGGCCTCCCATATCTCGGGGGTGGCAAATTCCCAAGCGGACTGGCTCAGCCGGACGTTTGTGGACCAGGGCGAGTGGAGCCTGGAACCCTCCCTGTTTCGGAGGATCTCAGCCCAGTTCGGAGTTCCGAGCGTAGACCTGTTTGCCACCCAGGCAAATCACCAGACAGAGAGATTCTTCTCCCGCTTTCCGGAACCGGGGGCAGAAGCAGTGGACGCCCTATACAGCGACTGGCCATCGGGCCTCCTATACGCCTTTCCGCCACTGCCTCTGATTCCCAAAGTCATCCGGAAGATGCTGACCCTTCGGGCAGAGCTCCTGATGATCGCCCCCTTCTGGCCGCGCCGACCTTGGTTTGCGGACCTCCAGGCTCTGTCCATTCATCCTCCATGGCGTCTGCCTACCACCGGAGCGGTCCTCCGTCAAGGACATCATCTTCATCCGGAACCCGCCTGGCTTCAGCTAACCGCCTGGAGGTTGAGCGGCAACTGTTGAGGGCGGCCAAGGTCCCGGCTCGGATTGTCACCACCATGCAGGCGGCACGCCGTCCATCAACCACTCGAATATACAACTCGACGTGGAAATCCTTCTCTACCTGGTGTGCCCGGAGGTCCGTGGTGGCCACGTCGGCCTCGACAATTCAGGTACTGGGATTCCTTCAGGATGGCTTGGAGGCAGGTTTGGCCCCCAACACGTTACGCAGGCAAGTCTCTGCCCTTTCTACCATCTTGTGTTGTGGGTCTCGGGGTTCCCTTTCAGGGCGTAATTTCATCCGGCTTTTTCTCAGGGGGGCGTCTAACCTCCGCCCTGCCCCTGTCCATAGGTACCCGTCCTGGGATTTGCCTCGTGTTCTGGATGCCCTGACCAGAGCCCCCTTTGAACCCCTTAGAGAGGTGGGACTCAGGTTCCTGTCATACAAGGTTTCCTTCCTCTTGGCAATAACTTCGGCCAGGAGGATCTCGGAACTGGCGGCCCTCTCCACCCGGGCCGACCTGTGTGTGTTCCATCCCGACCGGGTAGTCCTCCGGTTGGACCCTACGTTCCTCCCTAAGACTAATTCTCCATTCCATCGGGCTCAGGACCTCGTTCTGCCCAATTTTTGCCAGCATCCCTCCCATCCCCTAGAACACGTTTGGCATTCCCTGGACGTCAGAAGGTCCATCCGGATCTATCTCCGTCGGACGGCGGACTTTAGACGTACGGAGTCCCTCCTGGTCTCCTTCCAGCCGTCCACTATGGGCCAAAAGGTGACCTCGGTCACGGTGGGGCGCTGGATTAGGGCCACCATAGCCACGGCTTATGAATCTCAGGCCTTACCAGTCCCTCCCCACATCACGGCCCACTCCACCCGCAGTGCAGCCACATCGGCTGCTTGGGCAACTCAGGCCTCCTTGGAGGAAATCTGCAAGGCTGCGGCCTGGGCGTCCCCGACGCCATTTATCCGCCATTACCGGGTAGATCAGTTCGCTTCGGCGGATGCAGCCTTTGGCCGCCGGGTTTTACAGCAAGTTCACCGCAGGTCCACCCCTCAGGCCCGGGACGATCCCACCCAATAGGTAGTGGCTTTGGTATGTCCCATACATGACCGCTGGACCCACGATCAATGAGAATGGGCTTTGCCTTACCTGAAAGCCCTTTCTGATTGTGGTGGGTCCGGCGGTCAGCCCCGCCCTACTTCTTCCCGGGTGCCCTCGGCGTGGTCCTGGGATTCTCTTTCTCCTGTCCTTTCTTGCAGCTCAACGTGTCGGTCTGTTGCAAATCGTCACTCGTCAGAAAGCTGGGAAGCAACAGGAGGAGGTGGAGCTTCTCAGCTAACAGACCCGATCCGACTACATCGGAGAGCATTAACCCATACATGACTGCCGGACCCACCACAATCAGAAAGGGCTTTCAGGTAAGGCAAAGCCTATTCTATCTGAGTCACTGTTGCTACCAAACCAAACAAAGCAGTTTGTTAAAACGCTTTCAATTATGCCTCTGTAAAAAGTGGCCAGGACAGAGTGGAGAGTGCTCTCCCTATTGGCACCTATCACAAATAATCCATATTCTTTAATACTCCATGCCTAAACAGTGATATATTTTAGGCATCTTTTAAAGCTTCACCTTTTTAGTTGCCTTTCCTAATCACTTACTCTCATTAGCAATTCCCGTTTAATTGATTTTTTAAAAAAAATAATTCTGCTTTTTATTGGATTTTTTTATTGGATAATGCAAAGGATTCTTTGCATTAAGAACAATTCATGCTTCAGTCAATCAATTAATCTATTAAGACTTTCAGGCAAGGTTATGATTAGAAAATAGCATTATATTCACCCACTCTTTCCATGATATGCCAAGACCTGAAAACTAAACTTAAGAGATCTTTGAACCTTAAATGCATACCTTAAAATGGCACCTCTATGAGTTGTTGTTCAATTCCATGATTGTTAGATGTGTTTGCATTCCAACAGATATGGGTAGATGTGTGGATGCTGTTGTTAGTAGCATTATAAAATTAGATTTAGTATCCATGTAGTTTAACAACAGAAGAAAACTAGTTGTGTAATATTTGTATTTAAATAATTCTGTTGAAGTTCTAAGAAATAATTCTATAATATAGCAACAGTTTATGGCTAATATTGTTTACGCTTCTATTTGGGGAAAAAATATGTATCTTGCTATGTGTGAACAAACCAACTGGCAAAGGAATGATGGTTTTCAAAATTCTTTTGTGGTGCAAAACATCTGCCCTGATACCATTTTTTTAGGAGCAATAGGAGCAAAGGAAAAGATATTCCAAGTGCATTTTTTCTTCGCTGCCATGAAGTTGCAAGAATCTTTGTAAGTGGAAAGTAAGAAATGTATGTTGATCACCCATTTAAAACTGTAAATTGCGAGAGCTGTGACAGATTAAGAGAGATGATGAACAACGATTTTTCCACATCTCTCTTCAATTTGCAAACGTTTTGCCTACTCAGATGAGAAGTTGCTCCTAATCAGACAAGATCATTGTTATTATGCATCCTGCCAAATTGATTGTGATGTCATTCAGTAACTTTTGGTAGATTACACATAATGCACGATCCCTGGTCGTTCCACAAAGTAAGAAACAACTCTTCAGGAAAATTCTCACCAGCAGAGTTCCACTTCTCACTTAGACCATGCTCTTGAGAAAAGCTATTTTTCCAACGTACACTGGATCTTTAAACTTTTGTCCACAAACTTCTATATTAAAAGTCAATATTAGAATATACATGGCCACCAAAGCATCTGAAGCATCTTTAGATGATATCAGTGACTCTCATAAAAGGCCAAATTAATGCAAGGAGCCATGAGTTATGAGCTTTCAGTGTTCTTATATGAAATTTCAAGTAATAGTTTTCAGTGTTTCACAGGCAGTCATATTAAATCTTGAGGGTGAGTTATTGAAATTTTCATTTGACTGCTTAATATATATTTAAAAGGAGGTTTAAAAGGAGATTTAATCATCTTCTCTGCAGTCATATTTTAATTCCAGTTTTGTGTTTTGGAAACTGGTGGCAGAGAGTAACTGGTTAATAAGCTCCTCAGGTTGAATATCCCTGTATAAACCATTTCTATTCTTCGAAATCTGATCACAAAAGGTAAAGTTTATTCTTTAGTGGAACGGCTTGAAGAGCCACAGGAAATGTCACCTCCTTGATTGTATTCTTTAACAGGTTGTACTTTTGGACTGTTTCTCTCTTCTACAACTGAAATGCAAGATGTTAGGGAGTTCTCATGCCAGTATGATGCAAACAAGGTGAATGGAGCAGCATTGTTCAAGAGCTGACTTTCCACAAATGCTGGCCACAGATATGGTTCAGAAATGTTATATTTAAAGTGGCTAGCGCTTTCATTGGGGCCTCTTAGTTTCAGCAGGCTATTGTTCTCTCTTCAATAAATGTCATATGGTGTCACAGGTTAAGGTTAGTTGGGAGAGAAGTAAGTCATTCTACCAGGAAAGTTTTAAATGCAACCTGGTGTAGTTGTGTATTTAAATATTGAGCTCATTTTTTCTAACTCGCTCTTCTAGTAAATGAATTGAAAAATTTTAAAGATGCCTTAAAAAAAAGCATTAAGGCATGAATTCATAGAATCTTTCTCTAGTAGAAAATTAATTAAAATAGGTTTACAAATGGTAATGCAAACTGAAAACAAGAGCAATCAAGTTAAAATGTAAAATCTGAAACATTGGAACGAGACAACTTGCTGCAACCATGGACAACTTGCCACAGGAATAGCCTTCATACTTTTGTATATTTATACAAAGTCAGCTTATTGCCCCCATAAACCAGGTCCTCATTTTACCCACCTTAGAAAGGATGGAAGGCTGAGTCAATCTTGAGCCTGGTGAGATTAGAACTCGCAGTAATTGCAGGCAGCTGGATGTTAAATGCTGCCTTAATAGGAGGCATTAGCCTGCTACGCCACTCAGGCTCAGGCTTTTATCATTCATGTTTCATTTTATCCCTCCTTTGGCATCCTTTCTTTAATGATTTTATTCCACTATTTTTACAATATTAGTGTAACTCTTGTCCCGGGGTGAGTTGTCCCATAGTGAGTTGGCCATGGCAAGTTGGCTGTGGTGTGTTGTCATAGACTCCTGAAACATAGGCTGGTCATCTGAAGTACTTCAGTCTATAAGGGCTTTGAAAAGGAAGGGGTGATGCTAGAGATGCTTTCTGAGAGAGGACATTAGTTGAGAATAATTGAAACATCTATGCTTTTTTTGTCCATCAACCTCACAAGTGATACTAATGGACATGAGCAACTCATCATTGCTGATCATACCCAGGACAAGTTCATGCAAATAATTCAAAAAGCTGTTTCCAAGCCATTAACATTTTTGAAACTCCGCACAATTTACATTTGGCCAGCAGCAAACAGGGCCAGCAGCAATTAAATCCAACTAAATAGGATTTCACAGGCTTCATAATCTATCAGGTAGCTATTTTCTACATTAGCTGAAGATACCATTTTCACTAGCATCTGAGATATCACAGCAAGCCCAAAATGTCAACCTCCATGCAGTGGCATTATTATGGAAATACTGGCACTAGTACCTACAGTATGTCATGGTGACCATGTGTCATTATTTGCTTCTTTTGACCATGCCTCCAGACACCCATACTTGAATGGTCCAAAGTTATCTAATGAGTTTCCATGGCTAAAGATGGACTTAAAGTAGATCTACCTGATACTGTTCTAGCATCTTAACCACGACTCGCACTGGCTCTCCAAGGCAGCATGGCTCCAAATACCACGTGCAGGAGAATAATGGCAAAGTCTTGATCTCCTGCTTGCAAGCACCAAGAACAACTGGTTGACCACTGTGAGAAACAGAAGTCTGAACTAAAATTGTCTTTGGCCTGACCCAGCAGGGTTCTCCTTATGTTCTCCTTATGTTTTATGCATTCCTACAGCTAAATGGTTAAGAAGTGAGAGAACCCCATTGTAAAGTAAATTTGGGATGTTGGTCAGAGTAGAATTATTGTATAGCTATGTTATGGACGCAACAACAATGTCTAATCCCATTCATGTCTTTTTGTCTAAAAACAATTGCTTGACGATGTACCAAGAGGGGAATCTCTATTGAATCCAGTGGGATTTGCATCAATATGAATGTGCATGAAAATCACGGTTGTACCATATATCTAAGGATTGAGCAGCATGTTCAACAGAATCTTTTGGTGCCTGTAATGTTAAATTGTGCCAGGCCAGTGGGGGTTTGCTTTTCTGACTGATCTGCCTAGACTCTATTGTTTTCAAAAAGAAGTAGACTAGACACCTTTTCAACATGCTAATTTATTATATGCAGATAGGGAGGAGAGCTGTTGCTAATATTTAGGAATATTTCAAGACGAACTTCTATTCCAGAGTGGGTCATCTGAAAACCAGTCGATGCTTCAGACTGTCATTCCCATCTGCTTAGCTAGGATGGGCAACGATCAGAAACTATAGAATTTCAGAATGTAATCTAATTCTCGTCTATAAAATAACTACTGTACGAATGAATAAAGGAGCCCAGCTTGCAGAGATTCTGTGCTTTGCTTCCCCAACCTTTTTGGCTTTGCGGACCAGCGGGGGGTAGGGTAGGGGGATGGTTCTATGTAAGTGGCTGGCAAGTGCGCACGCATGCATGTGCAACTTTATTTGCACACGTGTATGCGTTCGCCCACTGCTCATGCAAGTGGGAATGCGCATGCACGTGCCCTCACCCGCTGTTTCTGTGGCCCAGTTACAAACGACCCACTAGTGGGCCTCTTCCTAGAGCTTGAGGACCCATGCCTTAGAAGACTGAGAGTGTTTTATTATACTCTTCTAAACTATTAATGAAATTTGTTTCTTAAGATTAATGTATAAAATGGTACATTTTCTAATTTGCTAATCCCAACACAGCTTTTCAACCAAATATTGGGCTTACTGTTTACTTGCTAATCCATGTATTTGTTCAGCAACTGGGTGTTTCTCTTCTTAAGAAGGTCGGCATGTTTCTCTGTCTGTCTATCTCCCTCCCTCCCTCCCCCCCCCCCCAAATATGCTTAAAGGTAGTAAGGTAAAGGTAAAGGTTCCCCTCGCACATATGTGCTAGTTGTTCCCGACTCTAGGGGACGGTGCTCATCTCCGTTTCAAAGCCAAAGAGCTAGCGCTATCTGAAGATGTCTCCGTGGTCATGTGGCTGGCATGACTAAACGCCAAAGGTGCACAGAACACTGTTACCTTCCCACCAGGGGAGGGTTCTAAATTTTTTTTACTACCGGTTCTGTGGGCGTGGCTTATTTTGTGGGCGTGGCTTGATGGTCATCTGACAATTATTTAGGATTTAACAGAGGTACTGGTCTACCAGGCTTTTAACTGCTTACAGAGCTGTACCAGTCTACCCATTTATTTTTGCAGGCACTGGTCTACCCATTTATTTTTGGAGGCACCAATCTACTCATTTGTTTTCTTTTAACACTGATCAGCTGTAGGGCAGCCCTTTGAAGCCCCACGGCAAGAGTTTAAACACTTTTTTTTCCCCTCTAGCCATCAGCTGGGACTCAGGAAGCAGCAATAGATTGGGGGTGGGGCCAAATAAAAGGTAAGAATAGCGCGGGGGGTAGAACCGGTTTGGTGACATCATATCGTCACTGCTACCGGCTCGGGAGAACTGGGCCAAACCGGGAGCAACCCATCACAGCTTCCCACCAAAGGTGGTCCCTACTTTTCTACTTGCATTTTTTACATGCCTTCGAACTGCTAGGTTGGCAGAAGCTGGGACAAGTAACGGGAGCTCACCCCGTTACGTAGCAATAGGGTAGTAGTTTACAGTAAAAGAAGCATTTTTGTGGCTGAAGGTTGACTTGAAGCTAGATCCTGTAGGAGGTAATGAGCCTCTTAACCACTGCCTCTGTTGTAGTCCACAGCAAGTAGCACAACCAGGCAGCATTATTGAATTCTAAGTAGGTTGTTGATCCCTATGTTGCTATTGCTTGTTTTAGCTCTGGGTCCCTAGAGATGTGGAGGCTTGCTCTGTATAGTATTGGGTGAAACAATCTGTCAAGAGGGGCACTGGGGGCAAGCAAAATTTATGGCTCTCAGCAAGCATAATGGCAAGGCCTTCAGAGTCAACCAATGAAGGATGCCTAAGTATCTTTGAAGAGATAAAGGAGAGAAAGGATAATGGAGTCCTTTAACTGCCTCACGTAGTTTGAAGGACGAAGGTGGATTGATGAGTTGTTCGCATAACATTTTTGCTGGTGGTTTAATACATGACATCCTTACCAAAAGAAAAGACTGAGCCACTCAGAGGACAAGACCCCGGGCTGAAGTTATTATTTCTTTCTGTTTTTAAGGAAAGCAATTCTTAGTTGAGATATAGCTGCAGGCAATGGTTTTACATTTTATGTCAGCTTTCTTTTGTCAAGAATTCAGTATTGATGCTGTACTCTCCGTTTTAATTCACACTTCCCTGCTAATCAATTACAGCGTTTATCCATTAATCAGGTATCCTGACAGGGTCAATAACTGCTCTTCAGTTCGGTTGGCTGCTGCATGTTCTCAAGCTAGTAGCAACAAAGCAACAGTCAATAGTTTAGTTTAGAGCACCATTGTATTTGCAGGCGAGGGAACATCTGGATGGGTAAACAAGGTCTCACAAGCTTTCCAACAATTACCCTGTTCTCCTACTGTCTTAACAATTTTTTTTTTTTGCTTTGTTGCAAAACGCCACTTGTGTGTTAGGAAAACGCCTCTTGAATTGTATGTTCGTTCTTCATTCCAAGTGAGCTATGCATATATACCTTCTCACATATGCCTGTTGAAATATATAATTGATAGCCAATTCTAATATGGCAAATTAACAGAGAAGTTAAAAGTTTTTTTTTTCTTTTAGGGAGCGGTGTAGATAAGAGGCAACCTTTAATTGGAGAGCTACAATTTTGGTAGTTAAATTGCTCTCCATAATGCTGGTAACAGGTTTCAATTATCCTTTTTATGACAGATGTACCAACATTTAATTGTTTCTCATCAAGTGTGGAGAGCGAAGGCACTTCTGTAGATTTTTCCATTCTTCGACATGTCACTTAGCTGTCTACACCATTCTTTGAGCTTCTTTCTCTCATCCCTTTGGCTGCAATGAGTTGTGTCATTCCCTCATGATCAGCACTTTTGTTGTCTTTGTGTTTTGCTGCACCTCAGAAGTTCATCTTTTCTTTCATCTCCTTCCCATTCATGCATGAGGGAACAGTTCTGCTCTGTTGTGGGGATGTTCCGCTGGATTTCAAACAGTGGGGTTTCCTTTTATTCTCTTCTAAGTAGTACAATGGGGCTGAATGTCTGTTGCAGAATGCCCACACTAATATGCTGGGTTATTTGGTTTTTAAGAAGTCAATAAAAATGGTGCCTTTGGTTGCAATGCTTGGCTTGGTTTTTTTCAGTTACGCCTTTCCATCTTTGGTTATAAATCTGTTTGTTTGTTTCTGGTTATATAAAATGCAATCTTCCAAATTAAAACCAAGCATGGAATCAACAAACATTTCGGGAAGGAAAAAAATATCCAACAACCCAGGTTACTGGCAGTGGAATATTTTCACACTCGCTGATTTGGCAGTCTCTGATAAGGAAGTGAAAATTCTGCCAGCTCTAATTAATGGAAACTATTAACAGGAAGGATAACATAGGGAATGATGGAGTCTGGAGTCGATTTTGGCAAAAACCAAACCTCTTGGAGACTTTACAAGGCTCTTCATTTAGAGAATGGAAAGAAAACAACTTTAGGGGATATATTTTCATCCTAGATTATTTCTCCAGGACTGTGTATGCTTTCCAAACATCTCTTCAAAATCCAGCAGTGGAGACGATATGTAAGGATCCCAGCGATGTAGTGTTCAGAGACTTTGTTTTAATATTCAGGAACAATCTTCAAAATCCTTCTTAATAATGTCATAAAAGGGAAAAAATGAACAAGTATTACTTGTGTACCTCTCTAAGACATGACACTGAGGTCACTTACCATTTGGTTATCCCATTTGAAAAGGGATTGGAATAGTTCAATCAAGCATTACATTAAGAGAGAGACTTTGATGAATTCCTTCTTTTCTCCATTGTGTTGCAGATATTTTGGGTAAATTTGGGAGACTTTCTTCTTAGTCAGAGATGACGGTTTAAAGTTCTTGATGTGTCATGCTGGCTGTTCACTTTTATTAGGCCCTTTTAATTCGAGGAAAGAGAAGTGTAGGCTGTAAACAGCCTTCGGTAATCTTGGACCAGTGAAGCCATTCCTTCAAGCAGGACAGTTACCTCAGAACATATGAAGGGAACTCTTCAATATTGGCCGTGGGGATAAATGCGGCATTAAAAGTGGGAGCTAAAAAAAAACAGTAAGTAGGAAAATAATTAAGAGGGGCATTCATTTGGAAGGTCGCACCTGGCATTTTATTGAAACATTTTCCAGTCAAGGAGCTTTGGTCTCAGATTTGTCAGGAAATTCAATAAAAACAGTAAAGACAAAATAAAAAACCATCCAACTGCTTATAATTCTTGGTTTTGTTTTAGAAGGAGAAATGGAATCTGGATTAAAACGTAGTCCATGACTGATATTGAACTATTGCTAATGTGCTGCTTGTTTAATATGAACTACGTATCGACTTTGTTTTTTATTTTTAAATTGCCTGTATTTAAAATGCTTTTTTTAAAAAAAAAATTGGATTTATTATTCCTAAAACTGTGAAGATTTCTTACAAGTTTTTAAACTTTTTTAACTTTGCATGTTTTCACATCAGAAATGCACTCACTGCTTAGGAAAGTTTTTGTTTTTCCCCTCATTTTCTCCAAAGTCCTTATTTTTGTTTTGAAACTGTATGCATTATTTACTCTAGAGACTGAGTACTATTAGATATACACATATATGGATGCTTTTTTAAAAGTGGGATTTTGACCTATGGACCGTAACGGCTCCCAGGGTACCTCTATGGTCATTGTATAAATCTGTCTAGTATTCATTTTACTTACTTGATTTACCGTAACGGCTCCTAGACCTGTAATAGACCATTGTGTTAATCCAGATGCTATGTATGCATGTACTAAAATGAAGGGGAAAAAAGAGATTGAAAATTAAAAAGATTTTTTTTGCATGAATACAGTTCATTCTTAGAATTCTTTCTCCTTTTCTAACTGAAAAAACAGCATTTCCTTTCATGAAATAAATGTAATTTATAATTATATGTAAATAAATAACTAGGGATTCCAGAAAATTCTCTATCCTGGGATTCTTGATAATCTTCCACCCGTTTACTAACTAGATATGAACTTGCTTACTTGGTGATCCCCAAAAGACCAGCCAACTACTGCCATTCACCGAAGCCTATGAGATGATCCACATGTAGATAGGATTTATTCAAAATCAAACGAATTAGGATTGTGATATCTGATATTTGAACCAAATGAGAACAGCCAAATGTCCAAAAAGAAAGGACAGTAAGGTTAAATGTTAGGGTTGGTCAAGTTATGAGCTCCAAATCCAATAGGGTTACACGTATAGTATATATCTTGAGAAATATGACCAACAACTCCTATAAGCTGTCAGTGAAAGAATTAGCAGTGCTCTGGCCAGACTGAATCATTATGTAAGCATTGAGTATGGTAGGAACTCTAAAACTCAAGGCTGGGAAGTAAATTGTCCAAAGTCTGTCGTCTTCACCGGGTGAGAGGGTAGACCATAGGAGTTAAATTCTGGGGCTAAATATACAGCAGTGTCTCCAAGGTGGATAAAGAGAAGGGGTTAAATGATAAAGACAACACATCACAGCATTGCAGCACAAGTCCTGCCTCTTGTCTCTGTACATCATAGTGTCACACCAGCGCTCGAAATGGAGAGAGTGCATAGGTTTGATTTCTCTTTTCTGAAGTGGGTAGATTTTCTGCATAGAGATAAATTTCTTTTTTGCCCGCAGTAAAACTTAACCTACCCATGCCAAATCTGAGAAGCTTCTACTGAATGTGAGGTTGAGTTTCTGAAGAGTGTAGCTCTATTAATCTTTCTATATAAAGTTTGACAAACAATGTAGTGACATTCTCTGATATTCTTCCGTTTTGTTTTGTTTTTAATTCACACAGATAAGTGAATATATATCTTCTCTGCTAGGTTAGGGCCTGAAATTTGCCTTTTATATAAACTAAAAACAAAAATAAACCAGAATTATTTACAATTTTAACAGCTTTTTAAAATCTTTTTTTAAAAAAAAAAATCAAATTGGCAAATCCAGTTTACATTAATCATAAAAAGAGCGTGCACGCAAAAGCTTCATTTGCGCTTGTGCAGGATTTAGGTTGTGCATGCAAAACTACTCCCCCTGCCACCACTACCGTATCACAGGACCAAAAAGGTTATGGACCCCTGGTATACATGACTATATAGGAGGAAGCCTATACTTAAAGCTAGTAAGAATGTATAGCCATAATACAGTAGAGTAGAGTAGAGTAGAGTAGAGTAGAGTAGAGTAGAGTAGAGTAGAAGAATAGAATAGAATAGAATAGAATAGAATAGAATAGAATAGAACAGAACAGAACAGAACAGAACAGAACAGAACAGAACAGAACAGAACAGAATTCTTTATTGGCCAAGTATGATCAGACACACAAGGAATTTGTCTCCGATGCACCTATAAACAGCAAGTAATAGTAAGGTCATAGGACATAATCTTAGTTACAATCATTAATCATACATTACAAATAACAATTGATAAATCATAAGAAACCAATAGGAGAAGATGAGAAAAAAATGAGAAATGAGACAGTGCTGTGGGAATTTTGCTGTTCAGCAAAATGTGGGGGGGGGGATTTTTCTTTGTGTCTAGCTGTTTTGGCATGCTATGCTCTATAGCAGCATCCTAAGGAGAGAAGTTGAAATAGATTATATCCAGGATATGAGGGGTCTGTAGATATTTTCTCAGCCTTCTTTCTGGTTTGTGCAGTATACAAGTCCTCCGTGGAAGGAAGGCTGGTGGCTATTGTTTTTTCTGCAGTCTTAACTATGCGCTGAAGTCTGTACCTGTCCTGTTTGGTTGCTGTGTCAAACCAGACAGTTATAGAGGTACAAATGACAGACTCAATAATTCCTCTGTAGGACTGTATCAGCAGATCCTTGGGCAATCTGAGCTTTCTGAGTTGACGCAGGAAGATCATTCTTTGTTGTGACTTTTTAATGACGGTTCTCATGTTAGGTGTCCATTTCAAATCCTGGTAGAATAGGAGAGCCTCTTCTAAAATCTATCATCATCTCTATAATTTTAAGAGTGTTCAGCTCCAGATTGTTCCAGCTGCACCACAGGACCAGTTGATCTACCTCTCATCTATATGCAGACTCATCCTCCTCCCAAACGAGACCAATCACTGTTCTATCATCTGCAAACTTCAGTACTTTAACAGGGAGATCCTTCAAGATGCAATCATTGGTGTAGAGCAGGGGTCCCCAAACTTGGCCGCTTTAAGACTTGTGGACTTCAACTCCCAGAATTCTCCAGCCAGCTATGCTGGCTGGAGAATTCTGGGAGTTGAAGTCCACAAGTCTTAAAGCGGCCAAGTTTGGGGACCTC
>WNWU01013815.1:3472798-3485655 GCA_012654045.1 Ptyas mucosa | reverse complement strand
GGCTGGAGAATTCTGGGAGTTGAAGTCCACAAGTCTTAAAGCGGCCAAGTTTGGGGACCTCTGGTATAGAGAGAGAAGAGTAATGAGGAAAGCGCACGGTTCTGGGGGGCTCCTGTACTAATTGAGCGGGCGTTTGATGTGATTTTCCCTAGCTAATAATAATGTAATGTCTACCATTATATCTATTAAATTACAATTACTCACAATTTTTTCACAAGCAATGTTTGAATTTTTATGGTTTCTTTTATATTGTGGATTTTTAAATGTTGTCAGCCACCTGGAATCACCTATGTATGAGTTGGACAGCCACACAAAAAAATAAAAAAAATAGATAGTTTTCTCCTAAACTATTGCTATTTATCATGCACATTGCCTGTTTTTGTCACAGAGAGCACAAGCTGTTATCAAATAATCAAATTCGTATCTATTTTTGGAATTTAAGAATTAATTTCTAAACTTGTACAATTCACTTGTTTGCACACTGATCTCATAACATCATTAATAGTTAAAAATACTTGGAGGGTTTTTTTTTTAAAAAAACGTATTTATTATTGAAATCCCGCCTTTCTGTTCAAAAGCAAACTGAATGGCATGATATCTGTATAAATACCTATATATTTCTTGAGTTCTGGAACATTCTGTTTTAAAGTAATTGTTATTGGTTTAAATGAGGAGATAGTTACAATCACAATTCCGAAAAGCAGGTGGTTTGTCCATTCTGTGTATCCTTTAGACTTAGTCACATCTGGATTCAATGATGAGACCAAACATTTGGAATGCTATTACAGGTAGTCTTCGACTTACAACCGTTTGTTTAGTGACTGTTCGAAGTTACAAAGGTGCTGAAAAAATGACTGATGACCAATTTTCACACTTATGACCTTTGCAGCATCCCCAAGGATCAAATTCAGAAGCTTGGCAACAGGTTCATATTTATGATAGTTGCAGTCCTAGAGTTATGTGATCAGCTTTTGTGGCCGTCTGTCAAGCAAAGTCAATGGGGAAATTAGATTCACTTAACAACTGTGGCAAGAAAGGTCATAAAAGGGGCAAAACTCACTTAACAAATGTCTCACTTAGCAGCATAAATGTTGGGCTCAATTGTGATCGTAGGTTGAGGACTATCTGTACATCAGACATTTCTAAACATAAAGCTATTAGTCAAATAAAGTCAAATAAAACTTATTAGAACTAAGCCATTGTATATTATCGGGGTAATATTAATTAAAGGAGAAAACACTTAGTGATATCACCGTATATGTGTATTTAGAAATAAGTCCTTTTGTGTTGTATATAATATTGCAGTTGCTAATCTAAACTGTCAAGGGTCAGCTGAGCCAAGATAATGGTGAGAGAAAGTAATCTGTGTCCTAATCCTTAGCGGTCATAGGGTGGCTGAAGAATTGGAACTAGGATTTTAAAGGATTAACTGAAAATAATTATCTAGGTGTAAGAAACTGCTATATCCATTGGTGATAGAAATAGATAACAACTCAAAGAATGTAAAAGTAGAAATCATATGCAGAACAGAACAGAACAGAACAGAACAGAACAGAACAGCAGAGTGTGATCAGACAGAGAAGGAATTTATCTCTAGTACATAAGCTCTCAGTATACATATAAACAGCAGGTCATAGATCATAGGCCATATAAAAATGCAAATCAAGGTACTATACAACAAATAATGTATGAAACATTGGGAAAAATGACCTTAGTATTTATATAAAATAATACAGACATTTTAGAAGTTAATATGACTTGTGTTTGCATTTGGTTTTGCATCATATATTTCGCATTTATTAGCTATGTATGTAATGGGTCTATTTACATACACTATGAGTGTTCTTCAATTAATACTGAGGGTAGATGACACATCCCTGTGTATGGAGAACTTTGCATCCATCTACTAAATTTGAAAATGTCTTCATTGTGTATAACCATTATTTTCTGAACTTATCCTTTAAAACATTGGGAAATCCTACCAGTGACTTGAAAAAGCTGGAGTAAAAACAGTCCTGAGACACCGATCATCACAGCAGAAGAACAGGCACTAAGCACCAGATCCATAGAAACAAAAGTCTACCTCACTAGACAGGAGGTGAAGTGAAGACTATGCGGAGGGGCCTCAAAGGCAGTTCAACACAGGATGTAAGATGCAGGCAACGTTTACTGAGTGACGCAACCAAGTAGCTGGCATTGTATGCAGAAGCATCTGAACAGTGTGTGGGCCCTCTCAAGTCCAAATGGGAAATTCCATAGTAAGTCTTGGAGAAGAGCAGGGCAGAGGTCCTGTGGGACTTCTAGATCCAGATGGACGGGCAGGTACTGGCCATTCAACCACACCTCATAGCAGGAGGCAAAGACCACTTCTGCAGGACATTTAAGTAAAGTTTCATAAACCTTCAGATATTCACCTGAACTTGTGAGAACTTGAAAGTACATAAAAGATGAGGAGTGAACATTTAGCCATTTCATCAGTGACTTTCATGCATTCAACAAAAGGCTTTGTTTCCTCAGAGCCCCAGATCACAGAGAATAATGCTCATATACAAGCAAGCACAAGCCCAGATCCCTTCCAGACATCCTCTGAATGTTTGGAAGTTATAAAGATTGAGGCAACTTCCATCCACTTTGAAGTTCACACACACATTCAAAAAAGGCTTGAAAAGAACTGTAGTCAGTTTCGGTCTTGAATTACCTTGGAGACGATTACTCAAATAGTAATAGTTATTGCAACCATGTAAAAATTGAGATTATTTTGGATGGGATTCATATTTACATCTTTCTACACACCAATTACATGGGATATTTGGTTCCACTTCCACATTTTTGAAAATAAATTTAGGTACATTACCATGTTTTAGAAATAAAATTAATATTTTATTAATATTGAACAGTATTCAATATTACATATATAATGAACAGTAATAATTGTGAACAGTAGACAATTAGTCATATATACTGTACAGTTGATAATATTTTCTTATTTCCTTTTATTTTGTCATGGAAGACAAGTTATAATTATGCTTTATGATTTAGGAAAGCAGAACAGAAATGCCTCAAAATAAATAAATAATTTAATTTAATTTAATTTAATTTAATTTAATTTCAAACTTATATATCGCCCTTCTCCCTGAGGACTCAGGGTGGTGTACAGCCAAAATTAAAAGACACAGAATATAAACATTAAAAACAATTAAAAGATATATATAAATTTGGCCCCAATTTAAAAGTGACAAACCAGTTAAAAAACATTAAGAATATTTTAAGCCAGCCCGGCTTGCTGGAAAAGATAGGTTTTAAGGGCCCGGCGGAAGGCACCGAGGTCTTGGATTCTTCTTACCTCCAGGGGCAGCTGATTCCAGAGGGTAGGTGCCCCCACAGAGAAGGCCCTCCCCATGGGGGTCACCAGCCTACATTGTTTGGCTGATGGTACCCTGAGGAGGCCCTCTCTGTGGGAACACACGGGTTGATAGGAGGACGTCGGTAGTAGCAGGCGGTCTCGGAGATAACTAGGTCCTATGCCATGCCCAATACTCCTATTTATTCCTATAGTCCTCTAACTGGCCTAACAAAACAACACTGAAGTACAGGTGGTCCTTGATTTACGACCACAATTGAGCCCATAATTTATGTTGCTAAGAGAAACATTTGTTAAGTGAGTTTTGCCCCCTTTTATGACCTTTCTTGCCACAGTTGTTAAGTGAATCATTATAATTGTTAAGTGAGTAACATGGTTGTTAAGTGAATCTGGCTTTCCTATTGACTATGCTTGTCAGAAGGTCACAAAAGGTGATCACATGATGTTATAAATATGAACCAGTTGCCAAAAGTCCAAATTTTGATCATCTGACCATGGGGATGTTGCAACGGTTGTTAAGTGTGAGAAATAGTCATAAGTCACTTTTTTCAGTGTCATTGTAACTTTGAATGGTCACTAAATGAACTTTTGTAATTCAAGAACTACCTGTATTGAAAAGTGTTCCTGATTAGTAAATCCACTCTATCGGTAAAAGTGAGAATAAATTAAAATGAATATTCCGTGTTTTACATTAAAATCTAAATAGTGAAGATTTATGTCACCTTAAATGCAAGCTAAGCATTTTTTTTTCAAATAGTAGATTGATGCTTGAGTTTTGAAGCATATTTGCTATTTGTCATCTTCTTTCATACAAAAGATCATTGCAGTCTCTACTATCTTCACAATATAAAGGATGCAATTATATTTTTCCCCATTAATCATCATCACTATGCATGCTGACTTTGATTTCATCTAAAGGTCTTTGCAAGAAGCAGATCCCAGATTGCTAGATAGCGATGCCACATTCAACCAGTTTGTTGCTTCCATAATTGCCTGTTCCTGACAATAAGTTGAGTCCCAGCACATGAGTAAAATAATGTCATAATCACAGATGAAGTGAGACCAAATCCCTCAGCAGTGAGATGCTTGGGGTTCAGCATCTGTACCGACTGAGGAATTGGAACATAGCATTCAATCATTAATAGCACAAAAAAAAAAAAGTCTCTCATTATGAGAGAAATTTACGCTCATGCCAAAAAGTACTCAAAATTGGTTTATCAAGTTTAATAATCCTTTTGTGGAAGCTGGAGAAAACCCATAGCATCAGTGCGAACAAAGAATTGAATGTCTGTCTTAACTTCTGAGAGAATTGTTTCTTCTTTTCTGAAGAACAACTTATAAATAAGATCCTCTTTGTGGTGGGTGGGTGTGGGTGTGGGTGTGGGTGTGGGTGCATACATGTTTCATAACAGTAGCTAAGACAATAACAACTGTCCCTTTTCACAAACCATAAAGGCACATTTAAATAGCATGTTATATTTTCAAATTATTTTTCCTTCAATCAAGGAAGGAAAACATTCTAATGTTTTCTGCTGAAATTGTTCCAAGGACAACCCTTCTTTCTTCACTGGTATCCTTTAGTTAGTAAGAAAAAATACAGATTATTTTTGGGGAAAAATAGAAGAGGGGGGGAGGGAGGGAAGGGGAGAGACAGGGAGAGAATCAGAAAAGAATTTCTTTCCTCACTGATATCCTCTAGTAAGAAAAAATATAGATTATTTTTTGGGGGAAATAGAATAGTTATATAATACGGTATGTGTCCTGGTGGTCTTGGTCAGGTGTAAAATGTTGTGAATGAATTAGGGCAGATGATGATAAAAAACCTTTCCCGGAATTGATAGCCCTGAATTGTGATAAGAATTTTGAACAATTCTTCAGATGTGAGTGTTGTCTAACTTTCTTTCTCTTAAGCTTTTGCATAATTACCGTAAACACTTAGAATCCTGATCACAATGGCCAGGAATCTAAGAATTGAGCATTGTGTTAGGAAAACTGTTCAGTGCCTATGGACAAAAAGGAAAAATATATGTCATAAAAATAAATAAATATTCTAGTAAGGACAGATGCTTTCCATGATGGAAGTTCCAGTGAATTTCCCTGGAATTAGGCTGCAGTTTCAATCATAGTAGACAATGTTGATCAGAATAAAAGAGCTTCTTTGATTCCTTGGCTTTAAGCCTGATGAAAATGTGTGGCAATCCAATGATAGGTGAGTCTTCCACAACTCCATATTCTTCAGGCCTTATCAGAAAGCTCTTTGGCAGCTCTTTCACATATCAAAAACCTGAGCTGTTCATTTCAAAAACTTCATCCCAAAGCCCCCTGAAGCCAGTCTGTTCGTTTGCTTAAGACCCTGGAATTTACTTCCCTGCTGAAATCATGGATTTTGTTTCCAAGGACTTCAGAAATACGTGGGGGGGGGAGGGAGGGGACGCATCAGTAGCAAGATTGGAGTTGAATAGCTGCCAGTCACCTTGTGTTCTTTGTGCCCCTTTTCTTATTCATCTGTTAGCCATTGCCACCCTTTGCCCACGCAGGGTGTGACAGCGACTGCCTGAAATGCCTCTGCCCTGGAGAGTGAAGAGGGGACCTTTTCACAATTGTCATGGGCCAAATAGTTGTATCTTCAGTGTAATTATGCTCATCTCTGTCTTCTTGACTCCCAGCCCCTGGGAAACATTGTGCAGGAGAGAAGGTTGGGTTTGCAGATCTGTCTGCTAAAAAAAACCCCTGAAATAATAAACAAACAAACAAACCAATAAATAAACAAGGCACCTGTGGTGCTGGAAGATGCTGATGTTGAAATTCTCCCCCTAGATTAAAGTTTTTCAAAGGGAAAGATGGAGGATTCCAGGAAACCGAGGCCTGCTGAGAACAGCACACCTTTGGGTTCTTAAGTTTCAAGTTTCAAATGGCTTTATTGTATTGCTCTGTTGCCCAAATGGATGTGGCTGGCGGCAATCACAGCCATATAAGTTAATGGCACCTGTGAAAGATAGATAAGAAACTCCTACTGTGTCCACACGCGTGTACTTTGTAAGCTGATACGCAAAATGGCTTCTGGGAGCAGGTTGGCCTTTTTAACTGTTTAGTTTTATTTTAAAAATAATTGTGCACAGAAACAGTATTTATTTATCTACTCTGGATTAAAAGCATGGGGAGAATTTTTAATTTGTTTGTTTTTAAAAAATGTAAGCATTTTTTAAAAAATCAAGCATTTATCTTTATGATTGTCCCTTTAACTGACCAAAGCTATGTTTAAGGTTAGTGTTAGCATTAATCCCAAAGCAGAGAGCATAACTACAAGCTCTTAGCTTGGAAAATACTTTTTTAAAAAGCTGTTAGGCTCTGTTACAGGTTTACCATTGCTTACCATTGCTTAAGTCGGTGTAGATTGAATTGTAAATGCTGAATGCTGATTGCAAGGTCTTATTTTCTCAGGTGCATCATCTGAGTTGAGAAAAGCTGTTGATCTACTTACAGGATATTTCTGAAATGATTGAAAATGGATGATAATGATGACGACGACGATGATAATACCATTTAGGTTCTCAGTGCCTCACTACTAGTCTAACTGGAATTTAGAGTTCTTAATGCTGCATGCTCCTTTAGAAATCCTAAAGGAGAGAAGAAATTGGAAGTATCATTTAAGTCATGAGAGAGAGAGAGAGAGAGAGAGAGAGAGAGAGAGAGAGAGAGAAGGGAGGTTTGCCATAGAAATCCAAGTTAAAGCATTCCTAACAAGTGTCATTGAGCCTGTGATTGAATAGATGTACAGTAGGTGAAAAGGTAAAGTTAAAGGTAAAGGTTTCCCCTGTCCAGTCATGTCCAACTCTAGGTGGTAGTGTTCATCTCCGTTTATGTCAGACCTGCCCCAGCTAGGTCCCTAGGAAAGAAAGACCCTCGACTCCATTCGGTTGAAGTGCTAGGTTCTTTTACTAAGGATTAGTGGTTGCAGCAAAAGCAAGGCTAGATCTGAATATTCCTGTGTAGATGTTACAGATTTCCCCTTTCCCTGGCCCTCCCCCTTGGCCAACAGATCAACAGTATCCAATGGCATACTGGTGTGGTATTTTGGGAACCACTTTGTCAGGCATGGCTCAAAGAGGTTTTACATTCTTTCCCAGGCTAAGCATCCTTGGATGGCTGGATAATTCCAGTTTGACACCTCTGATTCCTGTCAGTGACTTTCCCACCCCAGCCCCTTACATCCTTTTTCTTTCCTCCTGCTCACACTTCTCCAAGTTCCTTCTTCTCCCCACCTCCATTTATGGCAGGATGCCAGCAAAGAACAGAAGCAGCTGAAGATGGTAGAGCTGACAGTTTCTTAGCCGAGGGAACCGCATTGTCTAAAGACATTTCCATAGTCATGTGGCCAGCATGAGTATACGCTGAGGTGCAACGAACACTGTTACCTTCCTACCAAAGTGATACCTATTTATCTACCTGCATTTGCATGCTTTTGAACTCTTAGATTGGCAGGAGCTGGGGCAAGAACGGAAGCTCATCCTGTCATGCAATGCTCAAGTCTCAAAACTAGGCTGTCAGCTTTCCAGCCGACAAGCTCAGCTACTTAACCATTGACCATTGTCCCACCCAATTCCCCAGATATAGATAAATATAAAACCATGATTCCATGTTCTTGTATTTTAATAGTTCCACTAAAGTTTAGTCCTTTGATATAAAACCTTTGTTGTCTTGATCTGATTTCTTCCAATTCTGATGGTGAGCAAGAAGACATAAGCTGACTTTAGTTCAATTTGGAACCAGGCTTAGTGAAACTTAGAACATAAATTCATATATCACATTAAAGTGTGGCTTTTTAACTATGGTTTATTAAATAAGCCCATTTGGTTTACTTAACTTATTAAGACAAACCATGCTTTATAAGCCACAGTGGCTAGCTTCACACGTGAGAAAAAATTAAACTGGAATCAAACTAATTGCATCAGATCAGTTATTTTGATGGATTTGTACTCTAAATATAAGGTAGCTTGGATCTAATCTGCACAGAGCCTATTTCTCCTGATTATTTACACTTGATGCTTTGTTATTCAGTGTTTGCGGATGTTTTTACATTTATAATTTCATTTCTACATCAACCTTACAGTAAATTATTAAACATAAAATATTTCTCATGCTGGGCATAATTTAGTTATTTAGCTGGTTTTATCTTGAGCAAATTGAACATTCCAGTTTTGGGTTGTTTTGAAAAAGCAATTGTCTGCATTCTGGGTCTTTAGTGAGAAAAGTAAGGATAAGGATCATGGCCCAATTATGCTGCAGGAGCAATTACTCTAAAAATGGAATAAAATCATAGAAAATAAACCAAAAATGGTGATGAACCAGCAGAAAATTATTTGAAAGCACAATAGCACTAAAAGTGCCTCTTAATTCAGAGTTAAAATAATGCAATTTAAAAGTCCATTTAAAGCAATTATAAACAACAGAACTAAAATAATACTTAATAAGTCTTCACTGGATCTAAATAAAGAACCACTATTGCTTCAGTCTTAGAAAATAGGAGCAATGTTTTCATTCCTTTCTCAAGAGGAATTCAACAGATTTAAAAATATCTCTCAGTTTATCAGAAATCAGTTAATTAATGGATAAAATATTTTAAAAATTACAAGGATGAAGTATGACCTTAATGAAGTAAAACAAAAAAAAACCACCATAGAAATCTATGTAAAGTTGTCTTTCATAAATACCAGACAGAAATTTATACATATTTGAAATACAATTAATTCAACTTGCTCTCTAGGATATTCCATATATTAAAATGCTTGTTTTATGATAATCATGGTTACATGTTTATTTATATTCTATTTTTATTTTAAGCAAACATAACTTGCATTTACTAAATATGGACAAGTTCTTAATATTTGCAATCAAAGTAAGAATTATAGTGATAACCTATTCAATGAATTAATGAAAAGTGTTAATGCTTTTAGGAGTGTTAGTGCTCGTTTGATAGACTGAGCCTATTTATCTGTAATAATAGTTCATTATTCAATGCTTGAGCCATGTTCTTTTAGAAATGTATCAATTACATTTTGATTTTTGTGTTCAGATATGACTTTGAAAATATTTTCTTTTTCCTCTCTGGCATTTATTTTGAATTAATTTTACTATGGCATTAAGAGAAGAAATACTTGAAAGGTCACTCTGAACAAATGTATGTGTAACTAGATGTCCTTTTTAAATCAGAAAATTTAAGATGAATTAAAATGCAATCGAGAGGTTGCCATAATGCCACAAAATATTAATAAGATTAGATGATGTCTTTGATGAATTAATACAATTACTTTTCAGTGTAGGCATTCTCCTACTTCGTTCTATACCAATAACATGGTATATAAAGAACATGGTATCCATGAATGTCTAATGTAGACGTTTCAAATGCTATTCTCAGGTATGAAACAATCCACCTTAGCTATTGATTGTAGATCATCTCTCCCCCTCCTCCTTCTTTTGGCTTTTCTAGCAGGCGGTTGCTCAGCTACCTACTCTAGCTCTTTGAGAGCCAAGACCTGATGTCATTCATTTGATTATTTAAACAGTATTGTTAGTTCTTTTCACTCTTCTAGTGTGAGCTGTTCACACTGAGTATTTTCCCAAGAGCCTTGTAATTTGAATGGAGACAGCTTGAACTAGAGACACTGTCCTTAGTGCTGATTTGACTTGCAGAAGGGTTTCTCCTGGGTTTCTCCACCACCTTTTTAGTGTGAATCTTTAGACAAACTTAAATGTGATCAAAATTGGAGCTTATATGAAGGATAGAAATTTTGTTTCCAAAGTTCTACTTCTTTAAAAGTTTAAAAGCTCTTAGAACCATTTGTGGATCTATCAAGCAATCCAAATATTGGGCATTCAGCGATTTGTGGTTTTTCTTAAATATCATGGTAAACATTTAATTAAAAAAAATCAATGTACAGATTGTGTTGGATGTCTAGACTGGCATGATTGCCGTTCAGCTTAATTTACTTTTCCTGCACTTACTTGAATCAACTTCTGAAAGTGTGAATTATGTGATTCATTAATTTGAACTCCAGCCATTTATGGCCTTGAAATTAGCTGTTAAAAGTAGTGGAACAGTATTTAAGAAAATCTCTTTCAGGCTTAGGAGTAGATGTAGAAGAACAACAATAATAATTCTTTAGACAAGAAGAGATGCTTTTCTGCATTTTTCGTATGATAATAGTTCCTTTATTCCAAAAGTAAAAACAAGCAAACATCATATTCTAAATAAAAGGGATGGTTCATCTTGATGTTAGTTTTTGATTATTGGAAGTGACTGAACTCTTCTTTAAAACACCATTTTCTCTGCTGTTCTTGATATTTTTATTTCCCTTTCATATAGATGTTTGTAAGTTCTTGTCACTTCAAACAGTAGAACACCCTCCTCTATTCTTTTGCTTTACAATACACACTAGGAGATGGGGCTCTTCGGACACCCCTCTCTTCTTCTTCTTCTTCTCTCCCTCTTTGCATTTTCCTCCTCTTGATCTATATGATACTGTAGCTGATCAGGTTTAAAACACTACAGTATTTAGGATCCCTGGAGTGCCGTTTTATGTATTAGTACCAAGAATATGCCTCAGGCAAATAACCACCTGAATTTCTTTTAATTATACAATATAGCTGCATTTACTTCAGGTTCTTTTTGACTAAAGCTATAAGGCAATTGTAACCATGGATGATGGGATTAAGTGCCTCTTGAAGTGACTTTAGCTCCTTGTGCGAACAAAGGGAAAGAAGAGAACACTTAGCCCCTTTATGAGTAAGAAGCTTTTTCCTCCCCTCCACCAGGGTACAAAAGAAGTACAATTAACAAACATTATCCCCAGAAGTAAATTGAAATGTGCATGGGGACAAATGTATATGCAATTAGACATATATGATCTGGGCTATTTTAGCCATTCATTATTGCTAATGCTGTGAAAAACAGCCGAATGATGTAAAATGTTACATCAATAACTGGGATTGCAAGAACAGTCCACATGTTTTGCAGCTGTATCAATGAACGAGGAAAAGTACATTTGGATTTTTATTTTATTCATTCATTTGTAGAGCCAGTTGTGTTTGTTCAAGCTCCAGTTGTTTATGGAGAATGTCATTCTTTTCACGAGAGAGGATATTTAATGGATTTTGTCATTTCAAAATCATATGATCATTCAAAATCGTTATCTGTAAAATCTGTCCAAGCAAGAGGGAGGGGTGGCACTCACGCCAAGGGTACACATTATGCAAAATCGGCAAATGTGCTTAATTTGAACGATTGCTACAGGTTGTAGAAGTCATTCTGGAGAATATTTGGTATATTAGAATGCTGTCATCATTGACATTAATATATTCCTCATAGATGCAACTCTTTTCACATAATTGAATGACAGGAAGCAGCTCAGATAGTGGTTTGGAATTCAAGAATAAGATTTCATGAGGACCTCCAAGACAACAGAGATCCCCATTTCCACCCTACTCTGGGACCAGCCACGGGTAGTATTTGCAGGTTCTCCGAACTACTCAAAATTTCCGCTACCGGTTCTCCGAACTACTCAAAATTTCTGCTACCGATTCTCCAGAACCTGTCAGAACCTGCTGGATTTCACCCCTGATCTAAAAGCATGAGAACTTCAAGATGGCAGAAAAAATTAAAAGCTATAAGAGATTGTAGTTAGAGTTAGTCTCACATTGACAGGGGGAAAAAATCCTTTGCTGTATCCTGCAACTAGGGACTAGGTTACCTTAAACAGAACTAAATAATTATTTCAACCTAAATTTAAATTCAACCTTTCAACCTAATTGTCTTCCTGATAAGTACATCTGCTTTGTCCTGCTGTCTCTTCATGTGTAAGTGGGATCACCTTTAGAGTTCAGGAACTCTGGGAGTTGAAGTCCACAAGTCTTAAAGTTGCCAAGGTTGGAGACCCCTGCTTTAGAGAAGCCTACAAGCCTTGGAAAAGACCTGGCTGTTTTAATGATCTGAAGACAGGGGCTTTTTGTTCAAGGACATGCACATTTAAATAGCCAGAAGTAGCTTATGAAGAGGCTGTAGAAGCCCAGAAAAATCATGACTTTTAACTGATTGAAGAATGTGAATCTTAACCATCTTTCGTTTGAAGGATTTTGGAAACATTGGCTATCAAAATCCTGTCCCACTTCAACTGTTCTCCCACTTGTGTGACCAAAATATAGAGAGAATATTTATCCTGAAGAGTGGGATGAAGGAGGGGGGGGGGCAGCATTCATTGCAGAAATGGGATCTGTAGAGAGAAGTTTAAGCAATCCCATGACCCACTTCTGCTATAATCAAATTCATAGCCCTCAAAAGAATCCAATTCAGTAAACAAAAACAAATATGATTTTTAAAATAATATCCTTTTAATTAGGCTCAACTCCTGATTCCTTTATTAATGTGTCCATGTGGTTTTCTTAGCCATAATATTTATATATATATATATATATATATATATATATATATATATATATATAT
>WNWU01013815.1:3387367-3464643 GCA_012654045.1 Ptyas mucosa | reverse complement strand
CTTGTGGACTTCAACTCCCAGAATTCTGGGAGTTGAAGTCCACAAGTCTTAAAGCTGCCAAGTTTGAAGACCTCTGCTTTTGGGAGTGGCTTGCCATTGCCTGCTTCCCAGGGTAGAGAGACTATGACTGGCTCAAAGTCACACAACTGACTTTGTGCCTACGGTGGAACTAGAACTCATGGTCTCCCAGTTTATAATCCAGCGCCGTAACCACCACACCAAAGTCTCTTTCCTTTTATGAACACAGGGTATAGCTTATGCTATCCTGCTTCGTTCCTATTCTGTCTCAGTAGTAGCACTACAACGAGGAGCATTTTCTCTTTTGTTTTCCATGAGCTGACCCCTCCCTTTCTCCTCCATTATATCACCTTAAAATTGTTGGTTTTCTATGGGAAGCAACTCAGGCACCCTCCTGGTAGTTCCAGACCTGTGGCCTTTGACTCAAAGCCTTCCGATGTGCTGTCTGTGTTTGGGAGAAGGACTTCGTAGGATATAGCTTTCTATCAAACTGGCAACCAAATCAACATTAATTGGAATTCTTCATGGCTTTACAGACCTTTTTTTAGATATGAGCAGTAAACCTATGGTTATAAGAGTGATTTTCCCAAAGGTTTTCAGAAGTGATATCATCATGTTGGAAGAAATATCCTTCTGGGTTCTGCTCCAAGTGGGGAAAAAGACACTGGAAACATGGAGACTGCTTGGAAAGATGATTTAATGGTGGACAGGATCACATGGCTTGAGTTCCTGAACAGAAAAAGGGCAGATACAGCGAGTTTCCGGGTTTTATGCTCTCTCTGGCTTTGAACTTCCTGGGGCCCAGAAAGAGTATCCTGATTGGTTGTCAGACTCCCAGGGGGTGGGGGTCTTAGCTAGCCTTGCTGGCTGATGTAATCTTCCCAGGTGCCATGTGGTGAGTTTCTGTTGCTAGATGGGTCCCATTGTGTTAGTTTCTGTTGCTAGATGGGTTCTATTGTGTTGCAGATGATGGTCCTTTGACAAAGGATTGGGTTTGGGTTTCTGCCTCTGGCCCATTAACAAAGGGTGGTGGGCAGGAAGGTGGGAGCTGCTTTGTCTTTAAAACATGCTTTTCCATTTCTCATCCAGGGAAACATAATATTCTGCCTTTTTAATATTTCCTAAAATATTTCATTCTTCTAGGAAAGGGGTGGGTGCTAACTTCCTACAATCAAATAAATAAGAAAATACATATTATCTAGCTACTAAGTACCTAGAAAAAAATATCAGCAAGCAAATACTGTGTTTTCATAAAGGGGAGGCACAATATATGAAATGCAAGCAAAAGAAATAGTATATGCTGCAGCAGCTGCTAATTAGTATGTAAAAGGTATACCCTAATTCTGCAATTAGTATGTAACTTCCTGAGGTTACAGTGGTGTAATAATTTAAGGCAAAAAATGATGAGATGCTTGAGTGTCTGATCGGTTCTTCCTACAGCGAGAATATGTCACTTTTTAAACCGTGCCCCAATCTGGTTCTTGTGGTTTAGCTTGAGGGACTCTATAATAAAAGCACTCCCTTGAAGCCCCTTGTGGAGTTTATTATTGCTGTCATTTGGAAATAATGGATTTTCCCCCCATAGTGATGAAATATTAGCTTAGAAGACACACGGCAAATCTCTTTGGGTGAGTTATGAGGTCCTGGATGTCAAAAGGTTTCCTGGGACCTATCATGGTCACTCTTCTGATACCTCTTCAAGGCCCACAGAATCTCCACAGCCCCTCCATTTCTGGATCTCTTTGTGCTCTTGATAAGGAGGAAGACCTCAGCAAAGCACTTACTGGAGAAACCAGTTAGCCCATTAGTTGTATTCATAGGTCATATAGAAAAAGGTGTGTGTTTTATATATAGGAGTGTATAGAAAAGTACATACCGTATTTTTTGCACTATAAGATGCTCCAGACCATAAGACACGCCTAGCTTTTGGGGAGGAAAACAAGACAAAAAAAATATGCCTCTGCCTCCCAGCAATTTGCTGGGGTGTTAGGTGGTGACAGCGGCGATCCCCGCCGCCTGGAACAGGCCATAAACGGGATGTGCAGAGGCTGAAAATAGGGCGTGCGGAGGCTGAAAATGAGGCGCGCAGAGGCGGAGATGGGCGGCAGCGGCGATCCCTGCAGTTTGGAACAGCTGATTGGCGGTATTCCGGGAGGCTGATCCAACTGCCAATCAGCTGCTCGTGCTAAATCAGCCTGTGCTAAAGCTGACCAGGCTGTTTGCTGTTTGTTGCAAGGAGGCAAATTGCTGGAAGGCAGAGGCCGAAGGGTGGAGGCGGGTGGGGCTTCGGCAACATTTGCTCTATAAGACGCACAGACTTTTTTTGGAGGGGAGTGCGTCTTACAGTGCGAAAAATACAGTATATGGAACTGATAGTTGTAGGAATTCAGCATTGCATCAGCCCATCCCAGGGGAGGCATGTTGCAGACCCTGTCAGTTAAAGAACTCTGGCTGGCGGGATCTAGAAGGGGAACTTTTTTGCTGTTAACTGTGTGATGTGGAATATTCTTCTCTAAATATTCTTTATTCTCACTCTCTTGGCCTTCTAAAAAGGAGTTAAAACATGGCTCTGCAGCCTGGCATGGGAACTCCAGGGAAGCATGCAGCCATGGGGCTGGTTAGTCCGCTGAGAGCCCTCCCTTCGCCTTTTTACTAATTTTAATTTTTTGCCTCCTTTTAATTTTTTTAATGTTTATATATACTGTTTTATATTTTAATATTTTGTGGTACAGTGCCCAGAGTCTCTCTTTGAAGGAGATGGGCAGTTCAGAAATGTGAAAAATAAATAAAAATGAAATTCTGCTTTTAATAAATAGCAGTTTGCAGAAAGTTTCTGAAAAGCTGCCATCAAACAGCTGCCTGAGCAACAAGAGTCACAAAAGTGTGATGAGTGGTGTAGAAATTTGGTAACATAAATACATAATCATCTCCCATCATGTATCTCCCATTTCTACTGTTCAGAGATACTACCTTTGCCTTGGAAGTTTCATTTACCTAATTATCATTAGCAGACCTATATTCCATTGGTTAATTCCAGTGAATTATTATATACCTTTTTTAAAAAAAATGTTAGAATATATATTCCATTAATAAGATATTCTAAACTAGGAAACACAGTGTAGTAACAGTGGATCTTTTCTTAGTGAGCTCTCCTAATTTACGGTACTTCTCTGTAAGTACAGGAACCTTTCTCTCCTCTTTAATCTCTGTTCCTTTCTCTGAATATGTTTCTTTAACCTATTTCATTTTTCTTCTAATTAGACAATAAATTCTCAAAGTGTTCAGTGGGAATATTTAATGGGGAAGTAATTCTTCACTTTTGCCTCTTTTCTAGCTTTAAATTTTATAGCTTGAAAGTACTATAAAATTAGTGAATTTATCCAATTTAAAAATTTACACAAATACACAAATTTATTGGGGTTATTCATGAATATTATTCCATACTAAGGATATAACTCAATTTTTTTCATTCACATCTTGAAAAGAGTATCAGGTCTTATTAATCCTAAATGCTTGTCATTCCTCTCAGTCATTGTGTACTGTGACATAGGACTAAATGTTATGCAAAAAGATTTAACTTTTCAGCAGATGATTTATCCTAGAGAATCCCTCGCCTAGGCAAAGTACTTTTTAAGAGATAGGGGTTGAGTTTTTAATCCAATTTAATATGCCTATTGTAAATTCAGTTTCACTTCTTAATTTTGGATCTTTTCTTGCTGTTCAGGTTTATCATTTCTGACTTGGACAATTTGGCAAAGGTTTTGCAAGAAATGAGTGATATTGGATTACATTTTGCACGTTTAGTGTTTTTTTAATAATAGAAATCAGTGGCCCTTCAAGGCAAAATCCAGGATCTTTTAAAATCCATGGAAATTTTACTGTTGACTTCAAAAAGAGAGTGAGTTGTAATTTGAGTTCTTTAATGTATTATCTGAGTGAGGGAGAAGAATGCAAAATCTCTGTTATTAAGTCTTTCTATTTTAACTAATGCTCTTTTTTTTGTAAAAGACACAATTCAAAAATCACAAACACACACAAAAACAAGGTCATATATAAACCAACGTTAAAAATATATTAAATATACAAGCAGAAAATTTCATGCAGAAGTTGAAATGCTGAACCAAAAAAAAGCATTAATGAAGATATTTACTTACTTACTTACTTACTTACTTACTTACTTACTTATTTGATCCACTTATGTTGCCACACATCAGGGGTGGTATTTAATTACCTTTGCTACCAGTTCGCAAATGTGTATGCGCGCCCACTTCTATGCATGCGCAGGGCGAGCTACGCATGTGCAGAGCGTCAAAAATCTGGATAAATGGGACATGATTAGGTCCGGGCGGATGGGTGGAGCCACCCACAGCCACCACTACCAGTTTGCCCGAACCGGATAGAACTGGCTGAATACCACCACTGCCACACATGTATTTGATGGTGAAAGTCATAACAATAAAACAAATACATGTACAAAAATTAAAATACACAGCAGCCAAGAAAACCAGCCATCATCCACAGAGTCAGGAGAACAGATCCCTTCATAGCACAGAAGGTCTTTGAGACCTTATAGAAGGCCAGAGGGTCAGAGTCAACCAATCTCTGGAGGGAGAATGTTCCAAAGGGTGGGTGCAGTGGCAGAAAAGGCTCTTCTTCTCGACCCCATCAGTCTGCACTGCTTAGCCAATAGGACCTAGGGTATGCCCATTCTGCCAAACCAGATGCAACAGGCAGAAACAACTAGGAAGGAACAGTCCCTTGAGTAGGGGTGTTGAGTAGTACTGAATAGCAGGAGCCATTAACTACCTATGCCACTGCATTCTGTACCAGATGAAGCTTTCAAATGCTCTTCAAAGGCACACCTTTCTGGAATGTTTTGCAGCAGTTCAGATAGGAGATCATGAATGACCAAGAGCAGGTCTTCCCAATTCAGTTCCAGGTGCAAATAGCACTAACAGAAAGCTGTACAAAGACCCTTCTAGTCAGAGCTATCACCTGGTCGTAATGCAAGAACCATGAGCCCAGGTGGACTCCCAGATTGCACACTAGGTCTGTCTGAGAAAGTGCCACCCCATCCAAAACCAAAGATGGAAGGTCACTGGCACCAGGAGGAGGTCCAAACCCCCAAAGCCATTCAGTATTGTTTGGGTTGAGCTAAAGCCATTATGCCCATCCAGGCTTTCACAGCCTCCAGGCATTGGGATAGAACACCCACAGCATCCCTCAGATGGCCTGAGGTGTAGATATAAAGCTAAGTATCATCAGCATACCAGTGATACTATACCCCAAACTTTCAGATGATCTCACCCGGGTTATCATATAGATATTAAACAGAAAGGTAGAGAAAAATAAGGCCTGCAGCCAGATCTCCTCCCTCCTCATCAATACCTACTGGAACCAGCTCTGTAGGAAGAAGGAGAACCAGCACAATACAGTGCCTCCTATGTCCAACTCCCAGTCAGCCCAAAAGGATACCACAATCAATGGTATCAAAAAGTTCAAGAAGAGCCAGGATGGATGCAGTGCCAACATCCCACTCCGACTTTAGAGGTCAGCCAAAAGTGTGATCAGTGCCATCTCAATCCCATACCCTAGCCTGAGATCTAACTGAAAGAGGTCCAGGTAATCAATTTATTCCAAAATCCTCTGAGCTGCTGTGCAGCCATCTTTTCTACAACTTTCCCTAAAAATGGAAGATTGGAAACTGAATGAAAGTTGTCCAGACTAATTGGCTTGCATGATGAATAACAGTTGCTATGACATCAAGTTTTTATTGATGGGACAAATAAGATAATGTATGTCATATATTTTATGTGAAACACTCCTGAAGATAAATTTATGAACATGTCAAACAAGCCTTCCTTGTTTCAAGAAAGAAAGTAGTTTCTGCAAAATTAACATATTTTATTAAACTAGATTTCCAAAAACACTAACAAATTCATAAATAGGATGACACACCAGGAACTTTGTATTCTCAAAAATTAGGAGTGTCTTAGCCAGGTTTGTAAAACAATAGTCATGTAATAACAGAGTTGGTGTCTTTTGGACATGCAATTCATTGAAGAGCAGAGAATGATAGAAATAAATGGCTGTTCACAATAAAAGAATATTATTCATCCATAGTTTGTAGTAATGCAACCATTTTTAAAATAAATGAATTTAAAGGAAAACAGAAACGTGGCAATGGTTAATCAGATTACCGAGGATGGGATGGAAAATAATTGAGAACAATTCCAGAAAGATTACAGAAGGCTGAACCTCTTTGGCCGAAAAAATGCTTTTAAAAGTAAAAAAAAAAAAAGCTGGCCACGCCCACTCAGTCACATTACCCACCACCACCAAGCCACGCCCACAGAACCGGTAGTAACAAATTTTACATTTCACCACTAGGTTAATGTTGTAGTGAAATGGTCAACCACATGCAAATGTTGATTGAACAATAAAACTGCCAAAATGTCTCTATGTTACCAGTGAAGCAACTATTTCCAGAATATGATGCAGGTTCTGGTTCATGTGCCTTAACAATATGCATGCACAAGTACACAGAGAGGGGGAAAACCAAAACAAAGACTGGAGCAACTTTCCTATAAGATGGTCAGCTTTTTCATTTGAAACATGATTTGAAGGAAACGATACTATAGTGTGGAGAACTACAGAAATGTTTCCTCAGAATTATTTGATGCAGCCGAACGATACAAAATTCAGAACAGGAAAAATGCTTCCTCACACAATCTGTACTTAAACTATAATATTTTCTTCCATGAAAGCCTCCAACTGAAATGGCTTCAGATCCTCACACCAGATGCTGCAGTAGTAGAGGTAGCCTGATCCCAAATGCTAATTGCTGGGGTACTTAAGGTAAAATACAGCTATTGACCGATCTCGGTTTCTCAGAAACACAGCTAATGCCAATAACAGGCCACTTACTTTGGGGTTTGAAATTCATCTGCTACTGAGGCAAAAATAGGCCCAGAAATGTGGACCTTACTATAAGCCAAATGAATGATGTGGACAGCCATTGCTAAGCTTGTGTGCAAATCCTTCAGTGATACAAGATTTCCATTCTTTATGTCCAAAATGTTTACATCAATGACTCTTTTGAAGGCACCTTCCTTGTCTTCCTTCCTTCCCTCCCTCCCTCCCTCTCTTCTGCCCTTGCTATTCATGCTGTGCTTTGAGGTGGCAATATAAAGGAGGACTCGTTTGTTTGTACGGCTTGGCTTTATCTATTAATTTTCAGGAGGGAGAATTCTACTTTAATCAGAACCGATAATTTTCTCTTGGCAAGTAAAAACTGTTAATAGTTAGAAAGTTATGTTTTTAGTGGAGATGGTTAGTCAAGCACGCCTCTTCCTGCCAAAATCATCCCGTCCAATTATCAGCAATCCTCCCCTGCTTCGCACTCCCTCGGCATGAGTTTTCTTCTCAGAGAACCAGAGTCACTGCTGGCTGTTTTGTTCAGCGATTCTGTCAAAAAATATTTTCTGCATCTCTAATTTCATTAAGATACGCTTGACTGAAATAATCAAACTCACTAGGAGAGGAAGATTTATTTCGAAATTTCTTTTGGCTCATATTGTAAGCGGTTGAACAACCCGAAAGAAAAGCATCTGAGAATTATGTCATTCTGGTTATTATGAGTATGCAAGAAACGGGGGGAAAGCTTCTTACTTATTGCGGAATATAATTGGTTAGCAGATGAATGTTTGTGAATGTCAGGGTGTTAGGATTTGGCTTGTTCGCTTTGACTAGGGTTTTATGGCTGCCAACTTCCAGGCTCCTAGGGTTTCTCACAGATGAAGGAAGAGAAAGAGACTTCAGGTTGTTGGAAACATGAAGAGTTTGAATTCAAAGTCAGCTGGTCTGGATAATGAAAGGCGTGTATCTCATCCAAACTTTTCACAAGAATTTGCTTTACAGGTTATATCATTTTTTTGCCCAGCCAAGGATTCATGGAAGCTAAATACAGATTACATTAGCATAAAGTCTTATTGATACTCAAAGTATATTACATATGTTCTTCCCATGCTAAATTACTGTGGAAGATTTGGAGAGTTGCATATAAAATTTGATGTTTAAGGCATCAGGCTAGAAACCGAGAGACTCTGAGTTCTACTCCTGCCTTGGCATGAAAAGCAGTTGGATGATCTTGGGTTAGTCACTTTTTCTCAGCCAAACTCACCTCACAGGGTTGTTATTGTGGAGAAAATAAGGGGAGGAAAGTGTTGGATATGTTCACCTCCTTGAGATATTTGTAAAAAAAATAAAGGTGGGATACAAATAATTAGGTAAAGGTAAAGGTTCCCCTCGCACATATGTGTCGTTCCTGACTCTAGGGGGTTGTGCTCATCTCTGTTTCAAAGCGGAAGAGCCAGCGCTGTCCGAAGATGTCTCCGTGGTCACGTAGCCAGCAGGACTAAATGTCAAAGGCGGATGAAACACTGTTACCTTCCCACCAAAGGTGGTCCCTATTTTTCTACTTGCACTTTTTACATGCTTTCGAACTGCTAGGTTGGCAGAAACTGGGACAAGTAATGGGAGATGATTCCGTTACGCGGCACTAGGGATTGGAACTGCTGAACTGCCAACCTTTCGATTGACAAGTTTAGCATTTTACCCACTAAGCCACCACGTCCCTTACAAATAAATAAATATAATCATAAAAAATCATAAAATAAAATAAATTGCAGAACATTTTCTTTTTTCACAACTGCAGACTAAACTTGGGATTTAAATCCTCAAAAAATTTTGTTAGAGCCAATCTTATACCTCTATGTATCCAGCAAACAATTCCCAGATGAAAGTATGAATTGCCTACAATTAAAAACAATGTTTTCAGCCCAGGTCTCTCCTTCTGTGAGTGGAAAGCTACTTCAGCTCTTGGGAAAGCTGCTTGCAGCCTAGCAAAACCTAGCTGTGAGGGGAAAAAGTAGAATAAAATCCATGTTTTTCTAATTGTACAAATCCTTGCTTAGTTCTTTAGACAGGATGACCTAACAATTTTTCTATGGGTGTTCTTTAACTGTTCATAATTAAAACTGTGCATTCACACACACACACACACACACAGCTTTCTCATCAGAGCAGCTCAAAGCACCAGTCCATCAAACTAAGTGCACCAATTTATTACTTGGCCTGGAAATAAATGGCTTATAATGTATTTTCACATCCAGTTAAGACAGTTATTGTGGTAATTCTGGATGACCTGAAATTCTCAGGTACAGTATTTTTCGGGAGCAGATTCATCACAGCCACATAATTATAGTTATTTAGAGATCCCAGAGAAGAGACAGAGAAAGGTACACAAAGATCACATATATACAATGTGTTTGGAAGTGAACATCTTTCATGAATTCTAAATATAGTATCATAAACGAATACTGCCTCCTTTTTCAGTGTTTATCATTTCCCCTCATACCCACATACAAACAGAGAATGTAGTAGGCTAAAAATACCCTGTAAATCTGTGGCAAATATGCCCAGCACTGATAGCTGTGTAAAATATATAAATATATATATACTATATACAATTACATCTCTTTATGAAGAATTGACCACATGCATGAAAGCAGTTGGAAAGCAAGCGAGATGTGTCACATAAAATAATGGCAGCACAATCACAAGTTTGGTGTCTTGATGGCAAACAGGTAACATCTATGCACAAACAGAAAGCCCAAAAGCTTAAAAAGAGCCATGTGCATTGATCCTGCAAGATAGTCCAGACAAAAGGTACCAGCTTCATTTTTATTTTAAGGTTATATTAACATAATTTTGCAAGACTGAAAGTACTTTTCCCTTCCTTTCTTTTTACTCTCCAAAAATCCCTTCTAAAACTTTTCCCACACCCTTCCTCCTTCTGTAGGCTGAGATATTTTCACATCAGTTGTCTGGTTTGTGGTTCTCTCTCCCAAGGCCATTCTCATAGACCATGGAATTAGATCAAAGGCCCATGGGTTCCAGCATTCTTTGCATATAGTGGCCTCTTGTATGATTCAAATCTAAAGCATAAAGAAGTCCAAAAAACCTTCCTGTTTCCCAACAAATTTATAGTAGGATATGTTTATAGCTGAGGTAATATGTAGCAATCAAATCTAGTAGCCATGATCTCTGAGACCATATCACAGATGACTAAGAGTAAAAACAAATGCTAGATAAGAACTTATCTTCCTTACCTAAGACATACAACAATAAGGAACTTCAATTTCTTGAACATTATCAACACAGTAATCTTTCTTCATAAAGTTTTTTGTTGATTTTACAACACAACACAATGTACATAACACAAACACATGTTTCTTTTTACATATCAGTTTCGTTCCTCTTACTTTCTACTTTATACATTCTCCATTTTCCCCATCCTTTATTATCATTATCTTTATCGTCCCTTTATATCTAATTTTATTCATTGACAATATTTTACACATTTGTCACATTGTCCTCTCCATCATTTATTCACATTTACTTTCCCTAATCTCGAACCAATCATACCACTTATTCCATACTTGATAGTATTCTGTATCTTCCTTTACTTTTATTTCTTTCATTAATTTGTCCATCTCCGCACAATCCAGAATTTTCTTAATTATTTCTTCCTCTGTTGGTACATTTTTGTTTTTCCAGTACTGTGCGTAGACTATCCTTGCAGCTGTAATTATATGCAGAATATTAGATAGATAGATAGATAGATAGATAGATAGATAGATAGATAGATAGATATAGATATATATTATATAAATATAATCAACACAGTAATCTTTGATTTGATTGCTATAAAGAAAAAAACATGTTATCTTGGAGGAATAATTTGCCCAATCTTCATCACCAGCAGAGGTGATTTATGCAGATGATCATCTAATAATGTAAGAAACAAATTTAGTGGCCTGGTTTTCTGCTGAATTAGAAGTTCAGGTAACTTTGAGGCACACCATTTCTTCAGTCAGGGCAGTTTTGGGTCATAAAAATTATACTTAATCTAGGTCAAAGCCTATCATGCAAACATAAAGCATATGCTAATTTCTCTTATGGTTAGCAGAAATAATAGTTTTCTACAATTCTGCAAGTCAGTCTATTTCTGATGAAAGGGAGGTTGAGTAGATTTAGTATATAATGCCAAGCATTCTCATTTATTAAGACCCCTTTCCATTTTGACACCCTGTTTTTGTAAGGCAAGTCTAAAATAAGGCAAAACTGTGAATGAGGCTCTGAGAAGATCTCCATATGGGTCTTGCCGTCTCAAATTCCTGCAGATGTTCCCAATGGCTTTTGGTGGGGAAAACAATAGAGTGACAATGGACCATCAAAGATGGACATTTTGAAGCTGGGGCTCAAGGATCTTTGCCAAGTCCATCTACCTTCCAGCCAAGTTGACATGGATATATAATTTGCCTGTCAATCCTCTTCAGTCCTGTTCTCAATCAACTGGAGGATAATGATGCAAAGTCTTTGAATCTTGCCCCAAAGACTGACTCAATGGGTTATGTCTAGATTTCTCACAAGCCCTGCCAGCTCAAAGACAAGACTGACTTTAGCAATGGAAATCAAATGGTGGTGGGGATTTTTGCTGCATGACTGGGCAGTATACATATATGAACAGCATTTGATGTTCTAAATATTGTATATGTTTGGTTTTCCCAACATTGGGTGGATTTGTTTCATTTGCTACTGCTCCTTACCCTTGCCTCTTTCTACCAACAGCATGTGTACACAGAGAGCACTTGTTAATCATCCAGCGACCGGAGGTGGTGGGTTTTGAGGTTTTGGCCATGTCATTCTCATGCTTGCATTACTTTTGGTTGAACACAAACCTCCTACTGTGTTTGAAAAAAAATGTATTACTTGTTACCTGAATTTATAGTTTGAATAAAGCATAAGGATATTTTCATTTTTCGGATTTACATTTCAATTCCAATATGTTATGATAGAGAATTGGGAGCTTTTCACTCTTGGCTTCTTCTTCAGGCAATGCAGATCAGAAATCTGAGGTTAAATTACCATTCAGACAGATAAAAAAGAATTTAAGACGGTGAAGAAAAGATCAAATGATGATGATGAATATATATATATATAGTATTTCTACAGACCTTTTTATCTGTCTAATTCAACTGGAACACAAATCTTACAACCTTGTTTAAGCTGATAGCAAAGCTGAGCTATGGAATTTTATCTAAAAATTAACGTTTGGTAGAGGCATCAGCATAAATCTTGTATTGGAAGCAAGTCCCTTCTTGGCAGGCTTCTTGAGAACAGAAAGAAGACAAAGGGTGAAAACCCCAAGAGGGATTGTGACACTGGTGAAGGCAACATTAGAAATTATGTTTATTAAGAAAAACATTGCTTAGAGCAGTGCCTCATTTGTTACAGACACAAGGCAAGTAGAGACCAGATCTTTTCATTCTGTTTTCAAGGACACAGAAGCATTACCCCCACTGGCACTTAGTAAACTAATTCCTACTGGTAGTAGCCATAACATAGTTATACTGAACAATCTAATAGTGTAAACTTCTTCCCATAGATAGTATTCTGTTTAATCAAAAAAGCGAGATTATTCTTTTTATATGTTTAAAACAAGATAGAGATAGTCCTCAACCTATGACCATTAGTTCAGTGAACATTCAAAGCTACAAAGCTGAACAAATGGTGGTTCTGACTGGTCTTCGAAGTTCTGCCCAGCCCAGCACCCACACAGTCACATTATCATAATCGGAGCACTTGGCAATTGTTTGGAATTATGACTGATTGCAATGCCCTACAAATCATATGATTGCCATTTGTAACTTTGGCTGCCAGCTTTCCCAGAAAATCAGTGGGGAAACCAGCAGGGAAGATTGCAAATTGCTGCGATAAGTGTCCTACCTATGCCCTCTGCACCTGTGCTGTGCCAAACACTCACAGACTCTCCCTGACTGTGTTGCAACCTTGTACAGCTTCTCCGACCCATGCTGCAGTCTTGTCCATCCTTCTCTGACCATTACACATCTTCCTGAACTCTCACCAAACCTTCACCGTGCCTCACTTGACCTCCCCCCCACACCCACTTCCCCCCTGCACAAATTCTCCCCAACTGTATTGCATCCCTGTGCAATTTCTCTGATCTGTACTGCATTCTTGTGCATCTTTCAATGACCCTTGTTGTGCCTCTCATTTACCTCCTCACACCCTCATGCACCTTCCCCAAACCCCACCATGCCCCTCTCAAACTTCCATGCACCCCGTTATTCTCTCCCCCACTTGGTGGCAGCCACTTACCAGCCTGCCAGTCCGAGACTTGCAACTGACTTTGGTTGTGGGAAGCTGGCAAGAAGTTGCCTCACTTAATGACCATGAGATTTCGTTACCTATGGCAACTGAGACTACAGGGATTACCATGGCTAAGTGATGGTCACACTTTGTGATTGCATCATTTAGCTATGGCAGGGGTGTCAAACTCCAGGCCCGCGGCCTGCATCCGGCCTGCGAGGTGCTTAGATCCAGCCCGCGGGGTCAGCCTGGACCAGCCCGTTTTTAGCCAGCAGAGGCCGAGGAGGCAGAAAACAGGCCACGTGGGGGCCTCCTGAGGCCCCTGCACAGCCCGTTTTTGACCAGCAGAGTGCTACTGGAGGCCATGAAGGGCAAAAATGAGACTTGGGGGGGCCCACACATCACCACCCCATGTCCTGTTTTGACCGGCATGGTGCTGCAGGAGGTGTCCATCCCGTCTCTCCCCCACTCCCTGTCCCCTGGCCCGTGGAGAACTACAATGGTGATCTGGCCCTCAAAGAAATCCAGTTTGACACACCTGAGCTATGAAAATTCTGGTCTCAATAAGTCAAGGACTACCTGTATGCTCTGAAAAATTATGAAAGGATAATGATCTATGCATACAAAGAAAACAACATTCAACATTTCTTAAATTACAGAAATTAGACATTAGGTGTGAACAACAGAATGTTAATGTTACTTCTAAGCAGAAAACAGCAAAATAAAACAGTGTAATTAAAAAAAACCTGTTGGAGAGCAACAGACTTGCTATGCTTTTTGCCAATATGTTGAAATCAAGCAAGCTCCATTTGGAAAAATATAGCACAGAAGTTAAGCAACAAACAACTTTATGGATTTTTAATCATAATAGAATTTATTAAATACCTCTTTAATATCAAGGCAACTATATTAAAATTTAACCAGAAACAATAAGATTTAATCAAGAGAGTAGGAAGAGCATGTGAATTCCATAATCAGTAGTAATTCAATGTTAGATTAAATTTGAAGCATCCTTGAGAAGAATTCACCAAATCTTTAAAGTAGATTTTGAAGAGATACATGTTGAAGATTAATGATTGAATATGTATGTACTGTCTTGCCATTGGAGAAAAGTCTGCTACATTTGACATTTGGTGAGCATTTTAACCGTGATGATGGTTCCAGGATTTTTCACTTTATAATCTGATCCTCAAATTATGAATGGAGTGTGTAAACTAGTTATAGAATAGTAATAATATTAACCATTACTTAGTACAGGACTACTAGAAAAATGAATATAGGAATCTGATTGTATGCATGAAAAAAATGTATTAGGTACCATTTGGAGGTCTTCTAGTCCAATCCCCTGCTCAGGCAGAAAGCCCTATACCAGGCCTGTCAAACTAGTGGCCCATAGGCCGAATGCATCACACACAGGCCACACCTACCTCAACTCCTCAAAGGCAAAAACATCACAATACGTCACATGACGCTATCGAGTTTGACACCGGTGGCCTATACCATTTCAGACAAATGGTTGTTCAATCTCTTCTTTAAAAACCTCCAATGTTGGAGCATTCACAAATTCTGAAGGCAAGTTGTTTCACTGATTAGTGATTGTTTCACTAACTGTCAGGGAATTTCTCCCTTGTTCTAGATTGCTTCTCTCCTTGATTAGTTCCTTGTCCTACCTTTAGGTGCTTTGGAGAATAGTTGACCCCCTCTTCTTTGTGGCAGCCCTTTAGATATTGGAGCACTGCTATCATGTCACCCCTAGTCTATTAAACTAGACATAACCAATATCCTGTAATCGTTCTTCATATGTTTTTGCCTACAGTCACCTAATCGTCTTTGTTGTTCTTTTCTGCACTCTTTCTAGGGTCTCAACCAGAGGTGAAATGCTCCCAGTTCGGACTGGATCGCCTGATCCGGTAGCGATGGCGGCGGGTGATTCAGAGAACCGGTAGCAAAAATCCCTGCGGGCCCCCCCCCCCCATGCCCAGCTGAGCCGCACGATCATCAGAGACTTTTTTTTTAACTTTTAAAAGCATTTTTTCTACAACCTCTTCCAATGAAAAAAATGCTTTTAAAAGTAAAAAAAAAAAGCCTCTGATGATCGCGCAGCTCAGCTAGGATCATCAGAGGCTTTTCGAAGCATTTTTTTCTGCAATCTCTTGTCCGAAGAGGTGGTTAAAAAAATGTTTTGAAAAGTCTCTGATGATCCCAGCTAAGTTCCCTGATTGGCAGAGAGGTTTTTCAAAGCATTAGAAAAAATGCTTTGAAAAGTTTTTTTTTTTAAAGTTGCCACGCCCACCCAGTCACATTAACCCCCACCAAGCCATGCCCACAGAACCAGTAGTAACAGACTTTACATTTTACCCCTGGTCTCAACAATTTTTTAATATCATGGCAATACAATATTAACCGAAGGGGTTCATTTCCTGAGGAAAAATAGCAATGCTACATCTTGACTTCACTGTCAACATTATGTTGCACCAAGACAATAGTAATTTCCTCTATACTTATTTCTGGTCTTTTCTGTGATGACACATAGGGAGAACAGCAAAATTTGCTTTGCAAAATGTCCAAATTACAATAATATCACCCCCACTCAAGACCATAACACTGGCAGATGGACAGAGGAAGAAGTGTATATGTAGTCTCATTTTCTGCCATTGTAACACAGGCCTTTTCAGATTGTAGCAAGCAATTTGCCATCTGCAAATTGCAGTTTTTTAATTTCTGTTGAGGCACCGATTCAAGATTCGTAATCTTCCAAAAATTCTTGCTGTTGTATGATCATTAAAAAGAAATAAATCTAAAATCTGCCAAATGAATGTTTCTTCCAGCCTCATCTTCAGAGTCCTTTCTGCTACTATCTGGTATCATTACTAGTCACAGAACTGTAACAGGCAAGGAGAGCCAAAAATCACTGTTACAGCTCATTCGGTTTCTTCTAATTCCATTTGCCGGTTGGGACTGCAACTCCAGAATTTTAGCCTATCATGGTTTTGGTGGTTGGGAATTCTGGGAACTGCAGACCAAATATTTGAACAAGCAGTGAATATATACGGACAATGAACCTCTGGAAATAGGTTTTATATTCTTTTTAAATTTAGGTTTGCAGCCAATGTCACATTTTTTATTTTTATGCTTATTAACCAGGTATTGAAATTGGCTCAGAAGACTGGAATCATGGGGGCAAGTGGCATTATTAAACCTTGTATCATTCAAGATAATGGTATATAGGGAGCTTTTCATTGCAACATTATCTACATATGGCTTAGTGTTATAATGGGTTTTTTTTAAAATTTATATTTATATGCCGTCCTTCTCCGGAGACTCAGGGCGGCTTACAATGCGTTAAGCAATAGCCTTCATACTTTTGTATATTTATACAAAGTCAGCTTATTGCCCCCACAAACCGGGTCCTCATTTTACCCACCTTAGAATGGATGGAAGGCTGAGTCAACCTTGAGCCTGGTGAGATTAGAACTTGCAGTAACTGCAGGCAGCTGGATGTTAAATGCTGCCTTAATAGGAGGCATTAGCCTGCTACGCCACTCAGGTTTACGAAGGGTGTGTTGTGATTCTTAGGATTGACAGACAAAAGTCAGCATGGGAATACTTTCTTGTAAATTAGGTCATTTTTTCTCTTATTTATAGCATATCAAGCATAGAAACCCATTAGTTTTTCTGTGAGATTGACTCTCTCTGTCAGATAATTATCCCAGTAACATTCAGCTATTTATATTATTTTATTTTAATTTTAGTTATTAAATTTATATGCTGCCCATCTCACCAGTATGATGACTCTGGGTGACTCACAAATGATAAAAATATAAATATAAAAACACTTAAAATTTAAAAGTTACATAAGAACTAAGACCAAGGAGACAGATCTCATGGGAGTGAAGTCTTTTTCTTGTTTCACCAGTATCTCCAGCCAAACCCAGATTTTTAAGGCCTCTCCAAAGGCCAGAAGGGTAGGAGCAGATGGGTCTACAACAATTCACCACAGCCAACTCACCACGGTCATTTCGCTGCAGCCAACTTGCTGCGGCTAACTTGTTGCAGCCAACTCACCATGGCCAACTCGATACAGAACAACTCACGGCAGGACAAGAGTTACACTAATATTGAAGAAATAGTCAAATGGAATAATTAAAGAAAGGATGCCAAAAGAGGAACAAAATAAAATGCGAATGACAAAAATTAAAATATTTTTTTTAATTATTTAAAAAATGAAGAGGAATTGTTGAATTGTCCTGCAGCAAGTTGTCCCATGGTGAGTACGTCATGGTGAGTTGTCTTGTGGTAAATTGGCTGTGACAAATTGGCCAAGGCAATTTGACCGTGGTGAGTTGACCAAAGCGAGTTGACCATGGAGAGTTGGCCGTGGTGAGTCGGCTGAGGCGAGTTGTCCCATTCCAGGAGCAGATCTCCCCTCCAATGGTAAAATGTTCTACAGAGTGTGACAGCAGAAGAGGCTCTTCTCAATCCCACAAGCCAAAACAGCTTAGCAGATGGGGTCTGCGGTAAGCACTTTCTAAAATACTTTTAGAGAATCAACATAGTATAGTGAATAGGATGAGACGAGTTTAAGACCAGCTTAAACTGAAGACAGCAAACTTTCTGAGGCATCCCCCCTCTCTTAGTCTATCTTACCTCACAGGACTGTTGGAGGCAGGAATGCTATGTTGGCCAACTAGTTTTCCTAGAAGAAAGGGGAAACTGCATGGATGAAGAAAATTCCCATCCAAGTCCACCTGCTCTGCTTTTTCACCTAGAGTGGGTTCTATTTACCTTTACTACCGGTTCACAATGGGCGCGCAGATTGTCCATTATGACATCCGGGGTGGTGGGCGGAGCCTCCCGCTGCTTTTATTATCGGTTCACAAGAACTGGACAGAACCAGGAGCAACCTACCACTGTTTTGCACCTAAGTAATATAAATAAGTAACATATATAATACGTAATAGTTTTTCAACAATGTAAATGTAGACTTACAGCTTTAAAGAAACCTAAAAAATCAATAAAGCACAACAGGACACTCATTGTTCATTTTTCTACTATGACTTAGTCTTGCTTTCAACAGTTTTTAAAAGCTAGACCTCATACTCTGAACTGTATTTTTCACTTATTATTACTTCAAAACTTTATAATTTTGCATTGTTCAAAATATTATTAGTTCGCCATCTCAGCTTGATTGAATATTCTTAGCAGTTCACACCTTCTGTTTGTTAGTTTGTTAGGATAACCTCATTTGTGTTTGTGCATGCATAATGAAGTAAGCCAGCTGAATGTTTACAGCCTTGATGGCTTAGTGGCACAAATGCTGGGTTTAGATGGAGAATATGAAAAATGCTGTATTTTTATCTGTTTATTTAACCTTATGGTGTATGTGTGCTATGAGTGACCTCTGTACAAGGTTCTAGACCAACTGGTAGGGTCAAAGCCTAACTGAGTTTCTATGTAGGGGCATAACATAGTTGGGGCTGTTTTAATTACAGTTGTTATGGGTGGCTTCAAGCTGACAGTTTGAAACAATTCAATGGGGAAAGGTCAATTAGTGGCACATGATTGTCAGTTGAAGAAGGACTGAAGGCACAAATCTTAGAAAATGGGTGAAACAAAATTGGCAATGAGAGAAACAGAAACTTTGCTGTTGGATTGTTCAGACAGTGTGCTTGGTAACAAAAGGCTTCAGGCAGAGAACTGGCCTTGGGAAATCTTAACTCTTGAGACATCTGAATGATTCTGAAAACCAGAAGCAGTAGAAACAACCTGAGATAGAGATAGTGACTGCTACTCATTTTTGTTTCTTTGGATGAGGAATTCTCATTGTTCTTACAACTAGCCAGGTTTAGAGTGAGAACTGTATATTTAGGAATTTTGAAGTTCTGCTACTTGACCGTATCATTTTTTATGGAAAACAACTCTTTTAATGATCATCTTAATTTTGGAAGCCATTGTCTCAAACAACGGCAGTATTCTCCTGCCTCTCTTTAGGGTAGTAACACTGTTTTTCTATTAAGAAAAAAGCATATTGATTGGGTGGATTACTTCCTGTGTTCTCCTGACATTTACCTTTGAAGGGATAGAGCAGCAATACTGCGTCATGGCTGAGAATAAATATTACTCAGTCATTTTTGCTTTGGTACTTTTTTTTTTAAATTTGATTTATATGCCGCCCTTCTCCGGAGACTCAGGGTGGCTTACAGTGTGCTAAGCAATAGCCTTCATACTTTTGTATATTTATACAAAGTCAGCTTATTGCCCCCACAAACTGGGTCCTCAATTTACCTACCTTAGAAAGGATGGAAGGCTGAGTCAACCTTGAGCCTTGGTGAGATTCGAACCTGCAATAATTGCAGGCAGCTGATGTTAATAACAGGGCTTTAGACCACTGTACTATCCAAGGCTCTTATCATCAAAATGTCTCAACCATTTATAGTATACATCTTAGACTTTTGTCAAAAAATGTCTGAAGAAGATGCATTTTTATGAATATTTTTTATTAAAAGAAGTCATTACAAAGATTTTAAAAACCTACAAAAACATAGAAGAAAGAAAAAGGGGTTAAAAGAAAAAGTGAAGAATAACAAAAAAAATCAAGAAAAATAAAGATATCTAAAGAAGCAGCTGAAGAAGATGCATTTGAACCATCCAGATGGATTTGCCACATGGAGAAGTGTTTGCTTGTTTCAGCAATCTGCATTAAGCTTTTGGGGGAGAACATTAGACCAATGAGGTAGCTCATAATAAAAGAAAAGAAAAATATGGACCAATTAAATGATTAAAAACTCTAGCCATCGTTCAAACACCAATATCAAGTTGATGTTAAAATGTCAGCAGCATTCAGATGTAAATTCAAATTTAAATTTTACATTTGCAAATTCAACAACCGTGTTAAATAAATATATAAACTTGTTTGGGAATGCTAAAAATAAAGGAAGCTGATGGACATATTAGAGAAGGAATTTCTAAATGACAAGGACCAAACAAATTAAAAAAGCTCCATCATCTAACTTTTGATGGCTGCTCATTTGGCATGGTTAGGTTGATCTCTCATCAAAAATCAGAGAAGATTATGTCTATTGTTCCTAAATCCACTAAAACAATGATGTGCATTGTTTTAAGTTTTTTTTGAGCGTGAAGAGACTAAACAGAGAAGTCGCAATTCTATTTATAGCTGCTATCATCCAAGCAATTAGGAAGCAACTGACAGAAGTACTGTCAGAAATGGATGGTCCTTTTCAAATCATTTCCATACTTACATCTTTTTAAAAAAGATGGACCTCAAAGTAAATTGACTTGCTAATTTTAAAAACATCACGGTTATTTTTCTTGTGGAAACTCTCCCTTATGATAGAACAAGCCCAGCATTTTTATTTTATTTCCTCCACTGACACTGATGAAGAAAAGTAAGAAGCAACATTAACTCCCAGGTTACAGTTGTGCTCATAAGTTTACATTCCCTGGCAGAATTTATAATTTCCTGGCGATTTTTCAGAGAATATGAATGATAACACGAAAACCTTTCTTTCACTCATGGTTAGTGTTTGGCTGAAGCCATTTATTATCGATCAACTGTGTTTACTCTTTTTCAATCATAATGAGAACAGAAACTACCCAAATAACCCTGATCACAAGTTTACATACTCTGGGGATTGTGACCTGATAAACATGCACACAGGTTGACACAAAGGGGTGTGAATGGCTATTAAAGGTAACCATCCTCACCTGTTATCTGTTTGCATGTAATTAGTGTGTGTTTATAAAAGGTCAATGAGTTTCTGGCCTCCTGACAGATCTTTGCATCGTTCATCCAGTGCTGCACTGATGTTTCTGGATTCTGAGTTATGGGGAAAGCAAAAGAATTGTCAAAGGATCTGCAGGAAAAGCTAGTTGAACTGTATAAAACAGGAAAGGGATATAAAAAGATATCCAAGAAATTGAGAATGCCAATCAAACTCTAATCAAGAAGTGGAAAATGAGGGGTTCTGTTGAAACCAAACCACGGTCAGGTAGACCAACTAAACTTTCAGCCACAACTGTCAGGAAAATTGTTCGGGATGCAAAGAAAAAACTCACAAATAACTTCAGGTGAAATACAGGACTCTCTGAAAACATGTGGTGTGGCTGTTGCAAGATGCACAATAAACAGGCACTTGATTGAAAAAAAGTAAACACAGTTGATTGATAATAAATAGCTTCAGCCAAACAGTAACCATGAGTGAAAGAAAAGTTTTTGTTGTTATCATTCATATTCTCTGAAAAATGGCCAAGAAATCATAAATTCTGCCAGGGTATGTAAACTTATGAGCACAACTGTGTGAGAGGAGGAAAGGGTGAGGGGAGAGAAAAGGCAAAGGGCTCCTATCTGGATAAGGTAGATGAATCACAGGTAGGTGAGGAAGACTCTACATTTTATCTCACAGCTTGGTCTGTATCTTTGCATACCATAAACACAAGATCAGCACAAGTCATTTTAGAAAGTACCTGGGAGAAGAAAAGTATGGCACTCATGGAAAAAGCAAAATGAAGTCACTTATTTTATCAGAGCAGGAAGAACTCTAGATGTTTGTGCAGGACAGAGGTTGCAGCTTGGAAGCCAGTTGAAGGAAACTACTGAAAGAATTCTTGATGCACTCGATGTGGTGGGATATTTTAAATCCTGGTTCTCTAGCAACAGAATATCATTTTGGGAGCTTTTTTTTTTTGCAAACTGTTTAGTGTTCATGTGTCACTATCACGGTTGTGCCAGCTTGCACCTGGCATCAATATAAACAAAGCTTTGGCAAAGGCTCTTTCCTTTGGGATGGAGACATCTGATTTTCAAGCTGAAAACATGTCAGTGTTGCAAGACACTCCAAATAGCCTGCTTTTTTTAAAACCAGTATAGTAAATTAACCCGCCTAGTGTCGTGTTAAATGCTTTGCAAACACCGACTGCAGGCAAGGAGGAAAATGGAAAAAACAAATAAAAACACTTCAGTAAATGGTTGGCCTGGCCTTGCCGAAATAGCAGAAGCTGAAATAGGATGTGGGAGCTGGTGAAGAATACAAAAGACAGAATGGCACAATTGAAAGGCGTCGTCTTTGGGCTTCTGCCGGCTTTCCCAGATCCCAGAACTAAACAAGACGTTCAGTAGAGCAAGGCTGGATTTAATCAATTCTGCAAAAGGAGGGCAGGAGATGTTCTGACAAGGGGTCCAAACCTTAACAAGCAACTGAAAATTAAATTGATGTCATAACTGGTGCCCCAGCACATAATTAATGGTGTGGCTCTTACAAATGTTATAAACCTGTGAGAACAGCAACCCAGGAAGCATGAAATGGATGGAGCTCGAGTGGAGCTTTTAGATCAGCTGGAAAATGCAGTCAGAATAGATTGCAAATCTGTGGGATAGAAGGGGTTTCCGCTCTCCCAACAATCTTCTCTTATACAGCAATATAAAAATGCTGCAAAGAGAGTAAACAATGTTGAAATGTTGAAGTATAAGCATTGTGTTCTTAGCATCCCTGTACTAATAGAGATATTGATCTTAGGTTCAGAATACATAGTGTTCCTAGTCTAAGATTGTTACTGTTTTCAGATCCTGCCTTGTGCATTTGGGCTTGAAAAGGGAATGAAAAATGCCTATTGAAATCTCTATTATGAGCCTGGTTTTGCAGCTCACCAGAGGAGCGTATAAATTGACAAGATGAATATGGGTGGAGATGTTAAACCTAGATGCTCCATTCCTACTGCAGTAGTGAGTTGCATGAAAAATACACCAATATAACCACAAAAAACCAATAGACTAAAAGACCAAAAAGCCAGTTAAACAAAAGAGAGAAACAACCTTACAACTTAATATACAGTATGTCTTAAATATTGTGGGTATCAGCTATTATATGGCTGGTAACACCGTCAGCCAGATGTCTAGGCTGGATTCGGCATTTTTACCCAGCTGTTGTGTCCTTCCCAAGGACCTGGCATAGGCAATTTGATTTTTTTGTTTGATGGGGATAAAGGTATTGTAGCAGAATGTAAGTTGTTCCTAGTAAAGTAAAATCACTGGTGGTGATTTTGTCAATATTGATGGTGTTCAAGTGATGCTCCAATACTATTGTATTGGTACTATCTTTGCTTTCTTTTGCCATAGTCATCCTACTTTTACTTACAGGTGTTTGTATTTTCTATCTGTTCTGCTCTAGCTACAGCCACAGCCATAGCCACTATCCAGACTTTTCTTTGTCTTTCTTATTGACAGTTAAGTCTGGGGTCTTGTGTAGCAGTTGTTTGTCTGTTTCAGTTCTAAAGTCCCAGAGCACTTTAGCTTCTTTCATTTTTGATTTGATTTGATTTGATTGGTTTGATTTATATGCCGCCCTTCTCCGGAGACTTAGGGCGGCTTACAATGCGTTAAGCAATAGCCTTCATACTTTTGTATATACCTGCTTAGTAGGGCTTTCGGCCACCCCTAAGCGGTGTTCTTTTTTATACAAAGTCAGCTTATTGCCCCCACAATCCGGGTCCTCGTTTTACCTACCTTGAAAGCATGGAAGGCTGAGTCAACCTTGAGCCTGGTGAGATTCGAACTTGCAGTAATTGCAGGCAGCTGGTGCTAGTTAACAGCACTTTAGTCTGCTGCGCCACCAAGGCTCGTTCTATTTGTAGGTCTTTGTATTTTGTTATCTTTTCCAACTCCTTCTTTTCTATTCTGCTGTCTCTAGATACTGTCACATTCACTATCCAGACTTTTTTTGTTTTTCTTAACAATTGTTAAATCTGGGGTGTTATGTGGCAGGTGCCTGTCAGTTTGAATTCTAAAGTCCCAGGATTCTTTCTTTTTTGATTACTTCACCTTTTTTTGTGACCCCCACCAGTTCTCGTTTGCAGGCAAATGGCATTTCTTGCAGATATTTCAAGGCACCATTGTTGCTACTTGATCATGCCATTGTTTGTAGTCAGTGTGCGTGATCTTCTTGCAACCACTAACTAGATGGCCCTCCATCTAACTAGGTGATCCACTTCAGCTTCTTTGCAGAAGCAGCATTTGTTGCTGTTTTTTCAATTATTCTTATTCTTGTTATTAATTCTAGAAAGCAAAAAGTAGCGCTAAATAAATAAGGTAAAGATAAAGGAGTCCCTGCGGATTTTTCTCCGTTAGTCGTTGCCAACTATAGGGAATGGTGCTCATCTCTGTTTAAGGCCATTGAGCCAGCGCTGACCGAAAACATTTCCACAGTTGTATAGCCAGCATGATAACACAGAGTGTTGTTACAAAAGTGGTACCTGTTTATCTACTCACATTTGCATGTTTTTGAACTGTTAGGGTAGCAGGAGTTGGAGTGAGGACAGAAGCTCACCCTGTCACATGGTGCTCGGGTCTCAAACCTGGGCTGCCGGCTTTCCAGCCAACAAGCCCAGGATCTTAATTACTGAGCCACTATGCTGCCAAGCACTAAATAAATGCCTGAAGATAATTTATGGTGATGATTTTAATGTTTAAAGTCGAACACGTCATAAAGGCTGACTAGCCTCTCTCAATCTGAACCTGCCTGGACTTTAATTCAGCTGAGAAGACTCTTGAAAGACCGCCATTTGTTGAGCTCAAATGCTCTGGCCTGTGCTTTGTCTAGAACAGATCTGAACTTTCTATTTTTTCACTTTCAGAAAATAAGTAAATACGGTCATCTTCAGCCAGGCCTCTTTGACTGCAATAGCAAATATTTTAGTAGTTTTGTTTTAATTTTAATTCATATTAGTACATTTAATCCTTGGCATTCAACCAAAATTGGGATCAGAATTCCATCATTAAGTCAGTGTGGTTGTAAAAAGAGTCAGCACGTGTCCAGATCTGATATTATAACCATTTTTACCATGGTCATTAATTAAATCACACAGTCATTACATGGATTGTGTGGTCGTTAAGCAAATCTGGCTTTCCCAATTGAATTTTTTTGGTCAAAAACCAGCTGAGGTTCCACAATTACATACCCAGAAGATGCTACAACCACTGTAAAAGCATGCCATTCGCCAAACTTTGTAATTTCATGACCACAGGGGTGGTGCGATGATTGTAATTTTTAGGACAGGTTGTAAGTTACTTTTCCCAAGGCTGTCATATCTGTGAACCATTGTTAAACAAATGATTATCAGTGGAAGGCAACCTGTAGCCATTCTGAGAACATGACTTTTGAAAAAGGGATATAAATAACATGGTAAATAAATACATGGATAAACGTGTGATTATATGAACAGTCAAAATAGGGAACCACTACCAAGGTTTGTGTAACGTGTCAGAACTGTGATCCTTGGTTTGTTGTTGTCAAAGCATTGAGCTATATTGGGTAGTGATTCTAATCTTATCCATAGAAAGCCAGATTCCTTTTGAATTTGGAAGTAATGTATTACATTGATTAATCAGTATCACTGATTATAATTATACATTATCTCCTCATTTAGTACTAACAATAATTGGTTGTTAAGCAAAATGGTTGCTAAGCAAACAGGAAAGAGAGGGGAGAAGGAGGGAGGGAGAGAGAGAGAGAGAAAGAGAGAAAGAGAGAGAGTGAGGGGGAGAGAGAGAGAGATGCTGATTGCTGCTGTTTTATTCAGATAAAGTTCTTTCTTACAGTGTCCTGTGCCTGACCTGTTTTTTTTCCTCTTCTTTTCTTTTCTTCTTCTTTTGCTCTCTGAAAGGGCAGAGAGATTGCTGAAGCAAACTATCTCTGCCTGAGTTGCTTATCTCCACAACACAATGCTTCCCTAAAAGGTGCTAACCACAACTTAACAAGTTCAGCTCTCTGACATTGATTAGTTGATTAGAAACCTTCCATTGGCTCTTGCTGCTTCCTGAAACTGACCAGACCTTAATCAGTTTCACACTAAAGGCTTTTGTTGTAAGGCATGTGAAATTTGGTTGTAAATACAATCATTGCTTGGAAAATTTTATTGTTACTTTCTATTACCATTGTATTTGTGAACGGTTCTTAACCGGGGTACCCAAAGATGCTTTTTTTCAAGAAGCAACTGGACTTCTTTGTTTTTCTTTGAAAACGTTTCACTTCTCATCCAAGAAGCTTCTTCAGCCCTGACTGACCGGTGGGGAATGGAAAGATTTATATTCCTTGCAGAGAGCTGGTCATTTGCATTTTTTTAAAGAGTCATTGAGGCCATTGAGAGTCACTGGAGATTTATCTGTGTCCTCAGGGTCACCTGAGTAGTGCAAACAGGTGTGGAGCCTTCTTGGAACTGCTGAAAGGACTGTGTTGTAAACTGGAGATAGAAGATGTCATATCCCTCCCTCTCTGTTGAGAAGGAGCTGTTCAATTTTGACATCAATGGTCTCTTTGACTCCTCTTTCAAACCAGCTGTTATCTCTGTCCAAAATGTGGGCTTTCTGTCTTCAAAAGAGTGCCCTTTGTCTTTTAAATGCAGATAGACTGCTGAATCTTGTTCTGATGGGTTTGTTCTCTTATGTTGTATTATTTGTTTATGAAGTGATTGCTTTGTTTCCCCATTCTTGGAGGATGGCTATGTCTATGTTACTATCCAATAAAAGTTTGGAAACATATTGGCTCTTGGATCTCCTGAGCCCCTCAACATTGATTTGGAAAATGCAAATAATATTTCCAATCTCTCTTGTCATTGAAAAAGTCTGTTTTTTGTTTTTGTTGCCATGTATTTTGGAAGCCTACAGAATAGTCTGGCTCCCAGCAGTTGCTAGTTCATTTAGTTCAGGCTGTTGTGCTAGCCAGGGTGCACCGTGAGGAGTAAACTGTCAGAAAATGCTCATATACAAATGTAAGAAAATAAGCTGGACAGCCAGAATCAGAATGAAGGCACATGCAATCCAGCTGTCTGTCACAGAAGCCAACTCATTGCTTCAATAAGTCCAAAATTAGGATATAAATGATTAACAGCTTTTTAATTATGATCCCCAACAACTAGCATTGAAACATTTTGAACCAAACATATTTAACCATCATAATAATCAAAGTCTTATCATCAGGAAGTAAAAAAATTAAAATATTAAAATATGACATGAAAAATTTTCCAACAAGAGAGAAAAAGAGCACATATTACAACAAATACATATGGTGAATAGATGAATAGTGAATAGTGAATGGTGAATAGACTTTCAACCAGTGCTTTAGAAAAAAGCATTAGCGAAACATGTTGAGAATATACCCAAGATAGTCCCAGTTTTTTAGATAATCTACCCACAAAACTTTGGTAATTAGGTGACTTTAAAATACCATCAACATCATCGACATTACCTTAACAACTCTTAGGTCCTTGGTTAGGACTTGAACTGTTAAGTTTTTGCCAGTCCCAGATTGTGAATCGAAGATTAAATCAATAATCATAATCATAATCGTACAATTTATTGATATCGCTGTACCAGGAGTTGCAAGAGTCAAAAAGAAAAAGAACTGGGGAAAAAATCATGAAATATCGCAATCTGGCCATCAAAACTATGCGATGATGGATGAAACATGTAACAGTGATACCCATTGTCATCGGGGCACTTAGTACCATGTCCAAGAATTTTACAAATTACATCAAGAAACTGCAGCTTCCTGCTATAACACAAGTGGAACTGCAAAAAACTGTGCTACTCGGAACATCATACATTTTAAGAAGATACTTGGTTAATACTTGCAACCCATATCAACCATCAGCGCTGGTCAGTGATATTTGTGACATATTTTAAATGTTCAGTTGACTGAGTTTCATGTTTAATGAGTAAAAGAGATAATAATAATAATACATGAAACTCAATCAACTGAACATTTAAAAAGGTAGCACAAATACCATTGACTGACGCTAATGGTTGATACAGGTTGCTGCCAAGCTCCGAAGATATTTGGTTGATACCCAGGATGCTGGCAGAAACCGTATCAACCTTTAGCGCCAGTCAATGGTATTTGTGATACATTTTTAAATGTTCAGTTGACTGAATTTCATGTTTAATGAGTAAAAGAGATAATAATAATAATAGTTGGATTCCCACACTAGAAGTCTTTTTTTTTTAATAATAACCACCCACCTCAATCTGTTTGGTGGAAAATAGATGGATCAAACAGGAGTCTATGAAAGAACCTAATAATCCAAATAACCCAATCAGGGTTTTAGAAGTTAAAACCAGCATTTTATAATACTGTGATATTTTGGAGAATATCGAAGTTGGAAAATGAAAAGTGTTAACATACACAGATGAAAAGTTTGCTCAAGACCTGCAATACAATTCCCTAATGTCTCTTCCAGGTAAGAGTTACTCTATGATGGAGAGGGGCAGTTCCTAAATATGAGAGGAAGAGAGGGAGGGGGAGAGAAAAAGGGAGAGAGATGCATGTTAGAATAAGAGGTTACAAATAAGAGGTTCAGAATTGTAGTCTGTGTGGAATGTATTTCTAGAGCTTACAAGGTTGTTCTAAAAAATGTTGGTTTGGTTTGAATAGCTGCCCATCTTAGTAGCATAACCCTGGGCAGTTCACAAACAAAATACTGGAAGGAAGATTCAAGAATGGTGATAAAATAGTAAATCTATATGTGTGATACTTACGCAACTTTGAGACAAGCACAGAGTAAAATCACCGTATCATTGCTATCTTTCAGTCACCATTAGTTAAAGTTTAAAGGATAAATGTTTTAAATTATTGGAAGTACAGGCTGCTAAATGCTATTCATACTCAATTTAATATTTAATTGGTATCCAATTTGTTTTGAATTATTAGAAATCAGTCAGGAAATTATGTGTCAAATGCTCTAGAATCTCTCCTTGTACCAGCACAAAAAAATAAGTTCCTTTGTTAAGGATTTTTTTAGTGGTGGCAATGATTATACAACATATTGGAAGACTTTCCTTCCATGTTGCAATGGCTACAAAACATTGCCGAGACAGATTAATTTTGTTTGAAAAAGGACATAATTAAGGGTGTGAAAAGGCCTTTTGAATGGAAGTCACAATTGCTATGTTTTTTTTCTGATTACAAACTGTGCAAATTAAATATTGCATTGTAAGACTACAAAAACTAATTTCAAAAATAAACTCAGTATGAAGCAATACTCAGTGGTTAGAATTGGACTACGTGCTTTTGCTAAACAGCCCAATGAAACTAAGCTAAATACGTTTCAAACTTCAACAGCATCTCTAAAAGTGGCAATGAAATTTAGGATTGGCCTGTGGTTTTTCATGCAAAGACTCTGCATATATACACATTTTAGAGCTTGGATTGCTTTGTGGAACGTAGTACTTTTCTTTGGATGAAGAAGCATTCAAACACAGAAACACCCCCACTTGCAGAAATCTACAGGTAGATTTCACAGTGAACTGGGGTTTCTGTAACTCTCGGCTTAGGTTTTATGGACTAAAATCAAGCATCTGTGAATCCCTTTAATCCGACTGATAGACAAGCTGAACTACAATTACAATTCCATGATGGAGTTTCTGGGCTACTTGCCTTTATGGCAACTATTTCATTTTGGAAACATATGGAGACGAAGTGCACTGAAATATTACAGAAATTGATATCAGCACCTCTAAAGGCTATTGAAGAGACAATTTTAAAAAACCCCAAATAAAAAATACCATCTTCCCGAAGTACTAAAATTATTTTGTGAGGGTTTTTTTCTGATTTTTGCTTATGGCAGTGATTTGCTTATGTGCCTAAATTAGCTAAATATACAGAAAAGCATGTACTGGAGGCAGAATGTGAAAAACATCTCTGTAGGAAAATCCAAATGGCTGTAGAAGATGCCAAATATAACAGTGTATTTGCATGCTTGAGGATGAGCTTATGTGTTGTCAAGAGAGAGCAAGTGCTTGCTAGGGTTACCATATGTCCATTGCTTTCTTAGAGATGCCTCCATTTTGATGCTTAAAAGCTCTACCCAGCTGGATTTTTTTCCACATAGCTTTAAAAAATATATGGTTCTGAATGCCAACTGTTCCAGTTTCTTGGATTGGTGCCTCAATCCAAGCTGGTTGATGTGGTGGCTATTGCAGCAAGATAGCAGGATCACGAGAAACTTGGGGGGACTGTTTGCAGAGAAAGTACTCCCAGCTGGGCTGGGCACGTTGCAATTACTGTCCTTGGCCACTATACCAAGACAGTGAGTATGCCTCTCTTTGCAAGATCTCTAGCTGAGCTCTAGACTAGCAGGGCATATCAGAGTGGCTGGAGTTAATCCACCTCAGGGCAATGGCCGAGCAGAAGATACTGGGAGGGAAAGAACCAAGATCAGACTCTTCAGAAGAGTCTTATAGTCCAGAAGTTGGTCCTTGCAGATTTTGCAGCCACTTGGAAACACCACAGATCCTGCCAACTCTACCATCAGCAGCGTTGGCAGCAATGTTAAGATGAGTCACCTTAATTAAGCAGATTAACTTTATCAATGTATTGTAAAAATTTGGGGCTTGGAGGGGTATTGTAAGAATCCCACCAAAGGAGATGCCAAAAAAGGAACACCATAGGGTCTGTTTGTTTTGCAATAGCAATAGCAGACTTCATCGTGCTGGACAGCCCTCTCTAAGCAGTTTACGCAGTCAACATATTGCCCCCCAACAATCTGGGTCCTCGTTTTACCGGCCTCGGAAGGATGGAAGACTGTGACAGCCTTGAGCCAGTGAGAATCAAACTGCTGGCAGTGGGCAGAATTAGCCTGCAATACTGCATTCTAACCACTGCGCCACCACGGTTCTTAATCTTTTAACATTTTAATCTTTAGTAGAATGAATTAATTCTTACAAAAATAATCCTGGGGCTATCATACCGGTAGTATTAGGTGCCTAATTTATTTTTTTACCTTGTTGCATTCATGAAGAGAGAGATGGGAAATAAAAAGTGGGAAGATATAATGTATCTAGTTGATGGGTACACACTAATAGGATGCCATAGTCTTTATTCTGTAATTAATTACGTTCGGAAGGCCTCCAAACATTTCTTTGCCATGTTAATTATTCCCATTTGTGGAGATGGATCTTTAGGAGAAAAAAACATATATACATATTAGCTGGAGGTATTTATGTGATAGGTCTTTAATGTGGTTATTTAATTAGTCATTTTTCTGATTTCACACAACACATTAATTCATAAACTAGCCAAGCTTGCTAGTTTCAAACAAAAAGAAAAGAAAAAGACTTATGTCAGTTAGCAGCCACTCATTATTTGGACACATATCTTGGTCTGTGATGATTCAACACTGGTAATTCATGTCTTTTCCTGTTGCATCTGTCCTTTTAGGACTTGAAATAAATAATGAGTGTGAGCTGGGAGTGAACAGGCCGTAGAGATAAATAAATGTTGTGTTCACCTGAACTACAGAAAGGATATTGAGTCGAAGAATCCCGTCTCCAAAAATCCTGATAACCTTAACTGTTCCCAAAATTAAAATCTTGAGATTAAATGCTATATTTCAAAAAATACAAAATTGCCTCTGAAAATAAGTCCTAATGTTATTATACCTAATGTTTCTATTTCTGGTAAAGTAGTGATGGGGGAGGAGGGAGGATTTTAAAAAATAAAGGCGGTGTCCATAATTCATATAAAGAGGGGTAGGGCATCAAACATTTGACTGTGATCTTTTAACCCCATGGAGGTGGGATTTTATATTAGAGAGGGACCTAGGCTCCACTTCCATTCAGTTTTTAGTCTCAGTTGGGTTACACGATTTTAAAAAGGAAAAAAAACATATTCAGAAAAGTTTTTTTAATTAATTGGACAACTATAATTTAAATATGAGAGAAATAAGATGGGTTATTTTAATTGGAATATGGAAGATGTCCTTAAATCCTTCCATGTTTACAAATGTTGCATATGTAGCTTTGGATGAAATGCAGGGTTGATGTCTGTTTTTCATTTGTTAAAAAAGGAGGAGTAATCTAACAAAAAGAATGGATAATCCTGCCTTTCTATTCTTCGCTGGAAAAGTGGGGTTATTCATGCAATAAATACATCATTTATTTTATTTGGGGCAGAATCTCCAGATTCAATTTTGACTGCTTCCTTAATATGTTTTTTAGCTTTGGAGAATAGGAAAGAGCCATTACAAACTACATTTCAAGATGCTTTTTTTAGAACAAAAGTGGTAGCTAAATTGTTCTCATTATTTGCCTTCGCCCACCTATTCCTTTTGCTTTAAAAAAACAACAACAGTAATGTGATTATTTGTCCCAGTCGCATTCTCAGCAGGGAAATGGGAAAGAAAATGACCAGGCTGTTTAGACATGGCATTTCTAGAGAAGGGGCATCAGCTTGTTAAATAAGTTTTGCTCTTGGCACCAAGTAATCCTGCAGGACTAATGGCCTCCTTAAGAAATATGTAGGTTGCTTTTGACAAAGAAAAGCTGAAATCCAGAGTATGGTGACTCTTGGTATAGACAAGAGACAAAAGCCTCAGCAGTGTCAGGCTGAATAAACAAACCACTACAGGGGCTAACATTAAATCATAATTGCATGTTTTATCATGTCAGTCCTGTCACAAAACAGCTAACTCTAGCTGCGACTACAGTAATTAATTTTCTACTGCCATCTGAAATATATGGAGTTACCCTTAACTATCAGGCAGAAGCTACAATCTGCTTGCCAGTATACCAGATCAGATTTTTTAACATTTCATGCACTGAAAGGTACTGTAATTAAACAGTCTTCTTGGGGTGCTGCTTTGCACAGCCATTCCAGCTCACATACCCGAACAAAGCTCGATTCCGATCTATGCCTCTTTGTTATATTTAGCACCATTAATTTGTCCATTACTTTCTGACGTTTACTGGCATTTACCTCTGCAAAAGCCGCATGTCATAGAACAATGATTTTTTCCCCCTCCTTCCCGCCACCCTATGGCAATAGCAAGGAAAAGGGACCGGGGCGGGGGGGGGGGAGTCTGCCAGCATTTGGACTACAGTGTGAATGGTCAACTCCCCCCAGTACTAACAAAGAACCACTATCACCATTATTGCCGGTTCAGTAAATATATATATATATATATTTACCAAAACAGTTTTTATCCTTGCGACCTCAAGGCTGAAAAAACAAAAATGAATCTTCCCCCCCCCCCCCCCCCCACATCTAGGAAAAATGATCAGTAAAGACATTGTTACTGCCGTACTGCTTTTCTTTTCGTTTTCCGGTTCTGGGCCCACTTCTCTGATTTCAAAGGGGAGGACACGTCTATGCTAAGATCAGTAGTGTGACTTCTTGCTTAGGATGCTAATTCAGACATTGTGTAATTGTGCTGTTAAGTAAGGCATTTGTTTTGGGGTGTTTATATTTGATAGTTTTATAAATAAGCCTACGAGGCTTCATCTTCAATGTCCTTTTATTCCCCAGTCAGTCTTATCCTATCTGACTGTAGAACTGAGATCACTTTAATCCCTGAAAGTTTGGAACTAATGAAATAACTGCTGAGCTGCTGCCACTGAGCCTGGTCCCAAGCTATACTGTACTTCACACTCGATTTATTCTCCAGATGGCAAAGTCTGTGCAGCCCCGCTGTGAGGACCCACCTCGTCCATTGGAGTGTAAAAGTAGATGGATGTTGTTTTCTTTGCAGATGATTCAGTACTAGTAACTTGTGAAGATGCTGGTTATTAGCATTAATGGTTGCCAATTGAACCAAATGCATGTATATTCCTTAATTTCAATCTCTGTTTACTGTGGTGATGCTTGATTCATCAGCAGTGCATAGGTAGGGAAAATGGCTACATTTCCACCTTTTAGTAAGAGACATCACTGTGAACATTAGGTCAGAGATAAATATTAAAAGGATATGATTAATAGCAAACGCTTGCATTTTTAAAATATATCTCTGAGCATTTTGTGCTTAAAACAGATGTATTCATCAGTGTGTTATCATACCATTATTAGAGTTTACAGCATATTTTGTCATCTATCTCCATGCAGTCAACATAGAATCTAGATGTTAATGTTCACTTTTGGATTATTCGTTGCTTGAGCAAGTGACAATTCAAACTCTAAAAGATATTTGAGTAGTAGGAACTGAAGGGGCTTTAAAATAAAGACATGCTAAGCAGGAAAACATTCCTGTAGCATAGAGAGGGGAAAGGAGAGCTTAATTCAGAACTAAAACTTAAGTGCATATGATATATTGTTGTGTGTGGCATATCCTGACTAAAACTGCAGAGGGAAAGAGGGATAATTATATGTTTGTACACATACATTTTATTGATTGATTGATTTGATTTTTATACCGCCCTTCTCCTGCGGGACTCAGGGCGCAGAAGCAAATGCAAAAAAATGTTTGCATGAACTATTGCAAAGCATTGATTCCAAATCGTGGTAGTAGGATCCCATGAGCTTAACATACATAAGACTAGGCCTAATCAGTGCTGAGAAGATAGACTGGCCTTATGGCTTCAGGGGGGGAAATGGCGAGATAGAACATAATGAACAAATAGTAAAGTAAATGGGAAATAATAAGAATACTAATATATTGAATTAATAAATCCCTAGAACAGTTACTATTTCAAAAGAAATCTTAAAGACAAGGTATTTGCAGGAGGCTGGGGTGATGGGGTCTGATTGACAAAAGCAGCTCTGCAACCTTGAAATGTAGCTCCACATTGTACATTGCAATTCACAGTATTCTGCAGTTATCACTCCTTGAAGAGGCTTGATGTAGCCCTACCCAAGCATCAAAAGCGCAAAATGGTTTATTATTTATATTGGTTATTTTGTGTGTGCACGCACCAATTTTCGCTTTAAAAGGGGGTCCCTTAGACAGATCTAAAACTTGTTCTTCTTCAAGCAAATTTGAAGAGCATGAATTAGCATCCCTGGGCGGGGGGAGGGCAAGCAAATAGCATAACATGAATTGTAATATTACAATGCAAACTCCGTCCTTTACGCCCTGTGTGTGGCATCAAATGTAAGTAAAAAAGGACAGAGGTCCTGATATTACAATACACATTTTATCACCTTGGTATCCTTGTTGTAAATAAGAGAAAATGTTAAACATCTCTCTAGTTTTTCCAGAGATTACTCCCAATCCTAAACATTTAGATCAAGAAATGAGTTGCACTGATTTCTGTGGCATGTATTTCCAAGTAAATGTGTTGATTGCTTCCTTTCTGTATTAAGCTCAACTTAGTCCAGAATTCGGCAGACATTCAATATGTAAGCAAAGCTCATTCATCTCTATGGGGTCTTTCTTGTGGCAAACAAAGGGGATATTTTACAGGGTCGATGTAGTCCAGGGGTCTCCAACCTTGACAACTTTAAGCCTGGCGGATTTCAACTCCCAGAATTCCCCAGCCAGCTTTGCTTTGCTGACTGGGGAATTCTGGGAGTTGAAGTCCGCCAGGCTTAAAGTTGCCAAGGTTGGAGACCCCTGAATGTAGACTCTTGTCATAGAATGTAAGTTTTCATGAGTAAATAGGTTTTCATGAGTAAAACATATATCCACTGGGCCTTGATGTGGAGTTAATAGCCAAAGTATGCAGTTTCCCTCTGAAATATCTATCACAAAAGCCCCTTGTGGTAACTCAATAAAAACAGTTCTACTCCTATAGAATTGGTAAACGTGAATGGCCAAGATGGTTTCTTTAGACTTGATTATCTTTCACAAATGAAGGTGAATATATTTGTCCCAGGATGATGTTGCAGGATCCAATTTGGGTAAGTCACCAGGACCAGAGGTTTAGTCTTCCGAGCGTTCGGATTCATGCTGGACTGGAGCCCATCTTCAGGAAACTTCTCTCTAGCAGTGTATGCTTTGCACTATTCTGTGTATTTGATTACCTTTCATTATCTTTTACTTACAAAGATTACCTTTCCAAGGAGCTCCTAGCACAGGGGCAAGCAACTAAGATTAAAAACCCTTGTAAAGATTGAACACTAACACTGGATTACAGGAAGAGATGAGAAAAAAATGTTTTGGTATAATGCATCACACAATATTGTCAACTAAATTATTTTCATTCCATTGCTTTATATTGTTCTTTTGTATGGATGTAAATAGTTCAGCATTTACTAATGGGCTCAAGTAGATTCACGTTCAGACTCTACCACAAAAAATTCACTTGGGACTTTGGGCCAGTTACGCTCCTTCAGTCCCTGCCTATCTCACTGGTTATTGCTGTGGGGATACAATGAAGAGAAATTCTCATGCGAGTCACTCTGTGATTTTAGAGGAAAGACAGAAACCAAATGCATAAACATAAATGTTGGGTTGTATGATAGGAGAAAACAGATATTGAATAAAACTCTGTGTTTTTATATACTACACTTTGGTCTCCACAGATGGTAACACCCAGCTGGCTTTACCTGTTTATAATTAAGCAAGTTTAAGCCTGATTAAATATTTGGATGGGATTCTTCCAGATAATACCAAAAATAGAGGCTAGAAGAAGGCTGTTCAGCTGTGTCACTGAAGTTGTGAGAAGACAGAAGTTACATTTTTTTCAAATTAAGGACCCAAAACATTCCAGTAATTGAAATGGTAGGAATGGCAGTAATTCTTCTTTATTCCTCCTCCATTTTTAGCTGGAGCTAAAAAGAAGTTCTATAATTTGTTAAATAAAGAAAAGGATACTATTTCGTGGTCTTTCTCCAGCTCATTTCATATGCGTTCCACTGAATGACCCATACACACTGATTATGCGTGGGAAGTTAAGACTATTAAAACCCAGTGCCCTTATTGCTGTTAATGATGAAAACTTAAGCTCGATGATCTAAAAGTAATAAAATAGAATAAATGGATGCTGAAAATGACGACAGCTTCTAGAAGTACCAAATGTGCATTCCTTGACAATTTTTGATTAAAGCCTAATAAGAAAATATAATAAAGTAACAGTGTGACTTGGTGTTGCTAAGGAATCGTATTTCCTTTAAAACGGACAATGCTAGAATGCGATGGTTCTATGAAATATCTATCCTGCACCCAACAGATGGCATGAGTATAAAATCTCTCACAGTAACACATTTTACTGTTGAAATATAGTGAAGAACAGTAATTTCATTGCTGGTTGGTTATTTTGAGCTGTGTTATAGAAAAGGAACATATTTGAAGATTACCAACAGCAACAGACTGATGGACAAGTTCTCAGTGAGGTGGTTAATTTGTGTCCAAGCTTTATCACTTGTGATTTCTGGTGGGTGGACAGGGTGCATCCCTAGTTGACGCTTCTTTGTAAAAGTAATTATTTCTATATAGAAGACAGGTAGTTCAGCAGCATTTAATTGCTTATGTAGTCCAATACTTCCAAGCTTTAAACCTATCTTTCATTAACAATACAGGCAGGCAGGCAGGCAGACACAAAAGTAGAACAACTCACTCAGGCTGTTTTCCACCTTTTTCTCCATCTTCTCCAAAACCCTTTCAGAGCTGGGGATTTTTATGGACAGTAGGAGAATGGGGGTAAGTATACAAAGTGGTAGCCCCCTTTTTTAGTTCATCGCCTTTGCTATCTTGATCTTTTTTTATCCATCCCAAGTGGACAACACTGCATCAGAACATTGGAGAAGCCCATCAAATGCTTCCACTGTTTCTCTGGGAGTAGGAAATCATCCCCTATTGGCAGAGGCCCCTGGAGAAAATATTTTGCCTATGTTTGTTAAGTCCTGCAATTTGGCTTCATGTGGGGACCTAATACTTCATTTGTGAAACAATTATCTTTATATTGCAAAGTAGAGTATTACCTGCTTGAAGCTATTAAAATCTAGCCCTAGATGGCATGAGCAGAATTATCTTTTGCAGTGTTTATTGAAGAGTGATCGAAGGCTCTTTGGGGGTCCCCCTAGATCAGAGGTCATCAACTGGTGGTCTGTGGACTACTGGTGGTCCATGAGAAAATGGTGGTGGTCCGCAGAAAATTTATTTGCATTTTTAATATTGCGCTAAATCAGGGGTCCTCAAACTACGGCCCCCGCAATGAAGGTTTGTGTTGCTGCAGAGAGTCTCCCCCTTCGGGGTCTTTTTGTGTGGGTCAGAGGGGGGCAGAAATTCTGAGTTGGGATCTGCTTCAGCCTCCTGGTGCAGGGCTTTGGACGAAGGCTGGAGGAAAGTGCCGCTGGTGGCGAAGAGCCGGAGGACTTTGTTTCAGTGGGACTGCATCATGGCCTGGAACTGGCTGACCATCTCAGCCCGCTGAGCCTCCAGGCGCCGATACCTGGCCTTGCACTCCCGCAGGTCTTCCCTCTACTTGGAAAGCCTATGCTCCTAGTCCTCAGTGAGGTGCTTCTGCTGAGCCTCCTTCTCAGTCAGATCCAATTTGAACTGAGCTGTTTTGCCAACTCTTTCTCGTGGTGGCTGCTTAGCTCCAACAACTGATGAGCTGAGGTGGCGCAATGGTTAGAGTGCAGTACTGCAGCTACTTCAGTTGACTGCTAGTTCAGCAGATCAGCGGATCAAATCTCACCGGCTCAAGGTTGACTCAGCCTTCCATCCTTCTGAGGTGGGTAAAATGAGGACCCAGATTGTTGGGGGCAATACGCTATTAGTATACTGTCTTTGGTGTAAGCTGCCCAGAGTCCTCGGAGAGTGGGCGGCATAGAAATATGAATAATAAAATAAATAAAATAAAATAAAATAAACTGCTTCCTGTTTGGGCCCTAAGGAGCCTGGGCAGGGAGGCAAGGAGTTGGCCACACCCACCCAGTCACATGACCACCTAGCTACGCCCACCCAGCCGGTCATTAGGCAGATCATATTAGTGGTCCGTGGGATTTTAAATTATGAACTTAGTGGTCCTTGATGTCCGAAAGGTTGGTGACCCCTGCCCTAGATCCTCTAAGCCAGGGGTCTCCAACCTGTGGGTGGGCCATGTGAAGCAATTGCAACCGGGCTGCAGAAATGGCTGGTGAATGCACGCGCATGCGCACATCTTCACTTGCACGAGCAACAGGTGAGCGTGTGTGTGTGTATGCTCCATTTGCGGGAGCAGCAAGGATTTGTGCATGCTACTCGCACAAATGGAGCTGCGTGCACACGTGCTTGCCAGTTGCACATGTGGAACCTTCCTCCTCCCCCCCCGCTGGTTTGCAAAACTGGAAACGCTGGGGAACTCTGCTCTTAGCGGTCTTCAAAATCAAATATTTTAGTTTGCAAAAATTTAAAACAATTGGCACTCGTTATTTTTGTTAAAAATACTTTTTTTAAATAAAAAATACGTTAATATTTAATCAATTTAATATTGTTATTTTTGCGATTCTATAAATAAATATTTTTTTCATATGACCAATTTAATCAATATGCTAAATATTGATCAATGTAACCCATACAAACAAAATCCTCCATAATTTAAAAACGTGGCTAGGGGTCCTGAGAGCAGCATTTTAAGAAACGATGGTCTGTTGTCCCGTTCCTTAAAGTACAATAAATTTTTCAGTTTAAGAAGGGGAAAAAACACCATCTCATAATAATTTTGCAAGAATTCCTTATGTCCCACATCCCTCTGTGCTGGGAGAGTGAGGATACTATTCAAAGAAGACCCCAGTGGAAGTTTGAAAGAAAATCTCCCAGTCCCAGGAAACCACAAAAAAAGTGCTCCTAATTCACTAAGAAAGTGCCTAGAAATCTCCCCATCTGAGGCATATTGAAGTAACACAGATAAAGGGATGGTAAATCTCATCTGATGATTGTTTGTAGAGTCATTAACCTTCTTCCTTTTTCACACTTTCTGACGAGGGGCATTGCTTTCTTCTCTCTAAACTTACATTTGTGCCAATATTTGCTCTCATAAATCAGTGCATCCTAACAGCTGTTTTATACCAGTCTTGTGAATCTTATCCTGATCAGTCCTGACAACTGTAAACTTTTGTTTTCTCAGACTCTTTAATGCAGAACACTTTTTAAAGTCTTTTTTGTCTCCATTGCCAAGGCTGGGTTGAAGTCTTGTTTCAACCTTAATATTTTAGGCTGTATTTTTTAATTGTTTTGCCCTAGATACTAATAAAACACATGAGGATTTACTGACCCTATATCTCCAATAATTAATTAATTTTTTATGCCACCCATCTCTCCAATAAGGAGACTTAGTGCCTTATAGTGCAAGCTGGCTTAGTGCCTGAGGCAGGACTAGAACCTTGATCTCTTGGATTCTAGCCTGATGCCTTAACCACTACACCAAACTGGCTCTGAATAATATATTATTTATTTTATATATTTATTTATTTATTTGGTTAAATTTTTATAGTGCCCTTGTCCTTCCGGACTCAGGGCGGTGAACAGCCAACTAAAGAACATTACATACAAAAGTTAAGACAGTTTTAAAATAATTTAAATAGAATTTGGCCCATAATTTAAAAACAATTCAAATTTAAAATCGGTATCAAAACTTTAAAACCAAAAACATGGGGTCAGGCCAGCCCAGCTAACTGGAAGAAATGAGTTTTAATGGGCCGACAAAAAGTCCGGAGGTCTGGGATCACTCGTATCTCTGGGGGGAGGTCGTTCCAGAGGGTAGGCGCCACCACAGAGGTGGCGTAACACAGGGTAACACCACAGGGGTTACCCTGTTACCCCCAAAATAAGACATCCCCTGATAATAAGCCCAATTGGGCTTTTGAGCGCATGGCAATAAGGCCAAGCACTTATTTCAGGGTTCAAAAAAATATAAGACAGGATCTTATTTTCAGGCAAACATGGTATTAGTGTATCTAACATAGTATAATGTGAGAAATGTTCTCTTAACTGTAAACATGATTAATCGTTTCATGATTGACATTCAGTTATTGGGATTATATGTTAGCTAATGGACCAAGTTAGTTCCTCTGTCCTTGAATTACATTTCCCATCAGTACTTGGCCAAAGTTAATGATAATGAAGATCAATCGTGTATGTGAAGAGCTGCTTTTCCACTTCTGGGCCCAATCATATTTTTTATTAGATCAGTAATTATCATGATCTATTTCAAGCTATTTAGCTCTCATCAGCTAGCCATACCTTTACTTGGATTCGAATATATATAAATTTTTATGATAAAACTGTGGAAATAGCCATCTATTTATTTTATGTATATATTTATTAAATTTATATGGCTTCCCATCTCTTGAAAAGTGACTGTGCAGTACTCAATAAGCAATAAAACTACATATTAAAAACACACAGATACAACAAATATAAAAATCACATTTAAAGTATCATAAAAACAAAGATTCTAGATTCTAAGATTTTTGGGGAGGGGGGAGGGAATTATTTTCCACCTTAAGTGTATAGCTTTAGGCTAGAGGGCCAGTTTGGTCTAGTGGTTAAGGAACCATGATAGAAACCTGGAGACTGTGAGTTCTAGTCTCGCTATAGGCATGAAAGTCACTCTCTCTCTCTCTCTCTCTCTGAGCCCATGAGTTCAAGCTCAGGTGACAAGCCGGTCGTCAATCAATTCCTGTTGCAACCAAATGGATCAATAGTCAGTTGATCTTTCAAAAGTGGAGCCTGCACTTGTGAGAAAATGCTAGGAAGAAAATATATATATATAGCCTTAGGATTCTTCAATGGAATTGTCCCATCCAAATGCCAATCAGATCCAACCCTGTTCAAGTTAAAGTGCTCTAAGTGCTGCCATCTGCTATGACTCACAAATAGTTGATTAAATACATTAAATTGTGGCTAAGCCTAATTGCTTTTATTTTAAAAAGAATAGCACCTGAGCAGGTGTGTCCATAATGTATGGTCAAAAAAATCAAGATAGCATATACAAGGCACATTGGGGGAGGGGGCAGAATTTCATCATCTTGACTTTTTTGACCACATCCCAGGGACATCCTTGCAATTATGTGACCTAGCCCAATCTTACTATATCATGATCTGTAATGCGGGTGAATTTCCCCACTGTTCACTTAATTCAACTTCATTTTTAAAAAGTTAGTTCTCAGTAAAGCAATGCATTTGGTTTCTCTTTATCTTTTTTCAAAAAAAAAAAAAATAGGCAGAAGCTAGAATAAAAACTGTGGAAGCCCTTGAGAACTTTGACTTTGGTCAGACGGAGAAGTGTGTTAGGATCAATTCAGTGTCTAGTGGTCTTGCAGAAGAAGATATGAAGGTCATTTTGAAATCCAAGATTCTTCCTACTAGCCTGATGCTCCCGAAGGTTGACAACGTACAAGAAATAAAATGGGTGAGTTTTATCTGCCATTATCTCGGATAAAGACTTGCGTCCGATTTCAGAAGGGAAGAAACAAAATGATACCATGAAGCAAATATGAAATACTTCTGCTGTTAGTACTTGATTCAGTTCATCTACTGTATAATTTACCCATTTTGTTTTGGAATATCAAAAAGTAATTTATCTTCTCTTAAGCAAAAACTAAATCGGATTTGAGAATTGCGATGGTTGTCCTATGCAGTTCTGAGATATTGAACGTAGTAGACTTTCTTAGCAGGGGAGAATCAAATCACATGAATACATTTAAAACTCTATTTTCAAGGCCCACAGGACAAAGACAATAGTTTGTAACCGCAGATGCATTATGTGTGTATAAAAGGAGGTGGATTTAGAAATGCAATGTTGATATATTATGATTCAGTTTGGACAAAGTAAAATGAAACAAAAACTGTTAAGGATCAATGCTCCTGTTCATTATACTTGAAGCCTAACAGTCAAGACATAGAATTTATTCTCCATGTTAGAACATTTTGGTGGATGGAGGAAGCATTGTACCAACATGTGAAGAAATTATGGTGGAGATAGAAGGAAAGGTCACTCCCAAGGGCAGCCCAAAGAACAAACAGGAAGCTTTTAACTAGTGTTTTTAATTAGGAAAGATATTATTTCCTGTCCAGCCCTCTATGTCTTCCTTTTAAATTGCTGGCAGGTGTGTTTGTTTTTCATGACTGACTTTTCAGCCAATAGAAACTGGAGATTGTAAATGATTAGTCTGTCAAATTGCATAAGAAAATGCTGCAACGGGCCTAATTATGCTATAATTGTGTTTACTATTGAAGAGGAATTTTCATTTCATTTTACCATATTATTTCTTGAGAATATTATTGAAGTCAATCAAGCTTCATTTTACTTTGTTTTCTGAGCTTGGTATAGGGATGAAGACAAGCACACATTAAATATAAAATCCATAAAGGAGAAACATGGGGATAAATAGATTCTGAAGTTCAATCACGGGTCCTCATCTAGTCTATATCCACTAGTATTAAGTGTCCATAGGTTCTTTATAATTTTTGCCCAGTCAGCAAGGTCAGGAGATTATTATCCAGTAATTGAGTCTACTTCTTAATTGAATTATCAGTGAAAGAAAACATTCCAACATTCATAAAATGTCCAGTATGTTCAAGCATACTCACAAGGAATAATTTCATTATTTTATCAGATTCAGTGGCTCTTTTAGACAGCAAGATTTACATTTATAATTGTATTTAACAACTGTGAATTCTATCTTCTTTTCTTGCTTTTCTATTTTTGTTTAACTTTTTTTCCTTTCTTGCAATTTTAGCTTTCTCTTTGATTTCTTTTTCTGTTCATTTTGTTTCTTTACATTAGTTTGTGTTAATATACTGGTACACACACACACACACACACACACACAGTCATACACACACACACACACACACACACACACAAAGTGTATTTTGTAGATATATAAAAGGTATATGTAAAAAGACAGCAAAATCTAAAGGCCTTTTGTTGATTGAACAAACAGCAGACTAACGCATCTGAGAGTTGGCTATGCATATTCATATTTCCACTCTATCCAAGGTTTTAGAATGGTTCAATAAATATTCGCTTGGTGAACCCTCAGCCTTGCCTTTTCCTGGAAGCAGAGCCCATCTTTCCTTCCCCAGCTCTTTCCTACAGGCGCTCCTCTTACTTTGCTTTTAAGATGGCTATTGCTATGGAAAGCTTTTGGCTGTTTATTTTTGTCCTTCATTTTGATTTATGCGAAGCCTAAAACCTGGAGACTGATGCACAACTAAAAGACGGGCTTACTTGTTCCCTTTTGTGTGAGAATCTCTTGCTCTCTCTTTGTCCTTCAGATGGGTACTTGTTTGACTGGCATGGCTTATTGGACTATAACAAGCCTAACTCTGGCTCTTTTGTTGTGGGACAATCCGCCCACAAATCCTGAACAGTGGGCATTCTTCCCAACACACTATCGGGTGTGCACTGGAATTGAAAGAATAGCTAAAGCCTGCGCCTTCATCCCCTCCCCAATCTTTGTTTTCTGTCTCCCCCCTTTCCTTTTTTCCAGCCCTCTCACTGAAATGAACACTTTACCAAGCCGGAAACATTTAATTGTCTCCTTTTGAAAAAAATTAATTGAAACTTCTCCACTAGTTGCCTTTTGTATTTGGTGCTAATAGTACTTAAAAGGGGAAAAAAGGAAGGAAGGAGGAAGACAAAAATAATTAAAATGGGAAAAAGAAACATTATTGGATCCAAACTTTACCTGATGGTCCCAAAATGCAAGACATAAAAGATTTCAGCAGATACATAGAAGTAGCTCAGGGGAAGGGGGGGGGGGCTTCCATTTTTTTAACCATTTAGCTTACAAAGAAGCTCCAATGTAAAATTTAAATTTTGAGTATGAACCAATTCTTGCCTGTGAAGTTATTAGTGAATAGCTTTGTTTGATTATCACACTGTTGGGTCTAGCATCAGATTGTGGCTGGGTCCATTTAATTGGAAATCAGGCCATTGGCCCTTACTTCTGAGTAGGGAGGTTGATAGAGGGTTGGGCTTCCTGAGTCTTCCTTGTTATTCTTTTTCTTGACTTTCTCCCCTTAATTCCTTACATTCTGGGGTTTACTAGCTTAGTGTGAAAAGATCGGAAAAGCAGTGGCAGTGGTGACAATGATGACTGTGCATGAAAAAGAGGGAAGGACGGAGAATATGCAGAAAGAATGTTTTGGTTTATTTTGACCTGATGTAAAGTTACTGCAAAGTGCTTAGAACCCTTTTCAAGATGCTGTGGTTCTATTTTCCTTTTGTTTTGGGGAGGGGTGAAATTTGGGGTGGGGGGAGGGAAAGAGAAGCGCTAAAAGGGGAAATAACATCTCTAATCCAGTTTCTGGTAAATAGGCTGCCAGGTTTCAAAATGAGTTTCCTTTATATTAGTCAGAATATTATGCTAAGCCTTAAGCATTAGTTTTTTATGTTGCCATAGCAGCCTTATTCCTGCAGGGTTGTGACCTGTGATGATTACAGTACAAAGCTTATAGGGACTTGAAACCCCCTTTGAAGATGAAAAGTCTTTGATGGTTTATATTTATGCAAATCTCTTAGATATGATTTACCCAACTGAGACTGAATGGAGAGATGATTAAAATTCCCTTTCCCTTTGATACCCATTAATGGTTAAATATTCCTTAAATATAAAAATGATGCGAGATTCTTTTTTTTCCCCTCCTGTCTTTATTGACTAAAATTTACTTAGCATACCTGTGATATGTTTATCTCCCCACACATTGCTAGATCTGGACAGACATAATAGATTTACAATATACTGAGGTAGTTTCTCCCCCACCTTCTCTTTTGAAAAGGGAAAAAGAGAAAAAAAGAAATCTGTACAAGAGCTTTTGTATGTTCCCAGATGATAGATTTTGGAATCAGGGGTACCCCACCGGCAGCTCAGAGCTAGCTGTGAACTGCTCTCATGGAAAAAATTGGAAAGCTTTGGTCTTCAAAGAATTAAACTTCCTTTTTAAGGCCCTTCCTAGGTAAGCTAAAAAATATGAAGAAAAGGCCTCCAGGACAAAGGGTAACAGGGCCGTGATGAATAATGTGGATGCCACTTTGGAAGGCTGGAAAAAATATACAGGCATGTCAGTGTCAGACATGAAAGAAAACAGAATGTCAGGTATATCAATCCTTCCTTGTTTTACAGATCCTGCTTATTTGCATTTAACAAAGGCGGGGTGATGATAGGTGTTAGGCAAATATGTGTGCAGCTAAACCTGTAGTGCTGAAAACAAAAGAGTAATGCCAGCATTCTTCAAGATAGGCCTATAACAACAGACTCAAAACACAGGGGCAGAGAATTGGGGCTAGCAATCTGGACTCTGGATTGCCTGCTTGGTTGGTCTGCAATTTTATGCAAAGAAATTACAGACCATTTTTGTAGAGGTTTTAAAAAGCCCAGGCCTTAATATTATGTCCTCTCTGTAATGTTCCTAGTTTATAGAGAACTGTGCGTGGCATTTACAAGGCCGAACACTCAGAGAGCCGATCAATTTCATTCCTTTTGTGGAAACTGCAATGGGTTTGCTCAATTTTAAGGTAAGAACGATCTGTTTAATTTAGCATGCATGAATATAGTCCTAGGCTTATAGATTTATACGTTCCGTTAAAGAAATAAATAACACCACCATAAATAGAAATGGGAAAGAAGCCAACTATTACGTTTTTAAAAATTATATTGCTTTCATATTTTATATAAATCCATTCATTAGCCCTAATTATTTAGCTTTACATGACATAGATGCATCTGGCATAACTGCTTTCTTCTGTACTGCTGCAATTACTTTAAGCTTGTATTAATACACTGAATAAAAGACACGCAAGTCTCAAAAATAGCCCCCAATAGTTAAGAGTGTTTCTAAATATTCTAACAACTCTCATGATTTATTTTCTCTCATTTGCCTTTGAATTTTAGGCATCATGTTAAATATTTTAAAAGCATTTTAAAATGGAATTGAAAGAATATTGGAGATTTATTTTTCTCCAATATTCTTTCTTAGATTTTTTTTTTAATGTACATGCTCAACTGGCCCTAACAGTTAAAAAAAAAATACATGAGAATTTCCAGGATGTAATATCTGCATGACATGACTCTGTGCACAATCTCTTTCTCTTCTTGGCCCCAGAAATCCATTTTCTACCTCCTCCCCCATCTCAATGGTGATGAATGCATGCAGATAGCCTATTTTTGGCATCCGGCCTGCAGTTTTCTGTGGAAGAAAGATATTAATGCTGAAATTGAGTGCAGCCCAGTCAGGCCAAGATTTCATGTAAAAGTTTGGTGTTGTTCGAAGGAGCTGCTGGGAGGCCCTTGTGGCTAGTGTGTTAATATAAATCCCAGTTTCAGAAATTTCTTTTTCAATATAGGCTAAAGAAATACTAATTATACATCTTAATGCAAAAAGTTTAAGTAATTCCTCCTCTCTTTTAATTAATATTATGCCTTTCCTCAAAAGTGAAACCCAAAGGAAAAGAATGATTAAATTCTGCCCTGAAAAATATCAACTATGATTTCCTATGCTTAGGAGTTATAGAGATTAAAGTAGCATCACAGGTACTGATTATGTCTGCTTAACGTAATAAAATAATAAATACAAACAGCTGAACTTATTTTAGCACTGGTTATTCACAAGAAGATCCTTGCCAGAATTGCATTATTGCTGTCTACCAAATTATATTTCTAAATAAATAAATATTTTATTATTCAAAGCTTGCAGTGATACTGGGATTGGTGCATTTGGAAAATCCCCAAGGTATCATTTGCTTTTCATTTTCTATGCTACTTGTTGCATTTTATATCTCCTGTAATTATATTAATTTGAAGATATCCAAGGAGCATCAGTTGATAACATACCATATGCTGCCTATTAAATTGTGAGTAGTTGCAATCTCCATCTGCAGTGTATTAAACCAAATATGCTTCCGTTGTGTTTCTCTGCAGTGCTAAATATTTTGGAATCTTTTAAAAAGTCCCATACTGTAAACACTATGTACTGGTTTTTATTTTATTTTTTATTGCTTTATTAAATCCAAAAGTAGTTGCCACATTGGAAAACTTTATCAGAAAAACCAACAGGGAAATAAAATACTATAGTCTGCATTTTAATTTTAATTATACTGCATTTTTGCATCCAGAGTATGTATTTTTTAAATTTGTGTGTGGCTATCGTTTGTTATTATTTTAGGATAAGGAATATAGTAAAAAGTACATTTTTTATTACAAAACTAATTTTTGAAATGCTGCTTCTTGTATTAATATTTGTGTTGCATTTACAGGCTGTTTGCGAAGAAACTCTGAGAAGAGAACCACAGGTTGGCCTTCATTTAGATGCTGTGGTATTTGGAGGCGAGGATTTTCGTGCCAGTATAGGTATTTCCTTTTTAAAGGAATATGTTAATTCAGTAGGAGTTATGATACTGTGCTCCATTCAGTTTTATCATAAACCTACTTAAACCAACAGTAAATATATTTGACTATATCTGATTATAATTCTATGATAAATGTTTGCATTATCTTTATAGGCTGAAAAGTACCAGAATTTTGTAATTTTTGCAAAAAAAGAAAAGAAAATAGAAAATTCTGTTTACTGGCTCATAAAAAATAATGTAAGATTTTATAGGGGAAGTTAATAATGAAAACATCTCTTTATATGCACATTTAACATTTTTTTAAAAAAATTCTCGAATATTAGTGTGTATATGATGTAATATTTTGGTGTACGAACTATGAACTATTCTTAATATTTTAGCAATCTGTCTTTATTTGCATGTCTATTTTATTGCACGCATCTTAACATATGTGCTTGCTGCCTGGGGATACAAGAGTTGTAAACCAAGACATATGGAGGGTACCAGATTAAAAAAAAAATGCCATGGGCAAATAATTTATTTTTATTGCCTCTGTATCTTCAGATGCTGTTTATCATTTTTCAAAAAGTAAACAAGGTCAGCAGCTTTTCTTTTTACTATTCACTTACGGCAGGTGCCTAAGTGTGAACTGTATTGCCTAAGAACTCGTAGATTATCTTCCCACAATGCAGGATTCCATATTTAATTGACTATAGCTTGGGGAATTAACTCAATTTCCTAGATCCATACTGAGTTATAAACTTATCATGTTGGTGCTTTCCACACATACTAAGCCACAGACTAGACAGTCCTATTCTAGTCTGACATGTGGACCCAACCTCTGATCACAATGCAGTTTAGAATCAGCCCTTCCAAAAGAAAGGAATTCAATATATATGATCTTCAGCAGGTTTCTTGTGAATGCTACAAAACAGATCTCAAATATTCCACAAGGTATTACATATAAATATTCTTCCCAAGTTAAAATTTTAAATTTGAATAAATTATAAGAGAAATTAGTATACTTACATAAGTGTAATGTATTTAACCAAAAGGTTTCTTTATGATATCAAAAAAGAAATTTTAGATGCATTTAGTGGCACTACTCTGGATTAAATGAGTTCAGCAACATTTAAGGAAATTTTCTTAATGTTTGTATATGTTTTATTATATCATAACTTTGTAGTGGGCCTTTTTAACAAATAAAAATAGACGATAGCAAAACTAAATGAAAATTATTAAAAAGAGACGTAGCAAGAGGTTTTTGCAGAAAGCAAGTGACTGTGAGTTGAATAATATTCTTTCAACCATGTCTTAAAAATTGTGATCACATAACAAATATCTTACTGTCTTTCTTTTGCAAATAAAAAACAAATGTATTCTTAACTAAAGCTCTGATACAAACATTTGTAATATGAGAATTAAATTTATATCCATAATGTGGTCTTTTGTTTCAGGTTCAACAAGTAGTAAAGACACTCATGATATTCTTTATGCACGACAAAAAATTATTGTCACAGCGAAGGCTTTTGGCTTGCAGGCCATAGACCTTGTCTATATAGACTTCCACGATGATGATGGGCTACGTCAGCAATCAAAAGAGGGTGCCTCAATGGGTTTTACTGGTATGTCTTTTAATTAATATTTCAAATACATTAATCTTCTTAATCCTAGACCAGATACGATACTGGAGTTTGCTTCGTAACTTAAGCCTACTTGGTGGATGGTCAAAGAAGTCTAAACACTATAAACTTTTCAGAATTTATGCTTGTAAAACAGCAGATGAAAGACTCAAGGTGGAAAAATTAAGCCCTTAAAATTCTTTCAACGTATCACACCCTGGTGTCATTCTTTTATTAGCAAAAGTACAATATAAACAATGCGTAGTCTCCTGCCCTTACCATTCAGGCGAGACATAATCTTGGCCAAAAATCTGGGCACATTCCGTTTTCCCATTCAGCGAGCCTGCAGGCATACTTTTATGCTCAAAAATTGTTCCCACCGCACTTTGAATGTCAGAGGTTTTAAAAGTCTTTAGCTGATTTGACCAAAACTTTCCCCTATATACAAATAGCTATTATAGATTCAATTGAATAAGTGGGGGGGGGAATGTTGAGAGCCAGCATTTTAATATATGAGAAGCCCCCACCCCCACCCCATATGCTAATTCAGCTTTGATAGCTATTTTCTTGTCAGTCTTCTCTGTGAGCTGCTGTCCTGTATTCTGACTTGTTTCCCAGTAATTGCCTGTTCACCTGATGACACCTACGGGAACTGGCAAGACTGCACAATCAAGCAAGCTTCTTACAGCCAGCCACTGTAACCTAGGCATTTCACCCATGATCGGTACACTAGATCATACAAGCACCCCTGTGAGATGCGACACATAACAAAGATTGCAGCTTCGTGATAAAAATCAGCTACTTAGCTCACACATGCAGCCTTTAATGTGCTTTGAAAAATAACAGCACCAACATTGCAGCGATATGTTTCATTTGCTTTAGATAGAAGATATGCAAGTTTTAATACCAGGGAGTTCTTAATCTAATAAGAGGCTAGTTTTAAATGAAAAGATCTGATTCCAAAGATGATATCTTGCTGGCTTCTGGGGGAATTAAACTGAAAGAACTGCCTGAATTGCTAGGTGGCATGGAGAATACTTATCCTGAAAAACACAGTCACAAACACACACACTCACACAAACTAGTTGGATTTGTTTTCCATTCTTTTAAATAAGAATTTACAAAAAGAATCAACTAATGAATTGATTAACTGCAAAATTTGTGCATGTTTCCCACTCGCTTGATTAATTTTTTTTTGCTAATATTATTTCATAGCAAAAAGATAAAATCTCCCTCAATTTGAATTTGACTTCTATGTCTGTCTAGAAGTGGTTTCTTATTGCCTCCTTCCAATCTGTGATCCAACTTTCTAAGCTATGATGGTCGCCATTAATCAGAACTTCTGAATATTTCAAGATTGGTCCCAGTTACCTAAAGATCTACTTACTTTTACACCCCCCCCAAAAAAAATCCTCGAAAAACTGTTTGGAAAATGACCTTTTCACCTGGATTAAAGCTAGCTCAGTGATAACTAATCTGAATTTTTTTAAAAAAAATCATAGGAGTGGCCCATGGCAATGATTTTTTTAAATTTCATTTTTGTGCTACCATTAGCATTTGCTGTTACTGATGTATATCTTTTTAACACATGAGGAGTATTTCCTATTGATATTATTAGTTTTAAAGTTGGTCAGCAGCATTACAGCTTGTTTTGCTTGTTGCTGTGTTATTACACAGCAGCTAAAGAATTTTCCCCATGTAGTTTAAAGCATTTCAGCTACAAACCTTATTCCATTATCGTATTTGCTTATAGCCAAATTACAACCTTTTATCAAACAAACAGTTTTATAAAAATGAGTTCAATGATTGTTTAGAAGAAGGTTGGATCTTCTAAATGAGATCCTATCTTATTTGAGAGTCCACTCAGAAGCTCGTTAGCTATTTTAAAGAGTTCTGCTATATGACCAGGATTGAATTTTTAAAAAATAAAATGCTCTTCCTAATTAAGTGGTACTCTTAAGTGTTGATTTACAGGCACAATGGCTTAGGTTATCAACATATCATTTTTAATCATGTGAGCATTTTCTCAAAAAAGAAAGCGCTTCATCAGTTTTAAAATTCAGCTGAAGAGAAAGTTGGTTTTGCCAACCTGGTCAAATGGGAAATGTGAAGTTAAGTATGGAGGTGAGGGCCGGAGGAAAATTCTGCAACCCATCTAGCCAATGGATCTTTGCTTTCCAGAAGAAGGAAATAACAAACCAGTTTTTATTGTTGCCTATATGTAAGAATGTGGCTGAAGCATTCAAATACGTTCCAGGTATATACAATGGATTGAATGATGATGAATGATTAGTGTCACTTAGAAACCTGAATAAGAGTGCCAGGATGCTATGACCTGGAGAACATACAGCCAGAAAGAAAAGATTCAGTACATTTACCTTTGCAAACAATTGAAAGAGATAGGCAAAACTGAAGTGGGGGGGGGATCCCAAAATTTTAAATTTTAAAGACAATAATAGCTGTCAGAACAACAGCTTTCCTTAAAACTGAAAAAAAAACTGGAGAACGGGAAGATCAACATCTAACTTTAAATGCCAAGCAAGAAAGAATAAAAGAATAAATACCTTGATCAAGAATATCACCAAGCAGAGGGAAAGAGAAACACGAGACATACTTTTAAGAAAATTTGAGAAATCATAGGAAAATGTACAGCTAAAGTAAGGAATATTAATTACAGTAGAGATCTATTACAGCAAATAAAGGTGAAAAGGCTGTACTGAACCCTTATATAAATTAAAGTACAAAATGATAATGACAAAAATATGCTTATTTGAGACAGAGAGCACTGGAAAGACACCGGCCTAGAAACTGAAGAAATAAAAAGGAATGTACAAATGTCTGACTTATTGTATTGATTCCTCACACCAAAAAAATTTTAGCTTATGAACTTAGAAAAAAACAATAATACCAAATATGGAAAGAGAATAAAGCCAAATGAACTATCAAGTATCAAAAAAGGCAGAGAGGCACAAGGTCAGAAATGAATACTGTAGAACGTATATACTAGATGGAAGAAATGAAACAGTAAGGAAGTAGAGCTTGCTTCATTGTAAAAAAAAGGATATTATCCCAATTCTATTTAATTTACAATGATTATGATGATAATTTACAGTCATTGTGCGTGAGTATTTGGGACTCTAATATGGATTGCAGACTTGGAAATTATGTTATCTATATCAGAGTCCCAAACACTAACTGTTAGAGATATGTAGATGACATTATTGTTTAAGCCAAAAGTAAGCAAGACTTAGAAAAACTTATTATGAAAATAAAAAAGAGAAAGTGAAGAATCAGACTTAAGGAAGGTATAATATTGCATATGCTGTTAGTGTCAATCAGCCTACCTAATTATAAGTTCACTTGAACCTAACCGCGAAGAAGTGAAAAGGATATCTAATTTTATTTTATTTTATTTTATTAGATTTATATACCGCCCTTCTCCCCAAGGGGACTCAGGGCGGTGAACAGCCATAAATAAAAAACATATATACAAAATTTAAAAGCCAAATAAAACCGAATTAAACATTGGCCCCAATATTTAAAATCCCAAATTTAAAATATTAAGACCCCAAATTAAAATATTTACAATTTAAAATTTCTAAATTATTTTACAAAAGAAGGGGAAAAAGAAGAATTAGGCCAGGCCCGCCTGGTGGAACAGGAAAGTTTTTAACTCACGTCGGAAGGCACAAAGATCCGGGATCCTCCGTAACTCTGGGGGGAGCTCGTTCCAGATAGTGGGTGCCCCCACAGAGAAGGCTCTCCCCCTGGGGGCCGCCAGCCGACATTGTTTGGCCGACGGCACCCGGAGGAGCCCCTCTCTATGGGAACGTACCGGTCGGTGGGAGGCTATTGGTGGTAGTAGGCGGTCCCGTAAGTACCCGGGTCCTAAGCCATGGAGCGCTTTAAAGGTGGTAACCAACACCTTGAAGCGCACCCGGAAGACCACCGGGAGCCAGTGCAGCTCGCGCAGGAGAGGAGTAACATGGGAGCGCCACGTCGCTCTCATCACCACCCGCGCGGCCGCACTCTGCGCCAGTTGGAGCCTCCGGGTGCTCCTCAAGGGGAGCCCCATGTAGAAAGCATTACAATAGTCCAGGCGAGAGGTGACCAGGGCGTGAGTGACCGTGTTGAAGAAAAGATGATGAAGAACAAGGATATTTCTATCACAGCAAAGAACAAGACAGTTAAAGCACTGGTCTTCTCAGTGGCCCTTGGCTATGAAAGGTTGCACATTAAGAAAGAATGAAAGAAGATGTTTTCAAATTATCAATCTAGAGATATTTTCTGAGGGTACCATGGAATGCAAGAAAAATTCCACATCAAATGAAAACTGACAGTTCTCTTGAAGTAGGAACGGGAAGCAGAAATTCACATACTTTGGACCTGTGATTCAAGTTGATAGATAAGGGACTAGAAAAACCAACTATGCCTGGCAAGTTTGAGAAGACAACAGATAATAAAGAAGATGGATGAATCAAAGAAATTACAGATCTGTCTCTGGAAGAGCTACAAGTTGTGACTAAAGGCAGATCAAGATATCAAGCATTTATCCACATAAGTACCATAAATTTAAAACTTGGTAACACATAGCTAACGGGGGAATTAACACCAATGGCAGGCAGGTCCAGATGATATTAAATTTCTAATACATTTCTTTATACAATCCTTTATAATACATTCCCAAGTTGGCCATTTTACCTCAACTTTACCACTGTCGGTTCAGAACCTTGAAATGATTAACCAACCAGCCATCTGTTGGAGAATCAAAATCAAATAAATTACCCTCAATATTTGTTAGCATGTACCTCCAAGTATCAGTTTACTATTTTATCACCAAATAAAGGTTATATAATAGCAATCCTATTGGTTCTGTATAGGATTGGACTAAGTATTAATATACAGGTGTAGACTTGGTCAATTTCACAATGGATTGTGCAGATTTCTAAACACCCATTCAAGATAAATATGAAATCTTAAGACAATTATGTTTCGTATTTCTATAGGTAGGCAGAGAGCAAGATGTTGACAATAGTTGATTTGTAGAGCAAATTGAACCTAATCTAGAATTTCATAACTCCATGCTATTTCCCATTTGAGGTTTCTCTGAGTTATGGGCCTCACGTAAAATATATAGAACCCAAATTCATTCTGAAATGTTTCTTACACAACCTGGCAATTTTTCTTCAAATTCAAAAAGTCCTAGCTTTCAGCTTTTGTTGCTTTGTTTGATAAAACCATTTCAGGATATTTTTGAATGCAGAAGTAGATAGATGAGGATATGATTCAACTGTTTGTCCCACCAGGATAATTTCTGGAAAATATTGAAGAAGAGCTGGGATGGTTTGCTATCATCTAACTTTCTCATCTAACATACTGTTTAAAACGTTGTTTCTTCCAGCTTCCTCTTTAACTTTACACTGACAGCAGGAAAAAAAGCAGAAAACAACAAATTTGCATATTAGCATCTACTTGACAGAACTTCTTCTATTTAAAACTACACTTGGAGCAATATTATCAGAAAAGTGTGATAGCTTTTACCATGGCTATCAATAATGTTGGCTAAGAATGACTTTGATAGGAAGGATCCATATGCAGGCATATATGGGAGAGGGAGTATCAAAAAAGTTAAGATCAAAGCCTTGTTCCTTTATTGGAAAAATCTAAAACAGAATCTCTTATCATTGAACTAATGCATGAATACATCCCTCAAGGCTTTTTGCCTTCATGTAATAAAAAGTATGCATATACACATATTTTTAAAAAATGTTGAAATTTAATATAATTTCAGAACCATAATTTCTCATAGTTTTAATTTTTTAATATATTTTTATTAAAAGTTTTAAGAACTAATAAGAACTACAACAAATGAAATTAGAAAGAAAAAGTGAAAAATAAAAAAGGAACATAAAAAGCTAAAAGTGCAATAAGTTGATAGGCATTTCCAGTCACCAATAAATGTGGATATTGTCTTTTCGCTAATGAAAGATGCTACTTTATCCATCTCAATAAGATTTGACAATTTCACTAGTCATTCCTCCATAGTGGGTAGCATCAACCACTAATCATCTACTGTCCTTAATGATAATCTGTATTTCTTCACAATATAAAATGTATTATTGACTCTTTATCCATTTAAAACCTTCCTGAATCACAATCTTGTTCATTCCCAGAAAAAGACAAGAGTCTTGAGAATTTTTGATCTTCTCTCCTGTTCGGAATATCTCTCTTAGATTGTAAATTACTAAATTATATGTCTGTAAAGGCTGCTTAGTTGTTAAAATCATACCAATAATCTCTTGACTCCTCAATCGCTCAACTTGCAATCTGCCACAAGAAACTCAATTCCTGTGGTCTCCTTGTGAGGAGAAGCTCTCCTAGGGCAGAAGTGGACAATCCTCTAAACTCTTCTTCTTTTTGAAAGATTTTTGCAAGTCAGAACCTGGCTCCTTGCCGCTAATTTCACTATGTTGATGTCCGTGCTTATGGAGCCACTCATAGGGACATCTAATTTACCATAGGTCCTCATCTGGAAGTCAAATTTCTTCAATTTCTTCAACTCCAGTTAAAACATTCTTATGGGAAACATTCATAATGAACTTTTCAGAACTACTATGGTGAAGGAAATGTAACATGACTTTTCTTTTCATATTCATTCAGTAATAAATAAAAAAATAATTTCATACAAATATACAAAGTACAACTGATCACTGACTCATAGTACCTCTCTGTTTTGTAATTCTGCATGTCCCCTCCAAATTTATTTGACACCAAAATATTTGTTTTTTTAAAATATCACACAAAGGTTCTTAAGTTCCTTCTTTTACCTTAAAACTTTTACTGTATAAATAGTATGAATTAAGTATAAATCCCATGTTAGTCTTTGTCCTGGATTGTCCTAGCAATGAAATAGATATAAGATCCCAATGTGTATAGCTTTTATATGCATTGTATATTATACACATTTAATCAACATTCTGAAATGCATTGTAGTTTTTTAAGGCCATGCTTGATAACTGTTAATCTTTAGAGCCTAGGGATTTATATTAAGACCTTGGGTTTAATTCAGATTTGGCCATACTAACAGGAAACCATTTAAGATCAATGAAGTCTATGTTAGTCGTGACTGTCTCCAGCGAATTCTGTTGGACACTTAAGTCCACAAGGTATTTGGATATACAAGGAAAAATAACATGCAATTGCAGCTTTTTAGTTTTTTGCTGATCTTAAAAGATTAAAGGCCTTTTGTCATGTATATAATTTTAAAATTTTATAAAATTTTATAAAAAAATTTTTTTATAAAAACATCTTATAAAAAAAGTCTCAATTTAAAAGATAATTTAACAATAATTTTGAGATCCCTGTTTTCAAATACAATGCTTCTTTTGAAATATATTTTATTGGGGCTTTCATCATGAAATATTTGTGTAAAATTATTCTGAAATTATAATTTAATTTCTTACAAGTATAATAGAGTGCAAATTCAGTACATCAGTATGTTGTTCATTCTTGTGATATAACTTCAAATATCTTAATTTGGAAAAATCAAAATTTGAGCAGAACACTAATGTTTTTAGAGCAATCATTTGTTTTACAACTTAGCCATTGAACAGCTGAAAATAAATACATGAAAGTTATGGAGCAGCTGAATCTCACATTACAAATACCTCAATTATAAGTGATAACATAATTAAAATCTGAAAAAAATAATGTAAGCTGTAGTTTCTAAAAGGTATCTTTAGCTTAAAACAGATCTCTATATTAATAAATTCCTGAAGACGTGGACAAAATTGACCCTAAATCTTTTAGGGTCAATTTTAGTGGATTTGCTTTTAGTGGAAGCAAATCATTAAAAAGTTTTTTTCCCCCTTAGAATTTCTAAAATAAAATAAATAATAATATGCACTCTACATATAAAATTATGACTATATACTATGGATAAAATTAACCACTATACTATTGAAATTCAAAATACTGAAAGAATTATATATTTCTTCCTGATGAATAATTTGTCCTAAGTTGAATCCCTTATAAAGAAAAAAATATTACTTCTTGAAAGTACATGGTATCATTTAATTATTTTTAATTGTTTTGCTTGTTCAAGAAATACATTTCAATCATTTTTCAGTATTTCCAAGTACTGTATACTGAAGATTTTTTTTAAAAAAATGAAACACACGCTATATTGTAATTACAAAATTGTGAAGAAAAAATGTAATGTAAAATGTTAATTCGTTGAGGACTTTCAGTTAAATTTTATGTACGGGAGTTTGTCTTGGCTGGCCAAGCAAGAGCAAAATGGTAGTCACATTAGAAAAAATATAAGCCATGTTGTATCATTTCATTAAGAAAGAGAACATTTGCATGGATCCTGTCTAATATTTGTGAAAGTCTTCGTTTTGATATGGAACAAGCTATAAATAAAATAAAAAAATAAAATAAAATAAATAAAAATAAAAATAAAATAAATCGCCATAAGTTTTTATTGATATTAACTACATAAGCAATATTTTCAATGAACTTATTTAGAATTATAAAGGATTACCCTGTGCTTTATGTTTAGGTATAGAAGTTCATTTCAGAATTAATTTAAATTCTGGTTTGAATAAAAATTTGCCGAACAGGTTAAATTTCAAAAGGGAACTAATTTTAAGATGATGATGATGATGATGATAGTTCTAGTGGTAATAATAATAGTAATGGGAAACTGTTAAGCATGCATATGCATGTAGAACTAGCAATTACAACATTTTGCTAGAACATCTGCTGACTCTATGGTTATTAATCTTGTTTGTAGGTAAGCAGGTGATCCACCCTAATCAAGTTGCCATTGTCCAGGAACAATTCTCCCCAAGCCTTGAAAAAATAAAGTGGGCACAGGAACTGATTACAGCTTTTGAAGAACATCAGCGTGTAGGAAAGGTAAAAGGTTTTCTTCAAGACTTAGAATGTGGATTCAAATGAAAATCAGTGTCAAGTGTTTCTTGGGGTGATGAACCTGTTAAAAAATACAGTAACACATATATAGAATACATTGAATAATAGTATTTTTATCCAGGACACAGGTGTTGGGATACAGGGTTGTGTCAAAATTTATGCCATCTCGGCTTTAAATAAAAACTATCTTCCTGAAATCATTGAATCTCTAATCTTTTAAATAAATGTAGATTACGTATTTATCCTCCAGTTAGTTCATTCCACTAAGGTTATACTGAGTTTTATCTTGCTAAGATATTTGTTAAGGTGGTAATTGAAAATCAGTGCTTCTTTCTTCACAGTGAGGGATTCTTTGCAGTCTTTCAGTCAAATTTATAGGGCAGCTTACAAAATACCCTACTAACTTCAAGAGCATTATTTAATTATACACACTTGTTTTAGGTTTTTTTAATTACCTGCTCTGCCCAAATAGCAGGTACCAATTATTTTTCTAGTCACAAACTACAGTGTTCCTGACAAGGTGGAGGCACTTTTATTGCAAAGTGAAGTCAGAATACATGAAAACCTATTTTTTTTTTTTGGTCTGAAGGTTCTTTTAATATTAAAGACAGCATACTAGCACTCATATATGATTGTTCCTAATTTAGTGCATCATTGAATCTCGTGTTGCCTGCTCTGTGGGTTTCTGCTATGTAAACATTGTGGTGATAAAGCACAATCTGTCTTCACTTTGTGCCAGTAACACTTAAATTAGGGGTCGCCTGAAGGAAAATTTTATGCTAGCTACAGCATTGTCAGCTAATTATCTTAAAGGTTGTTTGCTAGAATGTAGTTTACCACTGGGGGGGGGGAGTTGAAATTAAACGTGCTTCTTTTAGAAAGAGCCAAATCTGACATGTTTATCAAGCCAGCAAAGTTGTCCAGAAGTGCAGAAGAAAAAGTGTGATCCTTTTGGTGCAATTTACCCAATATTTGATTGCCAAAATACAATATTCTTAGTAAAGCCAAGTACACACATACAGAGCCACACAGAAAACCTCACAAGTGCATATGGATTGCTGGCTGCCTCTTATAAAGCCCATTAACACTAAGCTGAGCTATGAAAATATACAGTGTGCTGAATAGGAATTGCATTTTGATGTCTTCTGTTCTCTGTTTTAAAGAAATACTTAGAACTCATAAGCTATTGACGTTTTATACTCTTTTGTATTGTTGAAATGTGGACTTATTCAATATCAAACTCTTCCGGAGCTATGGCTTAAACCACCATGGTATCGTTGCTAGCATTCTAGGGATGCTAAGATAACCAACATTCTCATAAATAAAACATTATCAAGTAATTCCAAATATATTTTAGCTACAGGTCCCTTCAAACTATTGGTGTATTTAATACTGCAACTTACTTAGCATGATTTTGAAATAAATTGAGATAAATGATTTATAATTAAGGACAGATAAAGACTCTTTTACAGAGTATCTTACCTACTTTGCAACTGCCTATAAAATGTAGTCATGGAAATTGAAGGTTCTGTGTGACCTCCTATTAACACTGAATATTATAAATATGGCACTGGATATTCATTCTGGATTAAATGCTGACCTCATTAAAGAAAGTGAGAGGGTTAGCACTGACTTCGGTAACAGCCTAGCGTCATTCAGTGGGTTGAAGCAAAATGCTGTTTAAGCAGTGCTTCCTGGAAATCTTTAATGAAAATTGGAAAGTACAAGGCGTAAAAATCTGACTCTTGAAAAACCAGCCCAAATCTGACTACTTAATTTCCCCAAAGAACTGCCTTTCACTTATGGAGATGGCACTAATATTTTCATCACAATTTTAATCATAACTTAATTTTGAAATGTTCCCATTTTAACATAGATAACTAAATATCTTAAACTGAAATTGTGAGTGTTGTCCTCAATTGTATTAATATATTACTCTTGTTTTCTTTGTAAGTTACACACTAATATTAAAATGCCCGCTTCTCCACTTTGTTTCGTCCTATTTTTTTTTATTAAGCTAAAGCTTTAAATTTCAGTGAAGCAGGAACAGAACTTTAGTTTGATACTGTTAAGCCTTGCATGAGGAGCAAAATGTGAACATGTTTATATATGTGTGTGTGCATTAATCAAAACTGAAAGCCTGGAAAAAAATGAAACACAAAGGATTAGAATGACTAGTCTGCTCTCCGATAAATTGCTAATCTTCAACCTCTGAAATTACAGCTTGTTGTTAATTGGGAATTCTTAGCAAACTAAGTTTGATGCCAACACTGGACAATAGTTTATATTCACACGAAGCAAACAGTTCCCGTTATTTGTCATAATCTGGAGAGTACAGAAATATTTGTTTTGAGGGAATCTGAAATATGATAGGATATTTTAACTAAGGCATTCTGATTCTAACATTATGATCATTTTGAAATTTTAGGCATCCAATAAAATCAAAATGTTTTTGTTTTATTAAAAAAAATGCTAGTAAAAACATTCAAAAACAGTAATAAAGTAAGGCATATTTTATTTAAATAGTATGCTGTATATCTTCTCTTCATACAACTCCCTATAAAAAGCTGAATTAATCAACATTTAACTGAGATTCTTCAGTTATATGTTTTTGCTAAGTTTTCATTCATAAGAAATAAATATGTAAGTAGAATTCTTTCAAAACCTATTCTAAAGAAGCATATATTCATTACACTGTACGTTTCTTGAGATTTAAATAATACAATAACCAGCTACTACAATTTTAAAAATTTAAATCTGTACAATTTTTATCATTTTCTAAAATATTCTCAAAGCAATTCACAGTAAAATATAAGTATAATGTGATTAATTTCCTCCAAAGTAGCACATAATTAGTGCATTAAACTTTCATCTTTATTTTATAGCATTTTAAAATAATATTGACCTTCAGCATCAGTTTTGAAATACATTTTAATGCATTTAACTTTAAATAATTTGTTAGTAATTTAAGCAGAAAACAGAAATATCTTTACTAGCTAAGAGGAAGATACTAGAAGTAAGAGCTTTCGTGTGTTGTACAAAGAGCCACTTCGTGTATAAGAATCATTACAGGCATAAAACAGCTAAATACCAAAATGAAATTTTTCAGTCTATCATCATTGTACATCTTTAACTGCGTCATTTGCTCTGATAGCTGTTTAATGTGATCTTGCATAATATGCTAGTACTTTATTTTATAGAGACATGTTAAACGATAGAATATTGTCAACCTTCTACTGGTATTGCATCTTTTCAAACATTCCCTTTACAATTGATGATTAAATTTGCTTTGGATTTCTCATTTTCATCTTGCTGCTAATAGTAGGAAGGTGCTGATTTTTAAAGTTGAAGGGATCTTGTTACTGTTATCATTATTTTTTAAAAAAAAATTTTTTATTAGTTTTAAAAGTAAAACAATGGACATTGTTCAACGTCTCTGGTTTCTAACATTTGCGTCTAAATCAAGTTAATAAGTAATCTATTTCTTGATCTATATACAAATTTACATATCTCCTATTTCAACTGTTATCATTATTATTATTATACAATATTTGACATAATAGTTGGGCACATTACTATATGCTCTGAATATAGCTGCCTGAAAATTTAAGGTTACCAGTTCTCATGATTGCAAGATTTGCTTGAAAATATCTGGACAATAGCTAGTAAAATTGTCTAAATAGAATTGTGTGTATCAACCAATTCTTTAGTGCTCTGGGAAATAAATTGTAGTTGACCCAAAATAAATTCTGCAAATTAGTAAAATAATGCAGAATTACCTTTTTCTTGTTAAAGTAAGATTTTTAAAAGTGTAAAGATCTTTGGATATAAACTATTGATCAAAGGTTGATCGGAAAAACATGGATTTGAATCCCATCTCCACCAGGGATTCTTATTTTAAGGCCTGAATATATATTAACAAATAATCTACAGCACAATGCTACAGGATCAGTCACCTAATATGCAATATAATCTTAGCAGGTCCTATATAAATTTTGCTGCTACATTTTCAAAGGGTCAGAGGTTGCCCAACTGTTTTCTTCAACAGCAAATTGGAGCTATTAAAAATGAAATAATTTCATTTAACTGCATAATTAAAACATAAATTTTCACATGCATATCCCTAGAGGATTGCAGTGCAGTCTGAAATAGGAAATGCATTCTTGTTTCTACAGCTGAGCTGGTGTTTATTTGAAACCCTGAGAAAGGAAAAACGTAAAGGGGTATGTGCATATGTATATTTTGCTTTCCTAAGAAGAAACAGACATTTTGAACATATGTTATATGCAACTATTTCAACATTGTTTTCTGAATCATCACAGATTTGAAGTAGCCTAATGGGATTCTGAAAAAAATTAAGAGGAAATATAATCAAAGGAAAACAAATACTTCTTGTCTAATAATGGAATATTTCAAAACATTTCCTCAAATTAGAGTATCTGTGCACAAGAATGTGCTGGTGGTATGATACACCTCAATGTGGAACCAATATTTTTCACTAGAAAGGGAAAATATGAGGCTTCAGGAGCTTGAGTGTGAAGGAAATAACAGTAAAATGGGGCGGGGCATTAGGATTTAGAAGATCGTGGCTTCAGTTTATAAACTGTGACTGCCTGAACTAATTACTCCAATGCAAATAATTTTCACTACAATTAGGCCTTGGGCCATGTTTGGGAAATACCTACTTTGATTGAAAGTGTTATGCAGAATATCAAATTATCAATTTTTTAAAGACCATTTCTTTATCCCTTCAAAGAATAAGATTTAATCCCTGGTGACTATTCATACAGCCTCCTGTGCAGTATTTTGCTTTCAAAAATGATTTTTTTTAAAAAAACCAAAACTTCCTTACAGTTTTGAAATTCTCCAGTGATCTCCCTTCCAAGTTCTAAGCAGGTCAAAGCCACTGAGAAGCCAAAATCAGCCAAGGTTGACTAGATGCTTCTACCTGTGGAGGTTCCTCTCTATGAAGGACACTACACTCTGATAAGTACTGATCAAGAAGGGAATATTTTCCACACTAACAAATACCAGGGAACTGAAGCTTTAATTGGCTTGGGGAGTATTTCTGTAGAGTACTTAGCCTAATTGTTCATTCAGCCTCTGGTCACCAAAGTGTAACCTGAAGTTGCCTCATATCAACTCAAGCTAATGGTTTTATCTCATCACAGATGATCTATATCAACTAAAACTTAGCTTCTCTCCAGAAATGATGGACTACAATTGCCATCACTCCCACAACTAAGCATAACAGGAATGATTACTGCATGTAGTTCAAAGGCAGCAAATTTGGCAAGTTTATTGTTTATTCATTGGCAGAAAACTTTGGCATTTGAATCTTTTTCTCTGGCTTAGAAACTAAGGCCACATTCATAAGTAGCATCTGATCTATCACTAAATCACCAAAGCCTTTCTCTTGAGTACTTAGGCATATCTGAGACATCCTTCCCAGCTTATACAAAGATAGTATATGAAAACAAACAATCACTTTTTTATATCTGATGTTATTTGATCTATCCTGCCCCCATCAAATTTTCAACTATGAAAAGATGCGCAGAAGGTTGAAAAATTCTGTCCTTCAGATCCAACTCAAGGCATCACACTCTGCCACAGAGCATTATAGGATGCTAGAAGACCTTGTAGCAAGAAGGCCACAAAGCCCTATCTTCCAAATCTTACCTGGTGCTCCCTCACCCTTGGGGCTCCAGGTATAATGGGGCTCAGCTGCCTTCTTTCTTCACCAGAGCAGGGCAGAGCAAAAGAGCTAATGTTCTGGCCAATATGGTCATCTCGGGGTAAACCAAGAGCATTCAAAGGAAAGCCGTACCACCTAAATATCATTTCAACTTATTGAAGTGGCAGCAGTCCCACATTTTGTTTCACTGTATTTGGCAGGGATTTTGCTAGAATTAAACCGCTAAAGCTTGGCTGAAAATTATTCATTTTACCCCATTCAGTCTATAGATAAGAGGCATGAAGAAAGAGAGACATTTGACATTACCAATTTAATTTTACTTCCTTCACATTCTTCCTGGCTTACTTAATTCTTTAGCAACAATATCTCAATGAACCTCCTTATCCTGCAGCTTGACCAAGGCCATGGTCTTTAAGAAAGTACAATATGACTGAAAAAAAACTTAAATTTGTTTACTCAGAAGTAATTTCGATTTATTTCAGTTGTGCTTATTTTGAAGTAAAATAGGTTGAGGCCTAGCAATATCAGCATCAAAAGATTTGTCATTCTTTCACATATTACACGATGTTGGAATTAAATTTCCCAGAATAAATGTATCTTCTTTGGAATAAACTATACTAAGATAAGCAATATTAACAGGTTAGGGTAGAATACTGCTGGAAATGTTAACTGAAATAAGCATTTTTACATGTCATGTTTTTTTTTTATTTAGCAAGGGCTGAATTAAATATTTAATTTGGAATATATATATATATATATATATAGTCTATGGTATCAGAAGTTATGGGTGCTCTAACACTGGAGTTTTCTAAGAAGAGATTGGACAACCATTTGTCTGAAATCGTATAGGGTTTCCTGCTTGAGCAGGAGGATTCCAGCACCAGCTTGAACAAAGCTGAACTATCTTTTTGATGGCATCTTCATTTTCATACTTTAACAAACTAACAATAAAAAGTGAAAGGAGGTCTTTTAGTCCAAGCCCCTGCTCAGGCAGGAAATCTTATACCATTTCAGACAAATGGTTTATCCAATCTCTTCTTAAAAACCTCCAGTGTTGGAACATTCACAATTTCTGGAGGCATATTATTCCACTGATTAATTGTTCTGTCACGAAATTTCTCCTTAGTTTTATGTTGCTTCTTTCCTTGATTAGTTTACATCCATTGCTTCTTGTCCTACCTTCAGCTACTTTGGAGAATAGATTGACCTCCTCTTCTTTGTGGCAGTCCCTCAAATATTGGAACAGTGCTATTACGTCACTTCTACTCCTTCTTTTCATTAAACTAGACATGCCCAATTCTTGCAACTGTTCTTCATGTTTTAGCCTCCAGTCTGCTAATCATCTTTGTTGCTCTTCTCTGTAATCCTTCTAGAGTCTAAACTTCTTTTTTATATCATGGCAACCAAAACTGGATGCAGTATTCCAAGTGTGGTCTTTCCAAGGCATTATAAAGTGGTACCAACTTTCCTGTTAATTAAGTAAGACAATCCCATAGCAGCTGGATTTATAACTCCCAATTCTAGCAAGATGTAATCAGGACATTCAGCTATTTTTTTTCTGAAAATAAAATAAAATAAAATAAAATATTCTTTGGAACATCCAACCCTCTAAGGTAAGATCTGCTCCCATTTTGTACAAAAGCTTGAAGACCTGGCTCTGACAGTTGGCTTGGGGACGAGATGGGGGTTTGTGAAGGTGAAGGTGGCTGCTGAATTGATGGCAGATTCCACCTCCCCCTTGCTCTCTGCTCTTCACCCATCCATCTTTTTTAAAAATCATATTGATGTATTCTCTTTGTGTTCTTTTTAATTTATTGTTCTATTACAGTATTTTGCTTCTGTTCTGTTTACACTCTTTTCATTTCTTCCTTTTCATTGTTGTAAGCAACCTAGAGTAGCCCCATGACAAATCTAAGCTACAATCCTGCACATATTCATTTCGAGTCATGGGATTATGTTTTAGTAAATAAATATGCATAAAGAAGCTGCTTCTTACATGTTGTCCGTGACCTTGCAAACTTTGAGGATGCATCAATGTGGTTTTCCTGGATGGAGACAATGTAGAACTGCTTTGATATTTTAGTCCATGCTAGCCACCAGTCCTAGCATTGCTGGGTGTCTCACATCCAACTACTAACCAAGGTTTCCACTGCTTAGCTTCTAAGCCTAATCAAAGTCAGCCAGGAGCTGCCACCTGAGACAAATAAGCAAGGGACTGTGGTATAAATAAAGTTAATAGAAGTAGTAGAAACAAAATTCATTAATAACATGAATATTTTACATGAGCTATGGAAATATTGGCCTATTTGTCAATGTAACACTACAGATTAATGGTTGGAACAGCATATTGTTTCTTAGGATTTTCAGGTCATCTCAATAAAAATCTAAACTCATCAGCTAAAGTACGTATATATTTATCCTCATTTGTAATTTCATAGGTATTTTATACACCAGATTCCTCCTTTAAGTTTCCAATTAATTGTTTCTGCAGTACAATTCCAGTCTGCTTTTGGCATTGTTACTACTATTATTTAATTTTCACTGTCCTCGTGCAAACAAATGGTTATAACATCTCTTCCCATCTCTGCTACTGGAGTGAGGCTCTTCAACTAAATTGACCTAATTATAAACAGTATAAACAAGTGAAAGTTTAAGCACTTTGTTTGTTTTCTTTGTATTACTAGTCCTAATAATATCAGGATATTTTTTGTCATTGCATTAGCCTTCTTCAATATACTGTAACATGAACCACTTCTCTGTATTCAAACATTGATTATATTTCTCCTCCATACAGTATGTTTGTAAGACTTTTTTTTACCATTTGTTCTTTTTCGAACAATCCTAAATTTTGCTATTAGAGTGGCAATTGGTCTCTCTTTTTATTTTTTACTCTTCAAAAACCTTTGTATAATCTTACCCACCGTTTTCTAAACCACATAGAGATTCTCCAATGCTGGTTAGAAATGTGACCAATTTCTCTGGTCTAGTTTATCTATCACTGTTGTCATTTTTTCCAGTAACAGAAAAAAGGGCATTGGGGATCTTTTGGATAAGATTCTGTTCTAACATTCACAATTGCTAGAATCCAGCACTCATCCTCTTCTGTAGATGGACCTTCTTCTACCAATGGAAACTAAAGAGGGCCATCTCCATCTTCTCTCCCACAGCCCTGCATACAACTTTAAATCTTGCTTCACACTGTTCTCAGAACACAACATAAGCCCTTTTTAGTTCTCTGGTATCAATATTGGGGATGCGTTTTAATAGGTTTTATAGTAATACTGTTTACTCAAGACTGTGATTTAGCAAAAAGAAAATATTCTTTGTGGATACCGGTATTATAGTGCCAAACAACTGGAACCTGGCAAAATTGTTATAAGTGCAAAATGAATTGTTGGGCCCACTCTCCGTAACATTATTGTCATTCATGCAGCTCAGGTTACGTCTTCCTATGTCTTTTCTGGGAGCAGAGAGGAAGAATATTTTGTCTGAGAGAAAAAAGTTAACATTTCTCTGGTTTGAGCTTGATTTCTGATAACTACAAGGACATAGACAGGTTGCTTTTTCGGCAGCAACATAGAAGTAGTTGGCAATTGTCTTCAGGGATTTTTTTTTTCACGTTCACATTCTACTTCACAGTCCTGGAATTTTCTGAGTTCCCATTCAAGACCAAGCCTGATCTGACCTTGCTTAGCTTCTGCATTTCTTTTTCTCTTTTTGTTTTATCATTGTACCCTGGGCTCTTTCTAAAATAGGTAGAAGATATCTCTGATTCATGTGGGATGTAATGATTCTTGGCTAACAAACTAAGTATTATGACTGATTATAGCCTGAAATTTTATTTTCCCAAGATCTCTTTTGAGAATTTTCTTTTTTTCTTTGCAGGGCGCCTTCACGTTCCATGGCAGCATGATAGACATGCCGTTACTGAAACAGGCCCAAAATATTGTTACACTTGCTACTGCCATCAAGAAAAAATAATCTGCTAAATAAACTTTTCCCCGAAGAGTGATTCCAGGAGCTTCTTCAAGAAAAATTACGTAACACTGAGAGAAGGGACAGTGCAATGCTTCACATTTCAGTCAAATTCAGAATACATGTCCAACAACTTTGATCTATTTTTCTTACTGAATGTCAATGAGAATGGTAAGATTGGAGCCTGTTTCCTATGACAAATGAGTTAGTTGTGACAGACCTGAAAGCAAAACTGTTTTCTTTGGAAAAGCGACCAATTAAAATCAATCAGTGATGTGGACAAACAGGCTTCAATTAATATTTGACTCAGAAAATTTTCTGTGAACAGCAGAGTTGCCAAAGGAGGAAAAAGTTCCTTAACTTTCAGGGGTATGTAGAAAAGGGGCCCTTGGGAAGCATATTTTGTTATGCAAAAGAGAAAAGAGCTGCTCTTTGCTTAAAATTCTACACAACAAGTAGTCTTAATAGAGGTTTTCCAGAGTTTCAGAGACTTGACACATACAGTATTGAAGGGATCCATAGACATTCCTTCCTCAACTTGTGTTCCTGTTACTTTAAGAGTTATACTGAAAGCAAACATTCCAAAGCCTTATTTTTTCCAGCTGAAGATAATAAAATACACTTCTGGCACTGTTCTGTGTGACTTTTAAAGGTAGAACCTCCTCTCTGACTAGATTTCCAGCTTAGCTTCTTTCAGTCTGAAGATGCATTGCTTTTAGAATATTTAATCTAAATTAACAACTGTGGCCCAATGGATTTTGCTGCCTGCAGTAGAAAGTGCAAGCTCGAAACCATTTAATATGGCTTAGTTAACTTCTCAACATTTGTAGTTAAACATTTCTATGCATCAATTAGAAGCTCAAACCATCTTCTGTAACTTTTTTCAGATGTTTTAGAAAATTAAATAATTAGAAGTTTTCCCATTTCACTGTGGAAAAACAACTGTCATGTGGACCTCTTCCCACCTAAATGAATACCTCTTTTTTTTTCCCAAGTGCAATTGGATATGTGATTTATAAATATGTGCAGTTTGGTAAGTCCCTGTAATCCAAGTGCCTATGGAGAAAGGATTTGTCAAAACTGCTTTTTTAAAAAAAGCATCTCACTGTTGAATCAGACCACTAGTTTTTCTTCAACATGCTCTGCACTGCTTTTAGTATCATCACAAAGGGTGACAGCAGAGGAATTATAGATTGTAAATTTCAGGAAGCTTAATTTTTTTTCTTTAACATTCAATGATAGTGCTACTTGAATCCCTGCAGATAGCTATATTACAGCATTTTCAGCCCTGCAGAAATCTGTTTTGAATGTGACCTTAAAGAAGGGGGTAGTTACCGTTCCTTTTATGAGCGTATTAATAAAGTCTGGTTTTAAATTATAATGAGAAGAAAACTGGATGTACCGTAGTTCCGCAGAATGATTAATCCAAAATTGCAGTTTGTGTATGTACTTAGAAGGATTCATGGCAGAATTATAGGTCCATAGACCAAATAGATACATGATTTTTTCTCAGCCTCAAATTGTCCTCATGCACTGGTGACCCATTTCCGTTCTCTTCAGAAAAGATCATTCCAACTCAACTACCAGAAATATTTCTAACAGAACTGAACATAGAAAGAGATTTATCTAACTGGCAATGAACAGCCTTTGGTCCAGTCCTGGGCATGGCTGGGAAAGATTCCCCTTGTGAAACTAAGAGAAACTATACTGTTGAAATATACAGAGATAATATACTGTTGAGATGACTTGGTATTTGGATATGGTGTTTCTTTCTATTTATATCAAAGAAGCCCTTCATTCATCTACTCCTCTTATATTAATCTATTTAATCTACTTCACTTTCCATGGTGCCACTTAAAACCAGAGGAGACAGCTTTCTGGACTGGTGGTGGGCATATTTAAAATGTTGAGGCCATGTTGTGAGCACTTTTATAAATTGGCTCACCTATTTGCAGTAAAGCTGCACTTATAGCCATGTCTTATGATAAAAAGACCCATTTAACAAACCAGTGTCTCCTTCCAGCCTCCACCGGGGGCTCTCTACATCATAGTTTATAGTGTTTTTCCCAAAGCACGATGATGCATTTTCAAACAAAGCCCTGGGTGGAAACCAATAAATACCCCCCTCTTTTTTTTTCTTTTCTTTTTTTTGAGAAGTCCTATAGGGCCCAGGAGCCAATCTGCAAAACATATGTTAGGTGACTGCTTCTCTACAGCTTCAGCCAAGATGATGATGATGATGATGATGATGATGATGATGATTCCCTAAAACAGTATACCATTATTGCACAGACAAATATGTTAAAGACAGTAACTATCTTCACATATTTACCTGTCCTAATTCACTTGAGATCATTTTTGGGTTTATATATCAAGCTGAATCTTAGACTAACCATGGATCCCACCGCATGTGATTGGCCAGGTAGCAGTTCTGCGGCTCATGCAAACACAGCTAAGGAGTTAGTAAAATAGGATACAGGGACATTCACAGGGAGGGAGGGAGCAATGATGACTGATTTAACTACACAATTGGAAGTCCTGCTTAACTCACATAAAGAGGAATGGAACTTCAATCACACCATTGCAGCCATCTTGACTTTGCCGAACACATACACATACCTTGTGGATGCTCCCAATGGCATAGTAAATCCTGCAGGATATGGTTTAGGACTCAGATATACACCCTGTCATTGGTTATATGATATCCTGATTAATATGACTCTGAAAAGCCATCTGACTCAAATTAAAGCATATTGTATTATGTCACCCATCATGTACTTTTCTACCACAGGTTTTCAGCCTGTATTCACATCTCACGCTAAACCACAATTTACTAAAGAAATCCCACCTGGATGGGCTCCCGGAATATGCTACTCCATCCTCCCATTCAGCGTCTTTCAGCCCAGCTGAATTAGCACCAATCCTCCTCTTTTTTTTCCACTTCCGATGATCAAGCCTTTCTCTTTTTTTAATGGACTGCTTTGGAATGGGTGAGCTTGGTCCCCCTTGAAATTGAAAGCAATTTTCTTTTCCTGTTTTATCTGAATGATGGGAGTCTCCGCTGGTCAACTATCTTGTCTAGCAAAGTGAATAGGGCAGGATTTATTTCCGCAATGGATGGAGAGTGGTTTGACTTCCAGCTGCACACAGGCTGCCCCTTGGCATAAATTCGGTGGGGTGGGAGAGGGTGGCCTCGAGAAGACTCGTTTGCATGACAGTGGCCATGCGGCAGCAGCAACTCATCTGGGCTGGGCAGCTAACGGGCTTAACCCGGCTGTTTGGGAGAGGTTAACCCAACTTGTAGGCAGGGTAAATAAACAGAACAAGCTGTCTTTGTCCTCTATTCAGACCAGCCTCTCCTCCAAAAGCCCGCTGCATTGAAGGCACAGAGTTCAGCTTGTGGCTGCCAGAGGGACTCCCAAGGCAGTTGTGAGCGCCAACAATCAGCCAGTTTGTTTCTTTTCCTCATTAAATCATCGCCTTTTGTGCGGGGGCCCGCAACTTGTGTTTCTTAAGAAATTAACAGAATGCGGAGTTGCAAACCGGGCCTCAACCTTTTCGTGACCTACAAGATGCTCTTAGACGGGCACCCCAGGAAATCAGCACTGTTTACTTAAATGGGTAAATAGAAAACACTTGTGGGAGGTGAGAGAGACAAGGAGTCATTTAAGCCATCCTCTTAATAAAATGTTAAGTGTTTGGATCCTTATACCATGGAAGTGAAAGCTCTTTTTGAGCACCAGAAGTGGGGTTTAGTGACAAAGGTCAACCCTGAACTATGCAAACATTTCAGGCCAAGTACAGAAATCTTTTCAGTAATCAATGCCTCGATCTTTAAATTAAGGGGTGGGAATTTCAGGGGTGGGGGTGGAGCCAAAAAAGTGCCCCAAGATAATCCTCTGACTTGTTAAATCTGGAGGTTACTTGCATGCAGTCTTAGACATCCCCCTCACCACCCCCAATTGCATTCCATGTGAATCCCAAGTTATTCTGTTGTACAGAAATGTGTGATCTGGCTCTCAAACTCCTCATCTCACTAAATTAGCCACCCACCTTTGCCTTATTCAAGATAAAAAACCTATACACCAACTTTCCCATTATCTCCAGCCCTCACATTATCTAGATAATGGAGACTGTAGTTTAACACATGGAGAGGGGCAAAATGGAAGATTAGAAGACAATACTTGCATCAGGTTACCCAGTTTGGAATAATGATCAAGTCCTGTTTTTGAATTCTCAAAACAATTGCTAATTTCAGAAGTTATTATTTTTGTTAGATTTCTTTCTCCATACATGTGTATAAAATAGATACATGAATGATGTGAAAGTCCACAAAAATAAGCACCCAACTTTCAAATAAAAGAGATGTTGGCTTTTACTTTAAAGTTTTCTTTTTCATTTCTATTTTTTTAATACAGTTTTATGTGCAGACAAAACCCTAATCCTGTTTGTTTATGCCAGGACATTTATTTCTCAAAAAAAGAGGCCAGCCTATTCAAGAGCAGAGACCAGTCTACAGCATGCGCCAAGCAACACCTTCCAACATTATCACAACCATTACTCGCGGTTTACAAATCACAGTGGCTAAAAAGCCAAACCAAATAAGCTCCTTATCAGGCCAACCCTCTCAGCAATAATACAATTGGTTTATTTTGCTGAGCATACTGGGGTTTTCCTATTGCTGGTTTAGTGTGATCTCCAAACAGCAGCCGTGCATGGGGCAGCGTATTATATGACTAAATGTACCTCCTAAGAAAGCCCTACACATGGAAAACTAGTAGGCCAAGCAAAGCTAGGCTAGATGCCAAGTACAACATAGAAAAATCACTTTTTCAAATCAAAATTCAGATTTCTTGCTACATTAGGTCTTAGATTAGGGGGTGAGTCCTACTAATATTTCACTTGAGGTGATGGGAGTCATCTTCCATCTATTTGGAAGCACGACTTTGGTAGCACCACACCTAAGAGATGGCACAACTTGACCCAGATTTTGAACCAAGCTCTTTGCGGACAGGACTGCCCTTAAATGGACAGGAGCTCATCCACTCGGGTCAGATGTTCTGTCTCAGCTGGTTCTTCTCCCCTCAGTCATGAGAGTAAACGCCGTCCTCTTAAGCAGGCTTGGCTCCCTGGAAGCTGCCAGCACTGAAATTCTCCTTCAAGTCCAACTCTCTCCTCCTCTCTTCCTGGACAAGCCCATGTAGTTTTCTTCACAGTGGGAGGAAAGGGCTTTGTCACTGCCTCTTTCCAGCAAGGTTTTAACTCCTCTGGCAAGTCTTATCTGGATCTGTTATACTTAGCTTCCAAGCTCAGACAAGTTTTACCCAGAGAGAAAAAAAATAAAAAATAAAGCATTGCTCCCAACTTTGGTTAGTCCAAGCAGCTGGAAGTGATCAATCTGACAGGCCACTAGGAAGCAGTGTAATGCCTGCTCCTTTCCTTCCCATTGCAGATTGCAGGGTAAGAAACCCCAGGGATGGAAAATTAAAATGGATTTCTCTATTCCCCCCCCCCCTCCCGATTTATTTCCATTATTCTCCATCGTACCCTGGGAATAAGGAGTCTTGTCTTCTCTTAATCCTTGGCCTGGAGGGGTTTTTCAAACATAATGTCTTCATTGTTTTATGGGGAATTTAATGACAATCAAGGATAGCCCTGGTTTAATTGCTGAAGCAAAGATGGTGAAAGAGTCATCCTGGAATCATGGTCAAGTGGAATTTGAGGAAGGAGGGGAGATTTAGCCTTAGTCTGGGCTGTCCAGTTCTGTCTCCCTTCACAGCAAGACCTGCACATTTGCTTATGGGAAATCCTAGCTGAGGGTTTATCTCCCTTTTGGGGGGGCGAGGGGGGTTAAAACATAACTAAAATCTCAGTGACCGTTAAATATGGACTGGCCTGAATATGAAGCATTTGAATCCCTTTTTCTCCCCAAATTCTTTCTTTTAAGTAGGACATTGAATATATGTATTTCTGAGTGTGAAAATATACCAAACATGGAATGGAAGAGAACAAAATCTTTCCCAAACTCTTTACAGGTTTACTTAATATATTCCCAGCACTCGGGTTATATTTGAAATAGCAATATATGCGATTGTGATTCTAAATTCTTTATTTCTAACAGATTTCAACAGGAAAAGTGTTAAGCCTGGTTTTTTTTTCTTTTATCTTTTTGGATTTGCTAGTTAACCAGTATTTTTTATTCCAACAAGATATTTCTGTATGTCACTGTAAGTGGGTCCAGAATGATTTTTTTCTTCTTCTCTCTGGGTGACCCTTTCTGAAGATGACTCAATAGGCAAATGGCATTACATCTGTATAGGGTCGGTTGTTAAAAGGGCTACAACCAATCCAGCTGGTGAATCTGAGCAGATTGCAGAACTAAACTTTATCTTTTAGTGAGGTGCACCTCAATACCTGGAGGACAGGGAGAGACTGCGGCATCTTTCTAAGCGATTCAAAATTAAACATCTTTTCTTCTCCACTAAGACATTTAGTTGACATTTGCTTGTCAACTAAATTAAAAGCCGATCTGTGGCGGCTGATCTCTTCCTAAAGCGGGCACTTTAATTCTCCTAAAAGTTTCTTCTCCCCATTGCCGATGGGGGCGAACGCTGCCCTCGACACATTGAGAAGGGGGAGGGGGAAAAATCATTAAAGCAAACGCCCCCCCATCCCCGCCCCACCCCGCTTCCCATCTAGGCCGCTTTCGTCCTTGCCGAGCCTGAACAGGTCGACTTCAGGAAAGGTGGAAGGGAAACCCGCGCAGCCCGCCCGGATCTTCTGAGTTCTCAGAAGAGAAACGCTTCAGCCCGGCTTCCTGAGGCGGCAAATCCTTGCAGGCGATGAAGAAGCGGAGGACGCGGGAGGGAAGGCCTAAAGGTCCAAAGACTCACCGCTTCTGCTTTCCTCGCAAATGCCTTACCGTTAAACCACGCGGACCATGCAACAAGCCCAACTGTAGACCCCGCCAACCGGTGCAGCCACAGCAGTCGCTTCGGCTGCCGAAAAGTCGGCAAATGAATCCCCCGGAGGCCCTGCCAGAGAGGCGGGAAGCGGGGTCGTCTTTTCCGGCGGTTCCCGCCGAAGCGCGGGGAAAAGTTTCCCTTCGCTCGGCGGCAGTTCGGCTGGTCCCTCCAGCCCCGACCCAGATCCCGCTGCATCACAAAGAGACTCGGGTGACCGCTCGACAGGCGGTGGCAGCTGGCGCGGCCTGGCGGAAAGCAAGCGCCGAAGCCGTCCGGAGTGGACCGCCTTCGGTGGGGCTGCCCGCTTGAGACCGTCGGTGTTGCTGCTCCGAGGCCTTTCGGCGGGTTCCTGTCCCCTCCGCCTGTCCAGCCTGCCTGGGATCCTTCCCGTGCAAAAAAACAAAACAAAGAAAAAAGGCTGGGTACGGAAAGTCCTCAGCAAAGCCCGGTTTCCCTGGAGCCCAGCCGGGCTTTCTCCGGGGGGCAGCATTTCGCCAGCCAGGGACCCCCGTTGCCCTTTTCTCCCCGGGGTCTCTGGCTGGCTGGCTTGGCTGGCTGGCTGCTCACATCAAGGAGTACAAACACCCTTCACCAAGGAGGTGCTCTCCAGACGGCCGGGTATACAATTTCCATCATTCCCAGCCTAGCTCACAAATTGGAGGATGGGGACATAGTAAGGGACCTGGAGTGCAACCGGGCTTTCTCCCACGCAGCATTTCACCAGCTAAGGACCCCGTTGCCCTTTTCACACACACCCCGGGGTCTCCAGCTGGCTTGCTGTTTCCATCCTGGAGTACAAATACCCATCCTTCTCCAAGCAGATACTCTCCAAACAACTGGATCTAAAACTTCCATCATTCCCAGCCCAGCCCACAAATTGGGGTTGGGGACACAGTAAGGAGCTGCCCGTTCACTTGCTGAAGACCTCAGATTGGCCTGAAGGTCACTTCCAGGAGCTCACTGGCGTAGATGGCACCCTCACTCAGCCCCGTCTCCTCCTCCGCAAGGATGTTGTGGAGGTAAAAGGAGAGGAGACCCAGTGGGTGCTGCTCTGGGGTCTGAAGGGAAAAGGTGCCTAGCAATATAGGTAGTCCTCACCTTATGACCACAATTAAGCCCAGAATTTCTGTTGCTAAGGGAAACATTTGTTGAGCTAATATTGATCTAGTACAAGAAAGGAAAATTCTAGAGTTGGATGCAATTTAGAATAATCACATTCAGAATCCTTTTCTAAGGGTTTAGGTATACCAGGACTCAAAATTTAGTAGAATTGTTACTTCCAGTCCCTTGTCCTGCAATGGGAATTAGCTATAGGAATTAGGAATTTGGCTTTCCCCAAAACTATTTTTATTCAAGAGAACGCTAGCTTATTTTGAAAGAGACAAATTTCCTGGGTACAGAAATAGAGGTAGTCCTTGAATTATGACCACAACTGAACCCAATATTTCCACTGCTAACCAAGACAATTGTTAAGCGAGTTTTGCCCCCTTTTATGATTTTTCTTGCCAGTTGTTAAGCGAATCGCTGCAGTTGGTAAATTAGCAACACGGTTGTTAAGTGAAACTGATTTCCCCTTTGACCTTGCTTGTCACAAAATGAGACACTGGATACTGCAACTGTCATAAATATAAGTCCATTGCCAAGCATCTGGATTTTGATCATGTGATGATGGTGATGCTGCCATGGTCGTAAGTGTGAAAAACGCTCCCGAGTCACTTTTTTCAGTGACGTAACTTTGAACGGTCACTAAATGAACTGTTATAAGTCGAGGACTACCTGCAAACTCGTCAAATGCCCTTTCTCCTTCACAACCGAATCCTACTGGTTTTAAAGGCGTTTAGCTTCAGCCACGC
>WNWU01013815.1:3339549-3387357 GCA_012654045.1 Ptyas mucosa | reverse complement strand
AAGTTTAGCGAGCCCGCCTGGCTTCGCCTCTCCCCCCGCAGCCCCCCAGCACTGCCGCGCGGGGAAGGCGAGGACGCTCGTGGTTCTGGAAACAGAAGCCAGAAGGAGCTTGGGGTCGAGGCAGAAGCCGAGAGGAAAGCCCGTGGAAACAAGGAGACCGCTTCTTTCCAGGCTACGATGTCCACCCGAGTCTTTCCTCAGACTTCCCGCGTGACTGTGAAAGAAAGCAAAGGGGCTTGTGCGACGTTCACGGGTCCAGGGTCAAAATGGGGACAATCTGAAGCTTAACCGCGCTAGGGCTTACTCTGGCAACTAACACAAGATTAGCCTTTGGGTTGAATTTAATAAATGGATCCCACAAAACCCTGTAAGACTGGCTGGGTGTATCTTAAAAGCGGGTGGATTGAAAACGTTGCATCGGGGCTGAGCTGACCAGACTTAAGTCAGGACTAACTGGCCCCACTGATTTCACTGAGAACTAAATTCTGACGAGAAATCCCTAAATTCTGTAGGGAATAATGAATCCTACAGAAGCCAGTGGGTTCACTTTTGAAGAGATATGAAGAGGATTCTGCTCATCCCATCTTTTGTGTCAAGACTTTTGTGTGCAAGAGTTCAAAAATCAGTAATTTTTTAAAAAAATGCCAGGAAGCTCTAGTAAGTGCCAGACAGGACCCACACCTTAAGCAGTGATCATGATATTACAGCTCTGTTTTTTTTCCCCCTCTCAAGCCAAGTAACACATTTAATGTTTACTGCTTTAAGGTCAAATTCAGGCCTCCTCAGGCATACAACTACAATAATAGTCTTCCGGGTTCCTGGCACATAAAAAGCTGGCTTGTAACTCAGGCCATCTAGCCTCTAGTTTGGTATTGTTGAGCTAAGTGTCATTGGCTCTCAAGAGTTTCAGGGTGCAGCTTTTCACCTCCCTCGTTACACATTTCCACAAAAACACCCAAATATTAACCTGTTTTTTTCCCCAAAAGAAGGAAAACTGTACTTTGCAGTGAAGTACTTAAAAGACAAAACTGTGTCCAACTGAAAATAATGTTCTTGCTTTGCTTTTTCACTATATATACTTTTTTTTTTCAACAGGAATTTATTTTTTTTCCCTACACATTGCTGGAAGAGAACCAGACTAAGTCTATAGTAGCCAAAAATATCAAAGAATTTGATATTGCCTTTTCTGACTTATCAAAAGGAGCTGAAAATGTGCTACCAGATTCCTTCTGATCATTTTAAAACATAGATCTAACTGTACCAGTGTTCTTCGTTAATTTTTAATATGAAGTGTTAATCAAAATGAGATGGAAATAGCTTGCAATTCTCCTAACATGAGTAGTATTTAGTTAGCATATTTAAATAAGTTATCATGGTTTATACTGGCTTTACAAAATAGTAATTTTAAAAATACATATTTAAAGTATATTGAGTGTGGGTATGTGATTTGAGGTGGTCCAAAGTTTATTGCAAAATAGCTTCAATTTTTTAAAATCTTTCCTATGTTTTTACACATTGTGCACATTACTTGATAGTACTTTAAACGTAGAGAAAGTGTTGAGCTGATGAGAAGAAGGATGATTTATGATACTCTCAACCTTCGCAAGTTTAAAATGGGTGCACTTCAACTCTCAGAAATCCCCAGCACATGCTGCTCTAATGCTTATTGTGAAGGACACAAGTCTCCTAATATTATTTTAATATATTTTGGCTTATATGGATCTAGTACAAGTGAGGAAAATTCTGGAGTTGGATGCAATTTAAAGTAATCACATTCAGAATTCTTTTCTAAGGGTTTAGGTATACCACGGCTCAAAATATATTTGAGTAAAATTGTTACTTCTATTCCCTCTCCTGCAGTGGGAATTAGATATAGGAATTAGGAATTTGGCTTTCCTAAAACTGAGTATTTTTATTCAAGAGAACACTAGGTTACTTTGAAAGAGACAATTTCTTGGGTACAGAAATATATTGACTAATGACCACAATTGAGCCCAAAATTTCCATTGCTAAACAAGACAATTGTTAAGCGAGTTTTGCCCCCTTAGAAAAGAATTTTTCTTGCCACAGTTGTTAAGTGAATCAGTGCAGTTGTTAAGTTAGTAACACAGTTGTTAAGTGAATCTGGCTTCCCCATTGACTTTCCTTGTTAAAAGGTCACAAAAGGTGATCATGTGACCCCAGGTCACTGCAATCATCATAAATATATGCCAGTTGCCAAACATCCAACTTTTGATCACGTGACCGTGTGGATGCTGCAACAGTCCTGACTCTGAGAACCAGTCATAAGTCACTTACTTCAGTGCCATTGTAACTTTGAATGGTCAGTAAATGAATGGTTGTAAATTGAGGACTACCTATACATAAGATTAAGGTTCTATCTGCCTAATCTAATACAATGTTTAGGCTAACTTTACGTGCATTCAGATGGCTGGTCTGGCAAATGTGAGGGACTGAATGTGGTCTGAAGGCTAAATTCAGCCCCTACTTGGCTGAAGGGTATCAGGGAGGGGAAGGAAAGCTCACCTCTTGACATACCCATTTTCTCCATGCAGCATGATCTCTTTCTGTCTCTTTCACTGAAAATGTTTCTACATTCAGGATAAAGCAGGGAGCCCAAGCTTACAAACCTCTTGTAAGCTCCAGAGATCTGACTCAAAGAGTAACCCAGTGCCTCCTTCCCATTGACTCTGGCATCTTTTCCCTTTCCCAAAGACATTGTCTGTCATTTGAGAATGACAGGGTGGAAAGCAAGAGTACCTGCAAAACAAAGGCCAGAGTGCAACACCATAGGAAAAGAACTATGGAGCATAGTAGTCTCCCCAAGGAGCAAGGCTGAAAGATAAGTCCTCCTAGGTATTCAGAAGGACTACATGTCTCCAAGTAAAAGGATCCTGTAGCAAGTAATGGGGAAGACATCAGCCTAAGATTAGGCAGAAGCCCTGCCAATCATCTCTAAATAAATATATCTTGCTCAAATGGAATATCCTGTGCTTTAATTTGTATTTATGTTTCTTTCCTCTCTACTTCTATAAGGACCTTCCTCCAGGACCTTCTCAGCTGCCCAGAACAATTAAGGGAGTGGGTTATTGTACAGGTTCTAAATAGATAGATAGATAGATAGATAGATAGATAGATAGATAGATAGATAGCATAATTGTTATTTCAAGAACTTTGACCAAGGGCAGATGAGGGTGAAGACATAACCAAAAAGAAAAAGGAAGGTTGTGCATTGACATGGCACAATGGAAGGAGCAGAGGGTTGTCCTCTTCTCACCCATCCATGAAGCTGGTGTGCCTTCTGGGGGCTCATCCACTGGGCAGCCAATGCTGCCTTCATCGCACAAGTGCCAGTGGCCTCCATCTATCTGCTTGTCTCCGTCTTGAGGGTAATGGTGGGTAGATCAAAGGCAGTCCCTGCCCCTGCAGAGCCAAGAACAATCCAACCACTTTTGTGTGCTGTTGCTAGGAGCCCAGAAAACTGAAAGAAAGGCTGGGAGCACTTTAATCAGACTCGTTACAGTATAACAATAATGTCTCTCTCCCGTGACACACTCTACCCCCATCCCAAAGTCGGGTAATGCGCCCTTGGGTTGGTTAGGAGATGTTCTCCAGACCGGCCCCAAGCAGCCCTACCTTTTACCTTATACCCCCTCACTTCCCAATGTGGCAGTCCCCATGTAAAAGATCATACGTCACATTGCTTTAGACTGTCCACCTGCACTGACTAAATCGTTCACTAACACAGATTCTGTTCATAAGCACATGAACAAGCAGGAAATACCACCCTTTCATTGCAGGTTAGCAGTCTTATTGCATGGACATTTGAAGGAGTGATGGGAATACATCAACAAAGAACACGGCAGGCCTATGGTCATAAATGAATGCTATTAATAGGACAAAATTATTTAGAATAAGAGCGTGATTCAATTGTCTCTCTTTGAATCAGCTTTGGGAAACCAAGACCAGACACTATGATTCTGTCAAAAATCCAAATTATTAATTCATTAGATCTTTACTGATAAATAAATATGCTTGTGTTTTAAAACATCTTATATAATATTTATTCATTTATTTTATCCTGTAAACTGCGTTATCTTGTGCCAATTTTTTAATTATATCTGTATTTTGCTATTCATGTCTTTTGCCTATAAATAGAAATAGTTATTGAATAAATGTCTTAATTTCAGGAGTAGTTTACAGATAATATATATTGTCCCTTTACTAGAAGCAGCTATCTAAAATATGTATTTTAAATATTTAAAATGTGAAAAATATTTGGTATATATTTGGTTAGTTGCTTCCCTCTGTGATTTTATATTTCTTTTCTTTGGTATTTCTTTGGTGTTAACTCTAGTATTGTTAGTAGAGGTTTCTTTAAAAAAATATACAACTTTTTAAAATAGCAGATTAGGTTTTTAAGATGCATAGTTTTTAAAAATATAGTAATATAGTTGTATAGTCAGACTGCCATCTAGTAAATATATAACCTTACAAATTAATTTGAAAAGAAAAGCTAATTGTATTTTTTGAAGTTTAATTAAAAAGAAAAATAATTCATTAAGAAAACAAAATAATTTTTATACAGTTTTTGCCCTTTAAAGAAGGGAGTTTAAAAAGGCAATCATGATATTAAAAAGGGGTGGGATTAAATTGCGTGTTGGCAGATGCTATTATAACTTTTTTAATCTCCTTCCTTCCTACATAAATCCCTGCTCAGCATTGTAGCCCAAGTACTAAATTATTTTTAGACCAAAAATGGGGATACACCAAATTACTTCTGACTGAAGTCTCTTTTTTTTAGCTCTGAAACACACAAGATTTGGCCATACCCACCACCGGTACCTGGTGTTTCCTCTTAGTTTCTATCTCTGCTAAACTCAGAGACGTCCCATTCATTTCAACTCATTCTTGCTGCACTCCTCTTCTGACCCAGCTAATCAAACTGGCAAATCTGACCTATATATCCAAATGTACTTAGGAGTTTAGGGCTATACTTGACAGCAAGTTTCTTTGGCTACACCCGAGATTTGCTTCTAAGAAAAGAGTGTTGCTTGGTGCTAAAAAGCATCATCACCAGAAACAAGCAAAGAGCAGAAGCTGATCAAAATAATCGGAAATAGGACCACAGCAAAAAACTTCTTAAATGGGCAACATTAAGGTCATTAAAATCTTATAAAAGAAAAAGGTTCTTCCCACTGGGATGAAAAACTTTGAGGGAAAGGCTGGAACCAGCCTCCTCGGTTTGACTCAGAGTTTGGACATAATGGCTGAAAATACAGTGATCTTGAAAAATCCAGAAGAATCAGGGCTGATCGCTGACTTATTATGTAGTCAAGTAATCCTCTCCAAACTGGTTTTTTCTTAATATTCCTGTTTTGTTGCTTTTTAAATTAGCTGACAATTTGAAAGAAATCATTGCTTTTCTTGTTTAACTAAAACAAGTTTAGGTGAAATGTTTGTAACACATATAGAAATATAGTTGGCTTACCAAGTTTTAGCAACACACTGGATAGAAATCCCTATTCCACTGTATTCAGTATACGAAAAAGTTCAAGATAATAAGGTTGATTGGATTGGACTTTTTAAAGCCTCAGCTATGTAATTATTTTAGTTATACTATTCATTTTACTAACCTTGTCTTACTGAGCAACAGAATAATATTGTCTTTTTGAGAGAGAACACAAAACCTTTACAGAATACAAATTTAGTCAGTTATATGAATGCTAACTGGTCTCAGATGGGATTATATGGCAGAGCCAATGGAAGGGCAGTCTAAAAAAAAATGAAGTCCAGATTATGCCTAGCTGAATTTCCCTCAAATTCTTGCTCTTCAAATGGAACTTCAATTTAATCATTTTGTTTGAGGATAAATTTTGTTATAGGATATCCAAATCATTTCTGTAGGTCTTTAAAAAATAGTAATGGAGAAACTATCCGTATTTTTTCCAATCCATCATTTGGAAATTAGTGCATTGGAAGTTGATTGACACATTGTCCTTAAAACCAATAGATGAACAGATGAAGCCAGAATAAAGTAATAAACAAGACAAGAGTTGAAGCGGGCCTGAAATTTTCAAGCTTCTTTAAAAGTAAACTTACTTTGCCCGCTCTCCCCCTCCCCAAAAAAGTAAAAACAATTCACTGATACATCTGTAAAAATTATATGTTCCATTAATGAAAAATTGGTGAGAATATATAGTTGGGAAATTAATTGAAATGAGCAAGATTGTGGGAAAATCTATTCATTGTCAAAATTTCCATCTATCAATTATAAAAGGCTATACTGTTTGGATTTTCATATATACTATGCTAATATTTTATGATATCCTAGGTTCTTGAGAAGAACTTGATCCATACGAAGGCCAAAACACCAGATAAAGAACTGGCAGCTGTGATTTTGCATTATTGCATAATACAGCAAACGCCGCCTCTGCAAAGAAGCTGAAGAAACAGTGGACTATCTGATTAGCTGCTGCAAAAAGATTGCACTGGCTACTAACAATGGCATGGCAAAGTAGCAACAATAGCGCATCGGAATATCTGCAAGAAATACCATTTGTCTGCAAGCAAGAAATGGTGGAATCATAAAATAAACAACGTAATAGAAAATGAAGAGGTTAACATGTTCTATGACATTAAAATTCAGGTAAGCACCTGCTACATAATCCCCAAGATTTAACAATTGTTGATATGAAATAAAAAAATCTGGATAGTGGATATTGCAATACCTGAAGACAGTAGAAGTGAAGGGAAGAGAAAGTACTGGAGGAAATCACAAAATACAAAGAACTGCAAATAGAACAACTGTGTCAAAAGAAAGCAATAGTACCAGGGGCAGGTTCCAAATCCCATCGCTACTGGTTCATTCATGCGTGCGTGTGTGGCACTTTTGCACATGTGCACATGGCGCTTCTGCGCATATGCAGAAGCATCCGGGCAGGTGGGCAGAGCCTACCCTGCCACCGCTACCGGTTCCCTCGATCCAGTGCGAACCAGTAGCACCCACCACTGAATAGTACCAACAATAATAGAAACCTTGGGTGCAATCCCAAAACATCTGGAGCACCATTTGAACATCATCAGCACCTACAAAGTCCCCATCAATTACAAAAGGCAGCTTTACAGTGGTACCTCGGTACTCACCCTTACTTGATTCCAGGAGATATGATAACTACCAAAAATGATGAGTATCAAACATTTTTTCCCGATAAAGAATAATGTAGTGAGTCACAAGACAGCCAATACCAACAAGTTCTAGCTTGTGCATTGAGTACCAAACAATCAATAGTACTGGGACAAAATTTTCCCATCAAAATGTGCTGAGTAGGAAATTTGATGAGTTTCAAAGGAATTGAATACCAAGGTGTCACTGTACTTCGAACAGCTTACATCCTGCAACACTATCTTTAACATCATCAAACAACAACATTTGCTTATCTCGGATCCTTGGAAAGGACTTGATAGATGGATAAAAATGCCAAATCAAGTCTAAACATTGGGCTGACAGTGTAACCAACCATAATAATTGTATATCGCCTAACTCAAGAAGACATAACTACATGAGAAGCAAGAAGCCACAAAGCCTACTGAGTAAATTAGGACCAGACTTAATATTTTAAGATACCTCATAGTATAATTGCTACCTTGAGATTCTTGAAGCAAAAGTTATAAAGAATAAACAGGTAAATACAGATGACCATTTATATGTATGATATTATTATATCATTCTTCATGCCAAGTATTATGCCAAAGAATAATTCTCATTTACCGGATTTTTATTACATACTAGAAGTTTAAGATTTTTTTCAAGCCATCGTAGAACAATTGAGATAAGCAATTGCATAGTAGTTCCATCCCAAACATAGTAAGTGAGATGATACATGGTACTTTGATAGGATAATTCCAGAGATGATGACTGCAGAGAATTCTGGGTCCAACAACTGGTGCAGGAATTTTTTATTATTTTCATTGATATTTCATCTTTCCTCCACAATACTTCCTCCCAGTTTTATTCTTAAAAGTCAATGAGAAAGTCAGTATAGAAGGACTGGCAGAGCAAGAGAAGGGACGAAATAAGAGATCAGCCTAGAATCACTAAGTAACCACAAACACTAAGTAGCAACAAACAGTCCAAACCCTCTTGATTGTTATTGAGCTTTATCTAATTCTAACCAGGTACTGACTATTAGCTGAAAAGTTTCCTGTACCTAAGCTTTTAACAATATTAAATTTTAATTTAAATCAGTTAAATTGAATCTTCACATGTGGACCTGATCTTTCGTGTCTGACAGTCACTGACTAGGCTCTAGGAAGCTTTATGCCTGTGGAATGCAGTTCTCTCTAGTAATTTTTCAGTATTTCTGTTTTTGTTAATATGGTAATTTTTACATCAGGAGCTGTAGGAGCCCCCCTCTAAACAATTCATATTTTGATAGAAATACTGTAAGTTGGAGATTATTAATGGGTTCTTAGTCAGAGTATCAAAGACTCTGTCTACTGCATTAGTCAAGCTTTGTCAGCTTCCCTGCCAAAGTTGACAGAGTAGTGGTAATGGAAATGCACTTAACAGCCGCAATGTTCAAAGAATCTTTCCATGATTCACCAGGAGCTGTGGTGGCACAGTGGTTAGAATGCAGTATTGCAGGCTAATTCTGCTGATTTCCAGAGGTTCAATCCTCACCTGCTGAAGGTTGATTCCATCCTTCCAAGGTCAGTAAAATGAGGACCCAGTTTGCTGGGGGCGATATGCTGACTGCTTAGAGAGGACTGTAAAGCAGTATGTAAGTCTAAGTGCTTTTGCTTTTGCTATCCTATGCTGTGACATGTGGGATGAAGAGAGACCTGTCTGATTGTACAACATCCCACCCAGATTTTTCTAGGTCTGAAAGCTTGAGGAACAACCTGTTGACCTACATATTTCTTTTCTAATATACCACACAAACGGCACCACAAGGAAATGAAAATTGCTATTCATAAGATTCAGAAGAAAATAAGATAAGACATTTACAAAATGTTGAAGTGAGAAGTCAGGAAGAACCTTGATTTGTCTATAATTATAGTTGGTGTGTAGCGGTACTTATTTAGAAAGGAAAACTTTAAAAGAAATATATTTTTCAAACACTGAGAAATGACCTACGTGGCTGGGTGAAATGTGTAAAGTTCTGTCTACTGCTCAGGTGCTGTCTCAACAATCTAACCTTGGTTGGGCAGACCTCAATTAAAGAAACATCATCTGTAAAATAAGGAACAGATACACTCCCAGAAAAAAGCTTCCCTTAAGAGCTAAATTAAACAATTTGTGTTTCTGTTACAAAACAAAAACTGTTTTCTTGAGAAACAAGCAGACAACATATATTTAGGTTCCATAACACTACAGCTGAGCTGGTCAAAATGTGACTTACCATGCAGTCATCTGTGAATTTATTCATTTGTATGTCCTACTGTGTTCATCAAATTGTACCTCCACATAAGCGTGAATCAGATTTTGTTCCCATATGTTGCAGTACAAGAATAGGCAATAGTGTCACTGAACTACAGCTCCCAGGATCCCTCACAATTCACCATATTGGCTGGAGCTGGTGGAAGTTGAAATTCAGCAATATTGGAAGGTTTGATGCATTGCCCACTCTTGTACTACAGCATATGGAGCAGCAATCTGATTCACACCTATCTAGATGTAAGCTGTGTTGAGCACAGTATGTAATGGAATGTGTGAATGACCTTGGAGAAAGAGGGGAAGAGATGCTGCCTAGGAAACAATCAGACAAGAGAGGAAGCAGCCACCAGTGGTTTAACAGTCAGAGAAAAAAACTCAGGAAGGAACCCTCCCCTTAATGGAGCAAGTAGCTAAAAAGGATGGTGGGAAGTTTGTGCCATCAGACTACAAGATTCTATTAATGTGGCCTGACAGTAGAGTAAAATCAGTTCATCTAATCATGTTTCCTGGTTCATCATGTCAGGTTTACGTTCTTCCTGCAAGTCCCATCACCACTTTTACATTCAATATTCTCCCCCAGAAGATGCATGGAATTGTATTCCTCATCAGTCAAGACACCTAAATACCCACCTGCTAGTTCATATGGATGATGCAAAAGATGGGAATGCTTAGTACTGACAAGCTCTGTGTGTGTATAAATTTAAAGTCTGTGGCAGTATCTCCACCGAGTGCATTTGTGCAACCCCAGGCCAAGGGACAATTCGGTATAACTATCAATATAACTGTAGGACCACGGTGCAAAAATCACTTGCTTGGTTCCGCTTTGTTTCATTTTGCAAACATGCTTTTTGTATTTTAGCAACCCGCTGGTGAAGTTTTAATATTTCCTTTGGTTTTTCGTATCAGGTATTCATTGATATTTCACTGAGCTAGATCTTGGACATAATGAATAGCAGTGTGGACTCAGCAGGTACAGCGAAGGGAGAGTTCCAAATACTTCTATACAGCCAAAGACTCAAAGGCATTTTTCAATAGCTCAGGCAACAGGTTGCAGCCTCAAGCTCCAATTTATTCAGTGGGAGTAGGACAGGATTTGCCAATTGCTAAACCCCAATTTTCTCAGCCAAAGGTAGAAATATTTCAAAATTGTACAGCATTCTATTTGAACTTCGAACCAGTTAGCAGATCTCCAAAACATTCCTGATACTATGAAAAATAAGCGTATCAAAACATTAAAAAAAACTATATAATATAGCTTTGTAACTGCAATCTAGTATACAGTATGAAGATACCCTGTTATCTAACTCAAAATGTATCGGTTTGAACTGAATTGTCCTCTAAGGGAATCATGTCAGGGATCCATTTTTTAAAACTGAATTTTATGGAGGAAAGTAATAGAAATCCATGTAAGCAGTGAGAGGTTTTGTGGCACATATATGCCTTTCTTGAAGTCAGATCTGCAGGTAATGCCGTTCATATGTACATGTCCTGATACTCCATGCATATAATTCTAAGGCAGGTCTAGTCTTGCAAACAAAAAGGTTTGTTTCCTTGAGATCCCCTGTCTGATGCCCAGAAGAGATAACTTGGAAATGAATAAACCAGGTGTGAACCAGGAGTCCACATTCAAACATATTGTCAAGCCATGCTTAAAAAAAATAACAACCATAGTTGCTAATTGTGGTGTATTGCTAAAAAGAAGCCAAGATTTTTTTTCAAATAGTTAAAACATGTAACACTAAGCTTGAACAAAAGTATTTTGTTCAAGAGTATTACCTGTGGAATACTCTGATTTTCCTTTCTCCTGCCCAGAAAAATCACTCAGGGTGATAAAGGATACAGCAATTCTGAGAGCAGGAATGTCCAGAAGGTTCTGGTAAAAGATACTCAAGATGATGGGCGTTATGGTTGAAGCTCTGACTTTTATGTACGTATAAAATATAAGACACATGTGTTCATGTGTAGTGTTTTCATGTGCTTCGGTGATCACACCATCATGGCCTCCATCTTTGACTGTTTTGACTACCTCCTGCAGATGGACCGACGCGCGCGCACACACACACACACACACAGAGAGAGACATACACACGGTCTGAGAGTAAGTCTCATTAAATTCAGTGGCGTTTCCTCCTGAGTAGAGAAGAATATACTCTAATCGTTATATTTGTGTTAATTTGTCAAGCTTGAACTTGTCATATGAATGACACAATCATATGACTGATTCAGATTATATTAAAGTCATAATGTGCTCATTTTTGGGATGAATGGTCCTTCTTAGACACGTATCAAGAATCAGACCTATCCCAGAAATTAGTGAAAATCTAGTTAAATTACAGATCAGGATGGATTATAGTATTAGTCAATCCAAAAGGATGATGATGGATTAATAAATAGCATAAAAGAAGCTATAAAGCATTAAGAGGCCTTCTTAGTGATCTGGCCCAAAAGAGAACAAAAAGGAGCACAAGCAACAGCCAAACAAAGAAATGCTGAAACAAAGCAAGCAAAGAAAAAACAACTCCGAGGAGTGGATTAGTAACAAGATTAAGACCTGGAGTAAGATTAAAAAAAAAAAGTCACAAAATCAGATGGCTCAGTGATTGGACTAATTCCAAACCATGAAGAAGAATAAAGGATTTTTCTAGAGAAAAGATCATGGAGAACATTTAGGATTTACTAAAAATTAAAAAATAACATGGCAGTAGACAAAGAGGTTTCACCATCAGATCCTTAAAGAAGTATAATGTGATGCTGCTTTTTTGTTTTTTACAACCATACAGGTCATGGGTGTCAAACTCATGACATTACGTTGTCTTCATGTGATATATCGCAACTTTTCCCCCGTTGCTAAACCAGGGGTGGGTGTGGCCCAGAAGTGGGATTCACTTATCTTCCCTACTGGTTGGCAAATGCATGCACCACCTCTGCACATGAGCACAGCCTTCTGTGCATGCTCAGTAGTCACGTATTACATCCGGGCGGGTGGGCGGAGCTTCCCGCAGTCACTGCTACTGGTTCGCGTGATCCAGAGAGAACCAACTGAATCCCACCACTGGTGTGGCCAGTACATGACACATCCCGCCCGTGGGCCGCAAGTTTGACACCCCTGATATAGGTCATTAAAATCATCTTCCACATCAAAGATCTGGGGAGAACAGGGTGTCCATATAATGCAATAATTAGAAAACATGAAAAGCATTCTGGAAATAAGAGATTACAATAATCAAACATATGGTTGAAATAAGGGAAATGGTAAATCATAAGTGAATAAATTTGTGAAAAGATATTATTATGTATACATAAGCTTCTTGGACCTTTAGAAAGTTTTTAATAAAATCCCTGCCTAAAGGCTCCTGAGTAAACTTACAATCAGGGTGAACAGACAAGAGTTCTCTATAGATTAGAAACTTGCTATACAATAGAATATATAAAAACAGAGTAAACAAGGTCTTCTCACAATGAAAGAAAAATTAGAAAATGGACCTTTCAAATCTATAGTGGATCTAGTTCTGTTTAAGTTCCTAAGTGAACCTATACAATGAAGTGTCCATGGCAGCAGAGGGTAACAAATTACTTGAATGGAAAAAATACAAAAATAAAGCTTTCCACCAAAAAACAGTCCCCAAATTTGGGTGAATTGGCAACCAATGGCAAATGGGATTCAATATGACTGTAGTAAATGAAAAAAAAAAAATCCAGAAAGCAAATGTAGGCATGTTACATAAAATGAAATTCCTACTTTGACCTGCACATACATATCTGCAAAGGTAGTGTGGAAAAGATTGCACTCATAGGTTTGAGAGTTTATCCTCAGCATATCCCGGATGGAATATTTACCAGTATATAAAAATAAGGAATTCCTAAGACTCCAGATAGAAAGCGTGTGAATAAATACTAGCCTGTGCAATTTGCAATTGTGCCTGACATTAATTTAATTACAATTATATTCATTTATTTGCTTGCTCCTAAAAAGAGCTCCTAGAAAGAGTGAAATACCTATTCAGCGTTTTGCGCTACATCCTACTAGAACCTAAGTGCAAATCATGAATGTGCAAATTATGATACTTTTTAGTATACAGTAATTTTATCATCTTTCATCTCACCATTCAAGTTAAACAAAACAAGTAAAGTAAAACTGAGAACATACGTACCGAAAAACAAATTCAGCAGAAAACCAATAGAAAATCAGCATGGAAAACAGCAACAACTTATATTAAAGCATATAAAATATTGTTCGCCAAAGCCTTGACCCCATAAACCTATTAACACAGAACGCGCCAAGTGAGCCATAGCGGAGATCATGTTTTAGATTTAGTTTCAAAAAGCCTTATCTCCAGTCTCCATTTGTCAAAACTCTGGAGGTACCCATGTATAGAGCAGTAATCAAAGGACCTCTGAAGATGACATAATTAGACAGGCAAGAGTTATACCTAAACTTAATCTCTTGGAACTTTGTTTAAGGCAGCGTTTCTCAACCATGGCAGCTTTAACATCTGTGGACTTCAGTTCCCATAATTCCCCAGCCAGCATGCTTTGAAAACCACAGTTCTAAAAGTGGTCAAGGTTGAGAAACACTTATCAAAGGCATGTTTACCTTGTTTTCCTTCCTTTTCAAAAAGGGAAGCTTACCACAGTGTTTAATTCAAGATATGGACCTCCTAAAGATCACAGCCAATCACCAAAACCAACTCAGATACTAAAATCAACAAAATTAAAAGAGAAGAAGAACAACACAACACCAATTACCAATATATTAAATTAGATATCAGTAGAGCTAAATGCTCAGTTAAGAGAAGCCACGTTCTCTTCATTTGCAAATAGACCACACCTAAAGAGCAAAGTATCTTAATTTCCACAAATAGTAATTTTAAAGCCATAGCTGCTTTTACTAAAGCCTTCTTTTATATTTCTATAACTGGGCTTTGGAAGTCTGTAACTCCTACAATAGCAAAGAATCTTAAAAGATGGCATGAATTATTGTGTGAAGAAGAAAATGTTAAGAAGCTAGCTTGGAAGCTACTGAAGGCTTTAAAACTCATAGTAGATCTTAAATGGAGGAGGTTAGCAGCACACTGAGTAAATAAAACAATGATCCTAACATTTGTCCCAGCCAGAATTCTATCAGCAGTAGCAGCTGAGCTGTCTACACTGGCTGAAGTTTTCTACTGATCAACTTCATGTCCAAATAGTCCTTGGGTTACAACCATTCATTAAGCCACCGTTTCAATGCTATCGTGACATTGAATCGGCGGGACCAGTGGTGGGTTGCTCCAGGTTTGCCCCGGTTCAGGCAAACCAGTAGTGGCGGCGGCGGGAAGCCTGCCCACCTGCCCAGATGTCATCAAAAATGCTCTGCACATGCACAGAAACTCTGTGCACTCACAAAGCGAGTGAGCGCATCTGCGCACTACCAATAGCAAACCGGTAGCGCAGGGATTTGAAACCCACTACTGGGCAGGACCAGCGGTGAAATCCCCCCAGTTTTATTGGCTCGCCGAACTGGTAGCGCCGGCGGCAGGAGGCTCCACTCAATCACAGGGACATCATTACATTCCACTTTTTTACCATCTGCGCATGAGCACATTCTGTACCATTTGCACAGAAGAGGCACGCGCGTGCATAGCCTGTGCATGCTCCCACGCACTCCCATTCCCGAACCAGTAGTGAAGGTAAGTGGATTTCACTGCTGGGTGAGACTTATAAATGGTCCTGAAATTGCAGCCATCGCAGCATTCCTATGGTCTCACAATCATGATTTGGGTTCCTGACAACCAGTTTGCAATTATGACTCCTCAAGCCTTCATGTCTACACCATCCCAATGTTGTCCTTCTTAGGTAGCAAAGTTGGTCCTTGTACTCACTTGATATACCTTGCTGAGAATTCAAGTTTAATTCAAGTGAATGTAAGTACAGACCTGACTTTGTTGCTGAACCTGGCAACAGCAGAAACAAAGGAGCCTCAACTGATTTGTGTGGCCCCATCTCTTTTGCAAGGGTGTGAGGCTCTTAAACAAGGCTTCAGCCAGGGGTGTGTGTGTGTGTGTGTGTGTGTGTGAGAGAGAGAGAGAGAGAGAGAGAGAGAGAGAGAGAACGAGAGAATCAAAATATGGCTCTTGTGATCAAAGTACCCTTTTTAGATATTTGTCACATGCATGTACAAAAGGTGAGGAATTTCAGTAATGGAATTACATTCCACAGATTTTGTTCTCACCTGCCACCACCTCTGGCTTCAGTCTCTCTTTTCTGTAGTGATTTCCCTTTTCATGCTCAAAGGTCCCCTGTAGTTTTTGCCAACTCTTCTCAACTTTCCAATGTGCTGCAGTTGCAGTTTTGTATTTTCACGTTCTTTCCTCCCAGCTTTTTCGCCATTACTTTTCTTATTGCCTTCCGGTCTCCCTTTTATTTTCTCTATAAACCACACATTATGCACGCATGGAGCACCTTAGAAGAATAGCTGCCAAAGCATTTTGTATCGATATCATCCAACTGTATAGCATTTATCAATCCAATAAGGTTTCAAAGCCATGCTGCCCATTTCCTGCACTACAATTCTTAGCAGAGCATAATTGAGAAATTGCCTTTCTCACATCTGTTTTATTTTTTAAATGCTACCAAATGCAGAATATGCGGTTTCCCACACATGTAACAAAACATATAAAAGCAGCAATATTAAAATAAACCCCCGAGAGGGAGGGAGAAGTAGAGGCAGGCAGTATTTGTTTTGAATAACTTCTTATTCTTCAGGGCAAGTTCATATGTCAGATTGACAAGTCCAAAACTACAGGGAGTCTAAGATCAGACAAGGGAGGCAGCATCGTATTTTTCTTAATTATTTTTGCAGCTGGTTGGAGGAATATAGCAATTGACTCCACAATTCATGGAAAATGAATTTGCCTGACAAAACTTCTGAAACAGATTATTTCTCCCAAAATACAGCATATTAGCTGCCACCAGGTTTCCTTGTTGCCAGGCGAACTTCTTGAGTATGATGATGCCTCCACTAACTATGGAATCCATCCAAGGATCTATTTGGCAACAGTTTAAGCGGAGCAAATCCAGCTGAATTTAGCCTGAACTTTGGAACTGTCTCAGAAGAGGCTGGTTACAACTAAAACATTGAGGATTCATATACAGGTAGTCCTCGACTTACAACCACAATTGGGCCCAAAATGTCTGTTGCTAAATGAGTCATTTGTTAAGTAGGTTTTGCCCCATTTTACGACCTTTCTTGACACAGTTGTTAAGTGAATCGCTGACGTTGATAAGGTAGTAACCCAGTGGTTAAATGAACCTGGCTTCCCCATTGACTTTGCTTGTGAGATGGTCGCAAAAGGGGATCACATGACCTTGGGTTCATGGCAACGGTCATAACTATGAACCATTTGTCAAGCATCTGAATTTTGATCACATGTTCATGGGGATGGTCATAAGTCACTTTTTTCAGTGCCGTTGTAACTTTGAACGGTCACTAAATGAACTGTTGTAAGATGAGGACTACCTGTATGCATCTATAATTCTGAGTCATCAAAATCATCATGATTGTACTTTTAGGAACTGTAATCCAAGACATTGGTTGGTTGGTTCTCTAGTCAAATAATGGCCTATAAGTACACCTGTAAATCTGTTTTCCCCTTGTAACCATCTTTGAGGAAATCTAATCAAATAATTATTTCCATTAGAAGAGTTGGACCAATAGTGTCTGTGAAAAATGTTGCATTATAGCTCTATCCACTACAACAGCTCTGTTACATAAGATTCCAGACAGCTACTCAAGTCAGGCACTTCCTCCTCAGTCCTCCAGTTTTCCAAATTTTTCCTCCCCCAGTTCCATATATCTGCTGTTGCATGTTCAAATTGGAATGATTTGCAGACAAAGTTTCCTTATCCTTATTTTTCATAGGAATGTTTCTGCAAAACTCAGGAATGCTAAACAGTAGGACTTCCATCATGCAATGACATTTTTGATGCTCTCTGCAGACATCCCTGATCACAAATGGTAGAAATTGCTGTCTATCGAGTTGGGGGGGGGGGGGGGAAACCAGAGCAGCTTTTGCTGGTGTAACTCACATGATATGGTTCTTTTCCAAGCAGGGTTGTCTTTCAAATGACTATGGGGAAAGAATATAGCGTGGTTTGGTACAGAACCTCCCATGTAGGTGTCAATGCATTTGTGAAGCTCAAAGATAAAATATCTAGGTTGGAATTTTTGGCTCACTTTCAATTCCTTTTCCCTTTTTCCTCATAGCGTACAGTCAAAGTTTTACGGCTTTGTTTCCTATTTCAGGAGATATAATTCAAGGGGATGTGCCTTTGATTAATTCTGAAAGACCACAAAAGGGGAGAAAGACATTTTCAAAGATACTTCAGGATTTTTCCTCCACTCTCATCCTCTTTTGAAGCATCTGACATAACTTGGGTTAGGGGAAAATATTGGGGGTGGGAGGTGTGTTCTATTTAAGGCTTTGCTTTTATCGTGAGCCAGTCTAGACAAAAGCAGCTCTTGTTACTATCGTCCTTCTGGTTCAACTGCCAGCTTGATGGATGCTTTGTATTTCAAGGAATCTCATTTGCTCTGGAACATCTTGATGTCCTCATTCTCTACCAGCAGAAAAGGATTATGAGAGCAAATGGGCAGGATCCAAGGGGAGCATTCCAGTGAGCCTACTCACTTAAAGATCCTGGCTAAGAGATAAGTGGTGGGTGCCACTTTTCATTCATCAATGGCTGTTGTTATAAGTAGAACTCATTACAGAAAATAAAAGATGGCTACAAGGGATATTCTGGAGTACGTCACAGGTATCCCAAGCTGTTGCCAATACACAATGCGAAAGCAGCAAACAGCTTTGGACAAGAAGATGGACAACCTGGGAAATAACGTGTACACAATTTCTTGTTAGCCAATTTTTTAAACTGCTCTATCAGTGGTTGCTTGCTTGTACTTGAACAAAAGGAAACTCTACAGTTGCTCTCTCAAAATTTTGAAACCAGAAAGAGAAATAAAACACAGGATAGCAAAGATGGAAGCAGAGAATAACTGTCAATTATGAACTTCAAATTTCGCATATCTTTGGTTGCTCATCAGATCTGAGAAGATTATGAGAAATTCATTTCTTAATGTTCAAACCAGAAGGTGAACCATCTTTTCCAGTCTCGTAGCTGGCGTGCCATTTTGGCCATTTTGTGGATATAGTGTGACAGCATTTTCCTCTGAGGGCAAAAGATATTTCTTCAAACAAACTCACTCCCCTATGCGGTTATCGCCTCAATGATGCAATGGACCAATAACGATGTGACAAAATATCCCAAACAGGCTGCATGAAGGATCAGAAACCAGTTTTCTTTTTGCTTTCCGAGCATACAGAAAATGACTCTTGATGTCCATTTCACAAACTTTTGGTGTCACAATGAGCTTTTAGATCAGTTTATACCATACTTCCACTAGAAATGAAAGCTAGCAACGGGACTGGGACTGAAATCAGCTGAGAGGGGTAGGAAGCAGCTTCCTAGACATAAATATCTGGGGAAAGAACCTAATGTTATTAGTAGTGCTAATGTTAATGGAAAAAGACACACTAAGGAGAAAGCTTGGATGAAACAATTCTCTTCATATTCTAACATACAAGGGCAGGGGGTTGGACTAGAAGACCTCCAAGGTCCCTTCCAACTTTGTTATTCTGTTCTGTTCTCTTAACCCACATAACTAAAATGGTACACTGCAAAGAAAGCATGAGATTCTTAATTGCACGAACTGAAATTGCATGAACATTGTCACATGTGGAACAGCATAACCCAACAATTCTGGCACCCATCCTGCTGCCATTGGAGAATGAGTCTTAGCTCCTTCTGCCAAAGGGGGATGTGAGACTATACCAAATTTATACCAAATTTAACATTAGCACAAAAGATTTAACTGCTGGATCATAGATCAGAAGTAGCTGCATCTCCTCCCTGGGTACCTTGTGTTCCATCACTAGTCCTTTGCCTCATGTTTTCTTAGATTCCACAAAAGTAGTTTTCCTACCGTCTGAATTAGCTTCACAGATTCAATCATTTCTAGACTGAATTTTACTCAGCCCTGACTCATAGCAGGACATGCAAACTTAAATATATTTACTAGGAGCAAATCGCATTAAATTATTCTCCCATAAAAGTGTCTTTAGAATTGTGGTTTCAATTTCATGCACAAATAACATCTTTCCTAGCCAGCTTTCATATGGACTCTCCATATATAGCAAAAATGCTAAGTTTTCTCCATATGTTTACAGACCCGTTTCTAAGGCTGCAGTTCTCAACATACACCTTTGGACATGCATGCTACTGAAATCAGAAGAATGTTAGCTTATGATTGTAGCATAAAAGGTCCTCTTCTACTATCAGTCTGGAGTTTATTTTCAGTGAAAAAAAATTAACAGAGAACATAGTCATAATCCCAAATGCTTTGCCAACTTGGAATTTGAGCAAGAATTCTCTTCCTTAAATTTGTTCAGCACTACTTGAAAACAGGGACTAGAACAGATATCATAGCAGAAGCACTGGCACCTTGCCTTCCTGATTAGGAAGGACAAGATTTAGAAGCAGGAGCTTCTGGGATATATTTGAAGTTTAATAGCAGAGGATGTTGATATTTGAGATTCAAAATATTTTTAAGAAATTATTCTACTGGCTTTAAAATCTCTATCACCCACATATGAGCAATAATAACACACACTCTACAAAACCCACATTTTGTCCCCAGACTTTCAGAACACAATACTCAAACATTAAAATTAAAATTCAGGCTTAACATTCTTTTTCCTTTCCTGTGACTATATATAAGTCTGAAAGGTAAAAGAAAAATCACAGGGAAGCAAAAAAAGGATTTCTGAAAACATTATTTATTATTTCTACAGAGCCTTCAGCCGAACTCTGTTTAATATAGCTACCTGCTGCTATCCACCAAGTGCTATCATTTAATCATGTTCTTAATACTTTTAAATTTAGGAATGTCGTAAGTTAATATTTTTATTTCCCCTTTTCTCCTAAAGGCCTGGAAGTACATACTTGGCTTCTTTCATTTTATTTTTGGAAACCAACCAGTAAGAGGAGTTAGAGGAAAATAAAACAACTGGCCAAAGGCCACTCCTCAAATCACAACCCAATATTCAACTATTTCACCAAACCAGCTCTCATGATTCCAATTAATGTGTTGGCTTTTCCAGAACAAGGAACATTTATCCCATCATCTACAGCTGCAAGTATGCAACAACTAACTTCCCAGTTCTTGAGCTAAATAATAGATTAGATAGATGATAGATAGATAGATAGATAGATAGATAGATAGATAGATAGATAGATACATGGATAGAGACAGACAGACAGACAGACAGGTAGATAGCACACAGACAGACAGACAGATAGACTGAGAGACAGACAGACAGATATAGATGATAGATATAGATAGATAACGGATATGCCATCTCAGGAGATAGAGCCATGCAGTTATTCCATTCTCAGCGTGAGATGAATTGTCCCAATGTCTGTGTCAGCAGCACCTCCTTCATGAAATGTGGTGTGGGCAGGTGATATTACTGGCTTACATTCAGAATCTTCCCACTTTATTCCTGCTGTTTCTATCCATTTTCTCTTAGAAAAGGGAACCATTATGGCAAGTAAGAGAGTAAGAGTAGGCTCCATTAGGGAGAGTAAAGTTCTCTGAATAGTCTCACTAGGGGACCTTCTGCCTGAAGGAGTCCCCCATTTCACAGGTAAACAGGAAGTGCCTGTGATAAGTAAAATGCACCAGAGCTCAAAGTCATTTGTGCACTACAGAAGCTGCATTCATGAAAGCAATACGAGAGATGCACAACAAAGAATGGGGAACTCCAAACAGAAGTTTCCTAACCCTCTACATACATTTGATCTTTGGTCCCATTAGCAAAAAGTCTCCTCCCTCCTGCCCACCCAGCTCTTCCTGCTCACCTACAGAGGCAAGGTAGTCTCCATGACTGTTTATATAATAGTTAATGGCAATCCATTATTGCCGTAAGTGATTAGAACAATGAGTTGTTAACTTTAATAAAGTATTAGCGCCTTTCCAAGACCACAGGAAATTATTAGACCTTCAGAGTAACAAGGGGAAAATCTTGGCCATAAAACCACAACCCAAAGCTAAGCAAGATTTCAGAGAACAGATGTCTAGCTTTGCAGCCCATCATTTTTTTTTCCTGGACTTGGGGATGAGAGCAAGGCATTTGCTTTTTTAAATGGAATGGTATGTTTGTATGTGTGCAGACACACCAGAAAAAAAGAAATTTCTATTTTGTTTCCCATTGTTCCCTTCCCATCTTTGGCTATTTGCTTATTTTTGTAAGCATCTTTCCCTTCTTCCATTTCCTTGCTCTGTGCATCACCCCTTCCTCTTCTTTTGACTGTTGTTTGAAGTCTCTGTTACCGTTTTTTAAAAAACGGTATTATTTCCCTCCTATTTTCTAGCTAGATCAAAGGAGCTTCTCTTGTAAAAATATTTACTTCTCTTTTGGCAATTAAGGCACTGTGTGTGAGGAACAGGGGGGAAAAGAGAACTGAACTAAATGACTTGCTTTGCTGAACAGCCCAGCATTCTCCTGGCCTGACTCACTGAGAGGGGCAAATCTTAAAGAGATACATCCCTGTAAGGCTCAGTGGACCTGGCTGTTGCCATTCCAGGGAACCATCATCTCTTGGGTTCAGCCATGGGAATACTGGAATGGGACAACTCGCCACAGTCAGCTCAGTGCCGACAGCTTCTCATCGGCAATTTGCCTCTGCCAACTCACTGCCACCAAGTCGCCACAGGACAACACCACATGGCCAACTTGCCACGGGGACAACCTGCTGTGGATGGGCGAGCGAGCGGGTGGCCAGAATGTAGAGAAGCAGTAGCAGCCGGAGTTTCCCATTTTCACACCCCTGATGCTGCCGCCACTGCTGTCAAGCTCCCGGCTGAAGTGGAAGAACGGGTGGCAGGAAGGTGATGGTGTCTGGGATGTCCAATTTTTACACCTACTACCCATTCTGCTCACAGCTGCCACTCCTGTCGCTGGCCTCTTTGACCCGGAGCTTGGTGTGATAGCAATGGTGATGGCAGCAGAGGGTGTGAAAATGGGATGCCCCTGGCTGCCACCACCACTCTCCGTTCTGCTCACCCGCACATTCACCCATGGTTCTCTCTCCAGCTGCTTGCAGGGAGTTGTCCCTGTGACAAGTTAGCCATGTGGAGTTGTCCTGGGGCAACTTTGGGGTAATGAGTTTGCAGAGACCACTTGGCCATGCTGAATTGGCTGCGGTGAGTTGTCCTAGACCAAGGATCAGCAACCCGCAGCTCCAGAGCCGCATGCGGCACCCTCTGCTGAGGCTCCCTCTTGGTTGATCCCACCACTGGCTGGCCCCTCCCCTCCCCTTGCAGTCACTCCTTGTCTGGCCTGAAAAGGTATGCTTATTGGCTCCCAGTGTTTTCTTTTCTATAGAAATGGGTCCAAATGGCTCTTTGAGTGTTTAAGGTTGCAGACCCCTGTTCTAGACCCTGGGAATACTATTGGGGAAGACATGCTGGCAATAGAGCCTCCATTCACTACTTTAACCTGCCTTATTGCTACTGCAATCAGAATTTCTGGTCTCCTAAGATCAATTTTAAGGGTCTGCAGTTCATCCTTGTCCCCTCTGATACTGGCAATATAGAATGTGTCAGTCAAAAGATGTTACTCTGGGGATTTAAGACGCAAAGCTTAAAGGAATCTGGTGATTGGTCTCTTGTATTCTGCTGCAAAGAACAAATATTTAAAATAATTGTTTCTACTAGTAGTGCCAGTATCACAATCAAAACACCTCTAACAACATTAAATGCCTCCCACAAATGCTAACAGATTCTTTTGTATTTAAAAAAGCAAGTGTCTAATATTTCCACAAATTTTGAAGTGCCCTAACTGCCAATGTATATCTTACAAATGTGTCAGCTGTTTAGGCTGATGTATTAGGTCTTACACAGAGCTTAGACTCTTGAGCATCTGCGGTGCTATTTTTGCATAGTCTTGTTTGAATATGATCAAACAAGTGTGAGATAAAGATTTAAAAAACCATAGAATAGTAAAATGTAAAGTCAAAATAATGTCTTCCAGATGTGTTGGAAATAAAAGTCCCTGAGTTCTTATCCCGGAAGGCCTCAATACATTTGGGAAAGATGGTTCTAAACAATGCTGGTATTAAATTCAAAGAAAATTCAAAGGAATATTTGACATAGAAAATGTACAAATATTTCCTTTTCCTATGATGAAACTTATGACAGAATGCACAGGGCTTATTAACGTCACCAAAGTATTATGTCACATGTTCTTGCAATGTGATCGAGCAGCTTTCTATATCTTTCTATTTCTCTTTAGCCTTCATATGATGCATCTGAAGAACCCAAATCTCACTGCAGAAGTTCTCAAAAATTTTAGAGAACATTTTACATGCTACAGAAGCCAGTTACAATGTTGTTTCCCATATGGAGGATAATTCAACATTTATATCTGCGACATAATCCAAAACGTTTTGTTCTCATGGATAATTGGCTATGTTTGTTACTACCCAATCTCCAAAGAGCAAGTCTAGGGGTGTCCAGCATGCTTCAATGCGTAGTTAGGACAAGACTAAAGCAGAAGGAATTGGGGATCACCAAAACCCCGATAGGTTGTGTACAAACATAATGTGTAATCCCATCATAATTGGCTTTCTTCCTCTCAACAATAAGACTAACTTCACTCACTTTCACAATGCACAGCATAAGCATATTGTAAGTGGATGAGAACAATATTGACTCAATGATTAATCCTATCTACCCAGAGAATTACAATGGACTGCTTGCTTTTTAAAAATGCATCTAAAAGTGCAGTTTGTACATTTCTACTAAACACACATGCATCGGGAAACAAAATCTATTTTCTAAAAAGTTGGAAAAAAATATACTGCAGGGAAAGGGGATTGTGAGGTCACAATGACCATCAATCACTGCTGTGCCCAGAGTAATGTTTCCCTTTTATGTTATGTAAATTATACAGAAGGGTTTTTTGGTTTTTTTTAAAGGATGTTCCTCTTGATGCTAATGGTGAAAATGCCTTCTGCTTACTATCTCCTTTTAGGAGCAATTATGCATCTTTTCTATTTTCTCTCAATATTGCTTTTGTCAGGACTCTCCTGCCATATTGCCTTCTTGGCAGAGAAATACTGATGGTGGAAAGCAAATGAAGAGAAATTGCTTTGAATTCTGGAGTTTGTTGGCTGCCAAGTATCCCAGAGAAAGAAGAGGCAATCAAGAGGAAGCTGGGTTGAGTTCTGAGAACTGATAATTGGTTATATTTCTCCTGCCTCTGCAGGATATAACAAATGACAAATGCATCTGACATGTGAATGCTGCCAGCCTTGACAAGGGAAACATGAGTGCTAAGAGAGTAAGTAAGAATGAAAGAAGCAAATATTCTTTGCTTTGGGGTCCTTAGAGGGGAGAGTGAGATACATAGGGTAAAAGTGACCCGGGATCTTTAGTGATGAGCTGATGTAAAACCCAAGATAGAAACAAAATAGAGAGCCAAGCCAGAAATGTCATAGCAATGGGAACCTTGAGCACCCTGCACATGTGACAGTTATCTTTGACTGACCATCAGCACATTTCTGGCTGGGAGGTTCAGTTAAAGCAAGCAGAAATACTCGAGTTGAGGGACACAAATTAGACTTTGAGGGCGTACCAACCTATTCTAAGCTACCTATGTACTTATTTCAAAGGCACATGCATTTGGATGCATTTGGATGGTTTAAATTAAAGGGAAGGATATTTGTTTCACAGTTAACTGTGCATCTATATATAAATGCAAAGCCACCTGGGTGCATAAATGTATCTGCTAATTTGACTAATACAAGTAGAGATGAATTAATTGCATTTTTGTGGGTTTTGGAATAGGGGTGTAAAAAAATCATCAGAAATAAGATGGAACTACATTGACATGGAAAGAAGGAACCGCTGGGCTACCCCCAAGGTTCTGTTTTAGGCCCAGTATTCTTCAACAACTTCATAAAGGATTTAGATGAGGGAATAGAAAGGGAACTCATCAAAGTTGCAGATGACACTAAACTGGCAGGAACAGTCAACACTCCAGAAGATAGGCTCAAGATCCAGATGGATCTTGACAGCCTTGAACACTGGGCCTATCTAACAAAATGAAATTCAGTGTAGAGAAAAGTAAGGTTTTACACTTGGACAAGAAAAGTCAAATATACAGGTAGAGATTACATGAAACCTGGATCAATAGCAGTATCTGTGAGAGGGATCTTGGAGTCCTAGCAGACAAACACCTAAATATGTGCCAACAGTGTGGCAGAAGCCAAGAAAGCCAATGGAATCCTAGGTTGCATTAGCAAAAGGTAGAATCAAGATCACATGAAGTATTAGTACCGCTTTATAAAGCCTTAGTAAGACTACACTTAGAATACTACATGTTACCATGTTATTAAAAAGATGTAGAGACTCTGGAAAGAGTGCAGAAAAGAGCAACAAAGATGATTAGGGGGCTGGAGGCTAAAACATGCAAAGAACGATTGCAGGAATTGGGTTTGTCTAATTTAGTGAAAAGAAGGACTAGGGGTGACATAATAGGAGTGTCCCAATATTTTTTGGGCTGCCACAAAGAAGATGGGTCAATCTATTTTCCAAAGCACCAGAAGGCAAGACAAGAAACAATGGATGGAAACTAATCAAGGAGAGAAGCAAGCCAGAACCAAGGAGACATTTCCTAACAGTGAAAACAATTAACCATTGGAATGGCTTGCCTTCAGAAGTTGTGGGTGCTCCATCATTGGAGACTTTTAAGAAAAGACTGGATAGCCACTTGTCTGGGTTGACTCTATGCCAACCCAGACAAGTGGCTATCCTGTCTTTACTATAGAGCAGTGATGGCTAACCTTTTTGCCATCGCGTGCCAAAAACGGGAGGAGCATGGTGGGGTCACACGCACGTGTGCCCACATCCATAATTCTATGTGCCCTGCCCCCCCTGTGCTCCCCCCGCTTTTGGCACGCAATGGCATGGTGGGCCCGGTAGGCCCATTTTTTGCTCTCCCCAGGCTCCAGAGCCTTTATAGGAGCCTGGGGAGGGCAAAAACGGCCTTCCCCACCCCCTCCAGAGGCCGGAAACAGTGTGTTTCCTGACTTCTGGTGGGCCCAGAAGGCCCGAAAATCAGCTGGCTGGCACATGCATGCGTGCTGGAGCTGAGCTCGCGTGCCCACTGATATGGCTCCGCGTGCCACCTGTGGCATCCGTGCCATAGGTTCGCCATCACAGCTATAGAGTCTTCTGCTTGAGCAGGGGTTTGGATTAGAAGATCTCCAAGGTCCCTTCCAAATCTGTTATTCTGATTCCGTTTTTCCAATTTCTTGCTGGCTTTCCCATTAATGTTGCTTGTGGGAAGCTGGCAGGGTACATCACAAATCAATCCTCTTCCTCTGGCTGACCCATAGAACAGCCTGCCACTTTCCTGGGGGAGGGGAACAAAGGAAGCTGTGGATTGTGAGGAGAGTGATTTTCCCTACCCCGTTCAATAATGTACTTTTCACATGAATATACAGTATTTAGATTAGCTAAGCCTACAGTAAAGGGGACAACTGTATCAATGGCATTTTAAATTTAAGGTCATCTATCAGATTAAAAACAATGCATCGTATATGATGTGATATAACAAAAATTAAGAGCAGGAGCTGTTTTTTAGGTGTTTGAATTTCTGACTAGAGCTAGGGAAATTCAGTTCACATCCCTGTTCATCTATGAAACTACTGGGATAAAGACCAAGACAGAACAGAACTAAATCAAAAACAAAAAGAATAGCATATTTCAATGTAATATTTATAGTCAACTGCTATTTCACTGAAATACGTATTTATTTATTTATCTATGTATTATTTTTCTTGTTGTTGCTGTTATAGTTTGTTACACGGTTAATCAGATTTTCACATTGAGTCTGGCATTTTTGTCTTCCTTTCAAGTCCTTTCCAAGGATCTGGGAGAGGCAGATCTGGATGTTTGATGGTGTTATAGATATCGTCACAGGATAGGAGCTGTTCTGAATAAAAATTTTGTAATTGATGGCAGATTTGACAATATTGATGGTGTCAAAGTGATGCGTTAGTTGTTTTGGGAATCATTGCACCCAAGGCCCCTATTACTATTGATTCTAGCTTTGCTTGCTTTTGCAACAGTTGTTCTATTTCTATTTGCAGGGTTTTGTATTTTGTGATCTTCTCTAGTTTTTTCTCTTCTATTCTGTTGTCTTCAGATACTGCCACATCCACTATCCAGGCTTTTTTGTCTTTATTATCGACAATTGTTAAATCTGGGGTGTTAAGTGGCAGGTGCCTCTCTGTTTTAATTCTAAAGTCCCAAAGCAATTTAGCTTCTTTGTTTTCTATGACTTTCTCTATTTTATGACCCCACCAGTTCTTGCTTACAGGCAAATGATATTTCTTGCAGATCTTCCAGTACACTATTGTTGCTACTTTCTCATGCCATTCCTTGGGGTCAATCTGAGTGATCTTCTTGCAGTAGCTGACCAGGTGATCTACTGTTTCTTTAGCTTCTTTGCAGAGATGGCATTTGCTATGTTGCTATCTTCTCAATTCTGGCTTTGTATGAATTTGTCTTAAGGTTTGGTCTTGTGCAGCCAGAATTAACCCCTCTGTCTCTTTCTTCAACTATCCTGCTCTTAGCCATTGCCAGGTGCTCTTATTATCTGCTTTCCCTGCTCTGTTTTTCATGTGCTGGCCATGTAATGCTTTGTCTTCCCATGCCTTCTTTCTCTTCTTCATTTCATCTTTCTTTTAGGCCAGTTTGGTCTCTCCAGTATTCAGTATGTCTTCCTAATATATTAGCTTCAGTGCATCTTCTTCACCGTCTTTCAAATATTCCTCCAATGCCCCTTTTTCTTCTTCAGCCATTTGATATATGGTACTTGCAACATTTCACACATTTATAATATTTTATATTATAATTGACATCTAACTGCTAGCCTCTGTTCTATTATTTCCGATTCTGGAAGATATTCTTTCCAGTACTGGTGCATTCGTTTCGAATATCCTCTTCTTGTTGGACTTGATCTGTAATAACAGCTCATTATTTCTTTGTTTTCAAACACTGTGTATTTGTGACAGGTAAACATATTTTCTTCCAGTAGTTCCACAGCTGCTGACCCTGGTTGCTCAGCCAACAGTCCTGAGTCCTGTAGCTCATTTTTCACCAAATGTCCAGGAACTCCAACATCTAGTGCACTCCATATTAATCCAGGGGACTATCAAGTCACACAAATTTCTGTAATTTCTATCTCACCATATTTTTATGGGAGAGTTACTCTTTGTCTGACTCCTCTGATGAGACCTGTTGAACCTCTGGCATAGCTCTCATTTTCCTCAGAGCATACAAGCCCCACAAAAATGTCAAAGTAGTGCCTCAGTGGGGGATAATGATGATGATGATTAAGTTGTATGCCACTCATCTCGCTAGATTCTAGGTGACTTACAGACTTCATTAATATGAAGAAATATACCCAGTAATACTAAATATATTAATATAGTGAAATTTCCCCACCCTCTAGCAAAATCTGAACAGATGTGCTGAGACTATTTGCAATCAGGGAGAAGATCTTAGTGATAATGCCCATCATCCACAGTAGTCCTGCCCATGAAGGGGTTCATGGAAGTGTTAGAGCAATTGATCTAGAGAGCAGTGGGCTAAGGAAGGCTGATATAATCAAATACCCATTCAAAGTAGACTTGCCTCCCACCTTCATTGTAAAATTTCTGGAATCTCACAAAGATTTTAATTTACCCAGTTTATTGATTATTGTTCAGTGTTCAAGAGTATTTTACACACTGAACAATTTAATTCTGCTTTCTAGCTGAGTTTGCTCAATGGAACCAACATAATAAATGGAGTATGATAAACACACTTACACTTTGGTGATTGATATCTATCTTTCTTTCTTTCTTTCTTTCTTTCTTTCTTTCTTTCTTTCTTTCTTTCTTTCTTTCTTTGTTTTCATGCCACCTGTCTCCTCTACAAGATGACTCTGGGTGGATTACAAGATACATGCACACGCAAACATACACGCACACATATATTATATATATAAAAGCATTGTTGCTTTATCTTTTGGGAATTTGCTTCATTTGGGGGGTGGGGAATAAATCCAGAGTTCAAACAAATATAAAATCATGAACAAAATATTTAAATTGAATTTATTTAGCAAATAATTTTAACAAAGTGCCATAAAGAAAACTTCAAACAATTGCTAACATAGCCTTCAAGATAAGCCATTTACTGGGTAAAATTATCATTGACATGTTTTCACATTCAAATCTCTGACCTCTCATGGTCTGTCCATGGCTATTATTCTATTGTTTTCAGATGCACTTTGTTATTTTGGGCATCTCACTTAACTTTAGAGAAATTGAGGTATCCTATCAAATGATTAATTTCCAATCTTTGTCTATATTTTCCATCGGGGAGCAGCTTAAAGCTGGTTTCATTATCACTTTGCTTCTCAGCCCCTGAAAAGCAATCCACTGCAGAGCAGATTCTTGGAAGTCAGAAGTAAGTTGAATTTCTTAGAGAGCAGCCAAACAAATTTTGGCCGGCTGGCAGGCAAAACAGCTGGAGTTCTGCTGTTTTCCTTACACAATCTGTAAGTCTAAAACAAGTCTGTAGAATGTCCTTTGGGGTTTAGAGTTGTGCCTATTTTGTGACTGTTCAGAGAGGAAAATGAAAGCCAAAGCTATTTTTTTCCAGTCCAGATTAGACATTAGAAGACAATAGAAATGCTGTGGAAAACATTGTCTAGTATTCTAGTCAACTCACAGAACTTCTCTTTAGTTCCATAATATACAATAAACAGCAATTCTCCAAGAATGTAGAAGTATTTTGTTAACTTTTTTTTAAAGACTAGAGATTTTAAAGAGCAAATATTTAGATATACCCATAAGCTCATGTTTTGTTACTTTGCTTTATAATTATAATTTTAAATGGGAGACACAGGTCAATTTTACTGACTTTTTGTGGAATTCCAATATTCTCTAACTAGGGCTGCCTCTCTACAGAGAGAAAAGATAACTTTTAATTCATTTTATTTTGCCATTTCCATATCTCATACTTTTAATAACAAGGCAGTGTAATGTTAAGCAGTTGATGAAAAGGAAATTATATGGAAGTTCAATTGAAAGGGTGAAGGTAAAAAATTTAGCTTTTTTGTTTTACCAAGTAAGCAGTAAAAGGTATTAAAAAATTATTCTTAATTCTTAATTTATTTTCAGAGAGAAAATAAAATTTGAAAGTATTTTATAAAGAGGAAAAGTCGTTCATCCTTTCTGTTCTCCCTTAACTGCTTTCTGTTTAATGTTGGAAGGAAACTCACTAAATATATATTTATCTGTTTAAATTGGAAGGGAACGGTTGAGTAATTCAGGCTTATGGATTTTATTACAACTTCAACCTTGCTTCACCCGCCATTCATTTATATCCCAGTTGAAAAGCTTTCCAGATCAGACAGCGGTCGGGAGCAGCGGTCGGGAGCATGACCTTGTGTAAATCTCTGCCAGGTAGTGGTTTTGGGGCTCCTGATTGCAAGAAGACAATGAGGTAGAACTGAAGAAGCTTCTTGGATGAGAAGCGAAACGTTTTCAATGGTGGGGGGAAGTCCAATTCTTTTTTGAAAAGGTACCTTTGGGACAACCATGACCTGGATGACTGAGAGTCTCCATAGACACAATGAGCTAGACTTTAACAGGCTAGTTAAACGCTTCGAGTTGGCTCCCCATTCCATAATCCAGATGGATCTGCCTTCAATGACTTTTAGCGCTATAAGGGTCAAGAGTCAAATTTCCAGGAGATGCCTCAACAAAGGTAATAACGTGTTTAATCACACCTTACTTGTTTATAGAAGTAAATTAACCCCATCCCAGACGATATACTGTACCAGCTTCCAGACTGCTTGGACAAAAACTGCGTCTGAAATTTGAAAATACCCGCTGACTCGATCAGGGCAGTATTTAGCAATATCTTAGTAAAAAATATCAATACACTGAAAATGTAAATATATATATATATATTTTACAGGCCAGGAAAACACGGACGGATATAGTTGGAACATGCCAAAGTAACGCTTATTGTTCCTTTTATCCTGAGAGTTGGACCTTCGATCTCAAACTGTTTTGAGTCGCTTCGGAACCAAAAAGATTCTCCAGGCATTCCGCCATCGACCGGATTTCCACCGGAACAGACCCCCGAGTCGGAATTTCGTGAACGACCGAGATTACAGCGAAGAACTCGGGCGAGAGACCAAAAAACTCGTTAATCGCCCTTTAGAGGAGTCCGCGGCAGCCGTCGATCGCTCCCCGTCCCCGCCCTCCCATCGCCTGGTCCCGTTAAAATCCCATTTCTTAGTCGGAGTTGCGCCGCTTTCGGAATCCAAACACAAAGCCTTCGCAAAACGCACAGAAGAGGGCCAGGACGCCAGCCGGCCGGCCTGCCTGCCTAGAGAGCCAGCGGCTCTTGCGCGGCTTTGCGTTTGCCAGCCGCATTTTTGCAAAAGGTGGGAGGTTTAAAGGGGGTGAGGTCTGTATCTGAAGCAATCAAAACGAACTCGCTCTGGTTCCAAGAAAGGGAATTTGTGAGATCTCAGGACCGACCCCGTCTGCATAGCGGAGCGAGTGCGGAAAAGGTGCAAAAACGCAAGAATCGCCGTTTGGTGAAAGTTTCGTTTGGGTTCCGCGTGGAGGGGGCGTGGGGGTGTAATCAGCCGCTCAAAATATAAAATGTAACCAGTCATATCAGGATCCAGGCCAGGAACGGAAGCGTGTGGCCCCCAAGGACGAAACAGAATTGTGTACTTAAAACTTTTTCCCTTTGGGATTTCAAAAGTGGACTAAAGTGTCTACTTTTGTACCCATTGCTGCGGATGGTAACAACAACAACAGAATCCGCCTGATACGGTAGAAAGGGAGTAGGAAACGGCTTTTCAGCCCAGGGCTGCTTCTTCCCTACACCCCACGTAACAAACATCCAATTTAATTCCTCTTGTTGGAGGTGGACTGGATCTGAGTTTGTAAGCATTTTCTTTTTCTTGCACGGGAGGGGGGGATTGCAAAGCAAGACTCCCGTAACCACCCCCGCCTGGCAAGGCTTCCCCAGAGCCGCTCCTTCTCTTCAGGCCTCTTCCCCCAGGAGGGAGGCTGGAGGCAAGGAGGGAGGGGAAACGGGAGTCCCTAGAGGGGGCAGGGGTCTCACTGACCCCTTCGTCCCACTTCTACTAACGGCAATGAGGAGGAGAAGGGGCAGAGGGCAGCGCCTCCCCACCTCAGAGTACCAATTTCCCGAAAGGCCGCTTGACCCAAGTTATTTTGTCCTCTGGTGTCACCCCTCATCTCTCGTTCTTAATAGGGAGAATTCGCTTGGAAAACTCGACGTTCGTATTTGGATCAAATCCGAAAATTTTGGAAAAGTTCTCCCCGAAGTGATGAACGCGTGTATCACCTTAAAATATCCTCCTTTCCGGCTCGCCTCTACTTTCGCACCTTCCGATTTTCCGGGGACCTTTATTTCCTAACAAAGATTTTAAGACAGTTTTTAACTTTATCGTTTAAATGGTGTCCCCCCCCTCCCCGCACTAACTATAACCAACCGTTTCCTTCTTTCTGCCTTTCGCATATTTACACTGATCCGATCCACTCACTCCCATTTTTCTATTCTCCTGTCTCACACAAATTTATCATGAAAAAGAACTGAGAAATAAACACGAATAGAATCGAGGAAAGGGGCCTTCAGACGATTTTAGCACATAGGAATTCTAGCGCGCGTGTCACGCTAACCGTCTGAATCGGAAACGGCTTTTCCTTTCTTGCTTGTCCCCCGAATTCTCGTGAGACATGGCCGACTTTTGATCCCGTTCTGATTATTTCGATGTCAGGGCACGTGACTCCGGTGAGAGCCGAGCCGACCTCGCTCCGATGGAAGACGGACGTCAGAAATTCGCGAACATTTAAGTGTCGTGTTTCCCGGATTCTGACAAACGATCGAACCGGTGCAGAATGCAAGCCAAGATCACCGAAAGGTTAACTCTCCACGTCTCCCTTTCTTTCAAATGTCTGCGTGCTTTCTTTTCCAGAAAACTGGAAATCCCAATCTGAATCCGAATCGGATTAAGAATAAAACAGTAAACCATACAAAAGGGCGACAGGAAAAAAAAACGAAAGGAAAAAACCTGAAAGGGAATGAAATCATTTAAGTCCCCCTCGTCTCCCCTCCACCTCGGCGTACGGCTGTACTTGAATTTATTTGGTTTCTTGGGCTTTCACGAATTATTTAGTTTCAGTGTATATAGAATACGCGGTATATATATTATACCGTATGTAGTGGTGAAGAAGAGAGACCAGCGCTGTTAGTCCTTGGCTGCCTTCAGGCGTCAAATCCGAATTCCTAAATTGCTCCTTCCTAAAATGTTAAGCCTCCTCCTCCTCCCCCCTGTGTTACTATAACGCTGCACTACATTTGTTTTAATTCACACCTATGTTATACTCGCATACTGGCTTCTTTAAAGTTGGTCGCTGACCAAAATCAACAACGAGAACACCTCTTCCCCATTTGTGCCGGCCCTTCCAGGTGACTCGATCGGTGGTGAGAAAGTTAATTTTAGGTACAATATTCCGACCAATTCGATGCGGCCGCCTTCCTACGAAGTGGGAGCGCAGGTAGGCGCAAGACTTCTCTTTCTTGCCAGTCTTGCTTTTACGCACATTTGAGAGCTGAAGCAGAGAAAAGAGTTTGGTTGAGGAGCTGGGGCCTGGGGTGAGGAGCGACCCCCTAAAATGGACCTGATTGGGCTCCCAGCAACTTCCTCGGAAGAGCATCTGATCCATCTTTCCAGCTGAAGGTATCAGCCAAATTAATTGTGTAGATGATCAGAAGTGTCCGCTTTGCCCTTCACAATCGTGTTGCGTCCCGGCCACCGGCAATCAAAAGGCAGCGCTGGATCTGGGCGTCCCACCCATTGAAACCGGCAGGGGAGGGGACGAGGGAGTACCCCTACCGCAGGAAAGCGAGCTCACTCTCTGAGTTTGCAAGCACCGGGGATTTTGCTCGGGGACCTGAGAGGGGCCCCCCTCCCCAAAGAGTCATTGGCTGCTCCCCAGGGAAGGTGCGTTTTCTTTTTAGCAACCCACGCTGTCATTGGTGGAAGGGGCTACCCTGAGCTCCGGGACAACCCGGTTCAAATGGGAAATACTACTGAGCCCGTTTCACAGCGCAATCGCTCAACCACTTCCCCGTAATCATCTGGGTTAGGCGTGGAACACTTTCTGCATTGCTCCATGGCATCCAGATTAAGGGGTCTGAGAATCTGGTTGAAACTACTGCTATTGTAAAGCCCCCAATTACAATTCGGCATTTTACAGACTCTCACCTCTCCCCACTCTTATTTAATCCCCCTTGGGCCCCCATCCTGCGCATCCTTCAGAAGAAGCAAGTCTGGTCTTCCCATTGCATTCTTCCTGCAAACTATTGGAAATGCGAGGAGCTCTCTTGAAACCTGGAGTTCCTAAAGAGACTGACCTCCTGGATACAGGTAGTCCTCGATTTACAACAGTTCATTTAGTGACCATTCAAAGTTACAAAGGCACTGAAAAAAGTGACTTATGACCATTTTTCACACATTTTTTTCACAACCGTTGCAGCGTCCCCATGGTGCCATGATCAAAATTCAGATGCTTGGCAACTGACTCATATTTATGACGGTCGCAGCGTCCTGGATCATGTGATCATCTTTTGCGACCTTCTGAGAAATAAAGTCAATGGGGAAGCCAGATTCACTTAACAGCCTCTGTTACTAACTTAACAAATTCAATGATTCCCTTAACAATTGTGGCAAGAAAATTTGCAAACTGGGGCAAAACTCACTTAACAAATGTTTCACTTTGCAACATAAATTTTGGGTTCAGTTGTGGTCGTAACTCGAGGATTACCTGCAGTTGGCTGGGCGTCACAGGGAACTGCTCCCCTCGCAGCGCCAGATTAGTATCCTGGTGCAACGCGCGCCTGGCGGCAAGGCAGGTAGTTTCCCGAGTAGCTGTGCAAAAGAGTATCCAGTCTCGACTGCATTCAAAGGGGAAGGAGGGGGGGGGGGCTCTGTCCCTCAGACAGCTCCCGTCGGTGTTTCCCGCTGGCAATTTTGAAATGAGAAATGTTGCACCCAGGTTGGATCAGTCCTAATTAATCTGCTAACTTCTTTCCTGAGACTTAGCCGTCTGCATTTAATTTTTTTGTTCAGTTCTAGTAGTGAGAAGGATTAAAGGGGGAACCTTAGTCACTCACAGAAAGGCACACACCTGAATGCGGAGCATGGGTCCTCCCCACCTTTTTTTCCTCGCTAGAAACGCATATCTTTCAAACTTCCCTTCCGTTGATTGGGGACGCGCCTTAAATTCTAGCCTAGCCCACAAGTTACCGGATAGCGCCAGAAAAATAAATGTTTTGACAAAGCGGGTGAATTGCTCGATTCTACAAGGAGGCGGGGGGGGGGGCTCATATAGGCTTAGAAAAGAGCCTTTGACTGGACAAGACCAGGTGAGCTGGTTCGCAGTTAGCAACGACTTCCCCAACACCGTGGGTGGAGCACGTGTACCTATGCCGCCTTCCCACCCCACGGAACCAGCCCTGGCCCGAGTGGGTTCCCTCTCTTTTGCAAGCCCAACGCCGCCACTCGAAAGCAGGAGCGAGGCGTTCGAGGCACGCGTGTTTCGGTGGCGACGCAACTTCTTTCAATCTTGGCCAAGCTGGTCATCGCTCTCGGTAAGGGGATGGGCAGGTCTTGTTGGTAGGTACCGGATCGGGCCCAGAGAGAGCCCGACAAAGTTTCACTTTTTATGGAGGGAAACGATCCGGGGCTGCTTGTCCCAAATGCTCCATCAAGTTGTCTTGAGCGATCGCTCCTTCGCTGCCCATCAAGCCGGGATTCTCTCTAGCGAAAAAACAGACGTGGTTGACCGAGGCATCTATTGCACAGAGACGCCAATTCGGGGAATTGCCTCCCAAGGAAAAATAACGCGCGGGAGGAAGGGGGGCGGAATGGGGATACGCAAGATGCTTTTGGGAACATATCTCATATCTCCTTCGTAGAAGCCTTCTAAACTTTCACCCCATGAACAAGATGAACAATTCTGAAGAAGTGAAGTGTTGGTAAGGAACTCCCACCTGGGGCTGAGGCGCGAGAATACAGATGGTATTCTAGCTCCCGCCTCCCCATTACAGGTGGGGCTGTTTCTTCCAGCTGCTGAAACGACCCCAGCTGGTCCCGGACTAGCAGCTCCACGCAGACCGAAACAAGCGACGGGCGGAACAGGGCTGTGATTGGTGGATGCGGCTTCGTTTCGCGCCTCCCGTTTTAAGTTGATGGACAGCCGGTGGGGGGGGGGTTGCTGTTTGCGAGCGGTCCCCGCTTTTTCCCTTTCTGTTCCGAAAAACCCTCCCCGGCCTTTCGCTTTTTCCGCCCCCCGATTCCCTCCGGCAGTTGTCATTTGCTTGCTTGCTTTCAAATAATATACAGATACACAAGCCTGTGCGTTGATGAAATCTAATTGCAAAGAATTGGGTGTGCGCGTGTAAGACTAGAGGGATCTCGCATACCGCTATCTTTGCAGCAATAACGGATCTCTCTCTGCCCACCTCCCCGCCCCGTGCTGGGTCCGCTTCCCCTCCTCCCGGGCTTCTATTCATTCCTTAGATAGCTTCCGCGGTTCAGATGGGACAAAAATGCTAGCAGCTCACTTCAAATTAAAATCATTTCTGGGTCATGTAACGGGGCCACTCTACACCTGAAGAACGGCTGGCTGCAAAGACAGCATTCGGTTGTACGTTCGGCTAAGATTCCCTCGGTTACAAAGTGAGCTGACTTGAGCACCTGATTTTGCAGGATCCGGCCGGAGATTGAAGATTGAACGGAACCTGCGTGTCTCTCCCGACCCACCCCCACATTCAGCATGTTGGCAGGTTTGAGTGTCAAAAAAGTCAAGATGGCGGTTGCGGCCACGCGATTGAAGTTCCTTCGGCTTCTTGAGGGAGCTGGCCGCCATTTTAACTGTTTTGACGACACGCTGCTTTCCTTTCCCCGGTTTGCCATTGGCTCTCTTTGAAATCTACCAGCGGGGCAGGAGAGAAAGTACACGCGTATATCTGTGTATTCTCCTGTGGATAAAAAAATAACGGTGAGATTGCGACGGAGGGGGTGGGAGAAAAGACCCCCAAATGTGTTCTTGTTTTGCTTCCCTGTCCATCAATCTCTCGGGGCAGCTTTTGGCCGAAATCGTCCAGGTTTCCCTCAGCTGAAGGAGAAGGGAGATCTCCAAAGACCGTCCCTAACCTCCGCCGTTTGGGAGGACCGGACTCATTGCTTCTCAAAGGACACCTGCCAGGTTTATTTTTTGTTTTCAAAAGTTCTTCTGAACGCCTCAGAGGTCCGGTGAAGTCCAGAAACGTCTCGCGATTTGGGGCGCAATCAAATGAAGGACCCGCATCTCCTCGCCAAACCCCTGGTTTTTCGGCTCCTCTCCTATCCCGAAACTTCCTCGGGGTTAATTATGCTGAAATAAGGGATTCCGAGGCTCGCGTTGGTTAATTGGTTAACGACGCTCTTTCAGGCGCTCAGAGAGAGAGAGAGAGAAAAGGAGGCGTCGCTGAAGTTCTCACACTCCCCCAACTGTTAGCAGCGCCACCCCTGAGCTGTGGCAGGATTGCCTCGGGTCATGTGCAGAGTGCCTTCGCAGTTCAACTCCCCCGCCTCCCCCCCCCCACAAGGTTCAGATTAGGATTAGGCCTTTCAGATCAGCTCCAGAACAATAAGAAGGAGAGGAGGACTCTTTAGCTTCGCCCAAGCCCTTCTTCGGCCCAGCTCCCTCCCGCCCTCCTGTGCCGCGGGGACCCTTCACACTCACCCCGCTTCCCTGCCGCATTCCCACGAGGACCGCTCCCGCCTCTCCTTTCGGGAGCCCGCCTGAGCTCCCTTCTAAGGCTAGCCGAGCTCTGCTGCCTCCTCTTCCCCTCGCCCTCTTCCCCCACCCCCGCTCCCCAAACCAGCGGCGGCAGCAGGTAAAGGGAGGTCGGCTGCCCTGGGACTTTGGCAGGGTGCCCGGAAAAGGTCTGGCCTGGGGAGGGGAGGGCGGCGGTGGGAACCCCGCAGATGCTGAGACCTTCCCTCGCCAGAAGGGCTGGGCTGACCCGCTGCAGGGACGTGGACGGCGGGGGTGGTATATGCGCCCGCATGTATGTGTGTGTGTGTGAGAGAGAGAGAGAATGTGTGTGTGTGTGTGTGTAAGAGAGAGAATGAGTGTCTGTATGTGTGTGTGAAAGAGTGTGTGTGTGTATGTAAGAGAGAGAGAGAGAAAGAGAAACTCAGCTTGCTTCCCTTCTGCTAAGAAAAGTTTGCAGTCGCTCTCAAAAGTTCAGTTTGTCCTCCAATTGCCGGAGTAGCTCCTTCTAAGAAGAGTTCACTGGCTTTGTTGGGGTTTGGGGCCACAAAGGGGAGCCTTTGCCGTATTCCTTCGTCTACAGCCTCCTTGGTGTTTCCTAGCAGGGCAAGTACAGCTGAGCCCCAGGCCTCTGGGGTTGTCAGCCCATCCCCCCTCCCTCCTTCCCAGTCCTCAACCACCACCCCCTCGCACCCCCACCCCGTTCTCTTGTCCAGGGAATCTGAGGCCCTGGGAGAGGCTGCTGGGGGGGGGGCTGCTGTGCTCTGCCGCCTCCTTTGTGGGGTGAAGTGGAAAGATGAAAAGGAAGAAAGGAGGTGGACCAGCCTCTATTTGTACAGATAGTCCTTGACTTACAACAGTTCATTTAGTGACTGTTCAAAAGTTCCACGGGGCTGAAAAAAGTGGCTTATGACCGGTTTTCACACTTGCGACCCTTGCAGCATTCCCCTTGGTCACGTGATCAAAATTGGCAACGGGTTCATATTTATGATGGTGGCAATATCCCATGGTCATGTGACCACCTTTTGTGATCTTTTGACAAGCAAATAGGGAAGCCAGATTCACTTAACAACTTTGTTATGAATTTAACAGCTGTTTTGGTTCACTTAATAACTGTGACAAGAAAGGTCGTAAAATGGAGCAAAAGTCACTGAACAAATATATCGCTTAACAATGGGAACTTTGGTCTCAATTGTGGCCGTAGTAAGTAGATTACTACCTGTATTTATTGAACTGGCAAACAACACTGATTGACAGCTGACAGTTCCTCCTCTAGTCCTTGCCTGAAATACTTTCTATTGAGTCTCCCCCCACTTCTTTTCCCCTGCGGGCACTGATGAAAGCTCCTGCACTCTGGCCTCAGGGCCCAGCTGCAGGTCAGTCCCTCCGCCTCCCTGCCTTTCCATCAGAGGAGTTGGGAAAAGAGCTTCTCCAATCCTCATGGTTCCTCCCCAGCCTTCCCTCTGCTTTATCCACCATTGCCCCAAGTTGATTTGCTCCTTGAGCTTCCTAGGATTCAGCTCCTACCAGGGGTGAAATCCAGCAGGTTCTGACAGGTTCTGGAGAACCAGTAGCAGAAATATTGAGCAGTTTGGAGAACCAGCAAATACCACCTCTGGCTGGTCTCAGAGTGGGGTGGGAATGGAGATTTTGCTTCCCCTGTATCCTTCCCCTGCCACGCCCACCAAGCCACACCCATCAAGCCATAGGACACCCACCAAGCCATGCCCACAGAACCGGTAGTAAAAAAATTTGTATTTATCACAGTCCTTAATAAAATGTTCCAATTCCTTCAAGTCAGGGCATATTTCACAACCCAACACACCAGCATTGCTGTGATCTGTTTATTCTTCTCAAAATATTCCAATACAACTATAAATTGCCAATACAACTATAAATTGTGATAAATCTGGATTTAACTGTAAACGTAGAAGTCTCATTGAATATACTAAATCGGAGCTTTCTGTTTGATGGTAATAAATATAAGGCAAAAGGACTATGGATCTAGAGCAATTGCAGTTGATCTGGTGGTTTCCTTAATACGCTTGATGGATCTACTAATCTAGTTTTGACTGGATTTGATGGATATTACTACAATTATAATTATAAAGTCACTCGGGGGGTTTTTTTTTATAAAGAAGCAAATTACTATTTAGGTGGGTAGACGCAAATGATGAAGATACTCTATATGCTGTTGGAAGATGTGAAGACAAGAAGATTAGCAACTGGTTTAATCTAGTATGAAGAATTAAAATGTTTGATATAGTTATTAAATGATGTTTTATCTGTATTGATAAATTTATAAGAGGTTTGATTGTTATACTCCTTTTTTGACTAAAAACTTTATTATTATTGTTTTAAGTGTTTTAACTATAAATGGATCTTGATGGTTTAAAAATGGAGGATGGAAGATTTTATATAGTATTCTATTTTAAATTTGGGGGGTTTTTTTGGTTTTTTTTTGACTGAAGGTTTTTTATTTTTCTTTGTTGTTGGGTTTTTTTTTCTGTTTTAAATGAAAGAAGTTACAAAATATTTTGTTAGATTGTGTAGACTTAATAATTTGCAAAGTATTAATTAGTTATACTGAGTAATGATAGTTGTGATTATGTAATATTTAATTGTTTTATTAATTGCTGTAATTATAAATGGAGACATGGAGATTGATTTTGTCGAATTAGATGGAATGAGAAGAAAAGAAGACTTGCTTTCCTTTAATTTACTTGTTTAATGATTAGGATTATGATAAGTGTGAAATGGAGTTTAACTTAGAGAATTTGAGCTGTATTTTATCATGTACTTGTATTTGCTCTGGGAAGTCCGGGGGGTGGTGGGGGAGGGGGGAGAAAATGTATGTAAAAATTTTATTAAAAAACTTTTTCAATAAAAAAAAAATTTGTATTTCACCACTGCCTCCTCCCTGTTACTACTTCTGTTGCTTATCCCTGTCTTGTCCAGGGATAAGCCTGCTAGAACATACTTCCTTGACTAGGGATTGAAGCCACTGTGTGCGCTGGTTCTCATTCCAGTTGCCTAAGCACACCTCTCAGGAAAGAAATGTCAGGACATGGTTTGGGGGTTTGCTTCCTGCCCACAAGCAGGGAATCTGCCTTTTATCGAAGAGATTGTTTTCTAATCTCTAATGGCAACACCAGAGAGACAGTGTGGTGTAGTGGTTAAGACAACAGGCTCAGTGGTTGGTAGCTACCGGTTCACCAAAGTTCAGGCAAACCAGTAGCAGTGACAGCGGGAGGCTCCGCCCAACCATCCGGACGTCATCAAATACGATCTGTGCATGCGCAGAAGCTTCTGCACATGTGCAGACGGGGTGCAGCAAGCAGTAGCAAAGGTAAGTGAAACCCACCCCTGGCCAGGCTAGAAACCAAAAGGTTGTGAGTCCTGCCTTATGCACAAAACTTTCTGGGGGACCCTGAAACAGCCATTCTCTCTTAGGTCTGGGAAGAAAAAGGCAATGGCAAGCCATTTCCAAAAATGTTGTCAAGTCCACCTTGCGGAAACTTGCCCAGGCAGTCACCCAATGACTGGAAGGAATCTTACAACCCCAACCCCACAAAAAGTAAAATCAAATGTCAGCATCCTGCCAACCATGACTGACCTGTAAAAGAGGACCCGGGCCTGGCTTGGACTCCCCTAGGAAACTATCAGGAAATCTCAGAGCTGTTAAACTAGAACTGGGATTTTAAAAAGTAAATCGTCCCAGAAAAGGCCACAGCAAAGCAATTCCGTATTACCAGAACTGAAGGTGCCCATGAAGTCACCGGGAGTCCAGCTTAACTAAAAGGCAGAGGTTACTGTAGAACAAGGGTGTCCAACCTTGGCAATTTTAGGATTTGTGGACTTCAACTCCTAAATTCTGGGAGTTGAAAGTCCAGAAATCTTAAAAGTTTCCAAGGCTGAGCACTCCTGCTCTAAAGTATGTTTGAGTTGTGATCTGCCACGGCCTAAACTAATATTTTCTAGGGAGGATTATCTTCTCTTTTATGTTCTTAAAATAAACAAAATTGGGTGTACCTCACAATTTTTCAGGGCTTCTCATGAAATTGCTGAAAACAGTGACACCACTTTCAGCCCCCGTGCCCAGCCCTGTTCTACAGAAACCTTGGAGTAAGCCCACTGCCCTAATCCCCAAACCACATAACCCATTGTTACTAACCAGACTGATAGAGGATGACTACATCTTTTTTTCCAGCATACCCAGAAGTTACAAAAATGAGCTTGTGTGATTCTAAGCCACTTTAGATGTTCGCTCTATATCCCTAATTGGCACTTTCCAATCTTGATCATTTCATTCCAAGAATCCATCAAATGCAAATCCGGAAACTTCAAATTCTCTGCAAACATACTGGATAGTAAAGTCCTCAGAGTTCAATCAATTATATATCAACACTAAATATGGCCATTTGCTCATTAGTGATTTATCGCATCACGTAACTATTATTGTTCCCCTGTAAATAGTAATGAATTCCAACCGCCTCTGCACAGCACTGGCTGGGTGATACTACAAGTTACTATAAATAAGGATTAGCAGTCTTACCTGGAGTTCGTTCTTTTGCAATGGCTGGAAAGTTGGGAGGGGGAACATAAGGTTCCAAATAACTGCACAGAAGATCAGAATCAAAGGATTGGTTACTAGAAAATATATCACAGTAAGTTACATGCTAATAGAATTAGTGCATTATTATAATAGATATCACTTCTTAGCATTCAGATGGACCCTTTTGTCACCCACAACATCACATGGCAGCTGGAATGCCACCTAACTCCGTAGAGATTATGTTTTTCATGGTGAGCTTGACTAACAAGCAAATTCTTGGCTTTTGCTAGAGGTGGTCTGGGGGGTTTGGCAACACCCTTCATGCAGTTGGGTGGGTGGTTATCACACTTCTTGTACAAAGGCCAGCTTTTTTTGGCATCTTACACTAAGACGTCCCTTAAGTAAACGCATTAAATAATTTCATACCTGGAGAATATCAGGATATGTGAATAGTCTATAGAAGCTGTATTTTACAAATCTATGATTCAACTTAAGTGGTAAATCCAATCACTATTTTAAATGTATAGGAGACTTTTAGGCAAGTGGCTGGCGCTCAGGGGAGTCACTCACACAAGGCTGGTCTTAAGATTGTGACAAAATTACAGATAGTCCTCGACTAACTACCATAGTTGAGGCCATTAACATTTGTTAAATGAATTTGCCCTGTTCTCACGGCTTTTCTTGCCACAGTTGTTAAGTGAATCAGGGCAGTTGTTAAGTTCAAAGGGGATCACATGACTCTGCAACTGCAACTGTCATAAATATGAGTCAGTTGCTAATTTTGATCACATGACCATCGGGATGCTGCAACAGTCATAAGTGTGAAAACTGGTCATAAGTCACTTTTTTGGGTGTCGTAATTTTGAATGGTCACTAAGTGAACTGTTGTAAGTCGAGGACCACTTGTATCATGAAATGATCCCAGGAATTTAAAATGCCTGATCAATGAGGTTATTCCTATCACTGGAACTAGCTACTCTTGTCTTTCTATCAGGAAGTAGAAGCTAGGGAGGTAATCAAGCCCTCAGGTAGGTGGGAAAAGAGGACTCTGGAAAGAGGCCGCCCCGGGAATTCCCTGAGGGGAGAAAAGTCTTCCACACCTGACAAGAAAAGCTCTCTCTCTCCCAGTCCATGAACTTCCATCTCAAAGGAGGACTCTATCTCCTGCTTTCTCCGTCTCTCTTTCTTTTAAGCAACCCTATAGAAGGCCTAACCCAGGGGTGTCAAACCAGGGGTGAAATGCTCCCAGTTTGGACCGGCTCGGGCGAGTAGGTAGCGATGGCGGCAGGAAGTTCGGAGAACCGGTAGCAAAAATCCCCGCCCCCCCCCCCCATGCCCAGCTGAGCCGCGCGATCATCAGAGCCTTTTTTTTTCTTTTAAATGGCTCTGACGATCCAAGCTCTGACGATCCCAGCTGAGTTGCCTGCCGATCAGGCAACTCAGCTGGGATCGTCAGAGCCTTTTGAATGGTTTTACATGTAAAAAATGGTTTTAAAAGTTAAAAAAAAATGGCCACGCCCACCCAGTCACATTACCCTCCACCATCAAGCTACACCCACAGAACCGGCAGTAACAAATTTTAGATTTCACCCCTGTGTCAAACACAAGGCCCGCAAACCCGATACAGCCTGTGATGTGGTCAGATCCGACCCATGGGGCTGTCCTGGAAAATGTAAGGGGCAGGCCCCCGCACGTCACTTCTGCCCAGTCTAACTAGTGTGAAGAGGAAAACATGCCAGGAGTTTGGGGAGTGATGTCAAGCTGGCCACGCCCACCCAGTTGGCCACACCAGTCGGCCATGCCCAGCTGCCCCCCCTCCCCCAAGGTCAACCAAAGCCCTGATTCGGCCCTCAATGAAATTGAGTTTGACACCCCTGGCCTAACCAGTAGCACAGGCTGATCATGTGACTATATCTGACCAGTAACATACGCTGGAGCAGGTCTGTCTGCTGGGCAAGGTCGCAAAAGTTAAGATTATTGTGACCACGATTATGCTGTCATGTTTCAATATGGTGCACACAATGCAGATAAAACAGGAGAGGAGCTTCCATGGCAGCAGTATTGTGGACAGCATCTCAATTTTGGGGACCTGCCCAGGCCTATAGACTTGAGAAAAGTGTGTGTGGGGGGGGGGGTGGAATCAGCTGCTGTCTGCAGCCAAAAGTGAGGTGGACCCAAGGGAGAAGGAAGCTGGGGTCGCCTCTGTTCTAGGAGCCTTTTCGGGCCTTGGTGTGTCAGCATGCAGGAGTTGCCAGAGTACCCAGCACTGTGGATTTCTAACCTGAATGATGGGAGGGAGGCAGGCAGCCCCTCTAGGTCTGATGATTCAAGGCTTGTTGAGGGAGAGGATCAGTCTGAATTTATTTCCTTGGTCTCATCAGGATGAACGAATGCGCTGAGCAGTTGTAGCTTGACTAGGTGATTGAATTGCTTTCCCTCTTTGCATTGGAATGCTGGGGACTTTATTTAAGCGAGCTGGAGTCACTCCAAGAGCAAAACAATGTTGCTGTTGATTAGTACTTGGTAGGGACGCCATCAGGAATCCTAAAGTGGGAGGTTAGACTGGGAAGCTGGGAAAAGAACTTGGAAGGAAAGGGTGGCAAAGCACTTCCTTAGCGTTGCAAAACCAGAGTGCAAAGGAAGACTCAAGACTCAAACGCTATCCTGTTTTCCTACAGATAAGAAGTCACCATGTGTGGAGAAGCATCAAGGGAGAACGGACAGGAAAGATAGAAGGCAGCGGAACCTTTCCTGTGAGAGAAGCAGCGAGAGCTTGGGGAAGGGAGTGAAATGTGAGTGAATAAACTCGACATTCATAGGAATATAGAGAAAAAGACCTGTATGCATGTGGCGAGTGACAGAGCCATGCCTTATGCACAATCCACAACACATTTACTCTAGTCTGGTCAGGGCTTGGGGAGAGTAAATGGGCCGCTTCCAGTGTGAGAGAAAGATTGTGCACTGTGAGAGGGTGAGGAAAAGAAGGTGAACAGATCCGATGGACTTTCTGCCTTGGATGCCCCAGTCACTTGGCTGCTCTTAGGTAGTGGGCAACAAGGATACTGGCATTCAGCCATCTTTCTCAAGCAGCAAAATATGGCATGCAAGTCCCAGGGAAGAAGGGAGGAAGATGGCCATGCCAATGTCCACACCAGATAAAAAAGGTTGATGGGGACAGAAGGGGGATGGAAATAAGCTGTCTAGATCTCCTTAGGTTTCTTGACTTCACTTTCCTAAAATCTTAGTTAGGGTTGTACAGCAAGTCCTCAACTTACAACAGTTTGACCATTCAAAGTCACAACGGCATTGAAAAAAGTGACTGAGTGATGACCATTTTTCACACAACAGTTGCAGCAGCCCCACAGTCACCTGATCAAAATTCGGACATTTGGCAACTGGTTCATGTTTATGAACATGTCCTGGGGTCATGTGATCCCCTTTTGCAACCTCCTGACAAGCAAAGGCAATGGGAAAATCAGATTCACTTAACAACTATGTTACTAATTTAAAAACCACAGCAATTCGCTTATCAACTGTGGCAAGGAAAGTCTTTAAATGGGACAAAATTCACTTAACTTGTCTCGCTTAGCAACAGGAATTTTGGGCTCAATTGTGGTCTTAAGTCAAGGACTACCCGTAACATGTACTTTTGTCACCTGCTCTAGCTCAGATAGAAAGATCCCTTGGACCAGCCCCCAAAAGTGTGAGTGTTGAATGTGGGGGTGTGGTAGAAAATTATACCTGTGTGTTCTTGGGAATAACAGGTGTTTGGGCTAAAGTGCAAACCCCAACGTGTGTAGTAGCCTAACAATAACTCGGGAACTTACTTAAAAGCTGTCACGAATTTCTGAAGAGCTTTCCGGAGTTGGATCCCATGGAAAAACATGGATCTTCCCTGTGGACTTAAACTGACCAGTAGAATCTAAGGCAGCCTTCGCAGGGGAGACCCCTAAGATGTCTGGACAGCACTTTCCACCATTCTCAATCAGCAGTCCAGCATGCAAGTAACCCCAACATGAGTGAGATCCTCCAAATTGGGGGAGGCCGCTCTCCGTCCTCCGGGTGGGAAGGAAAGTGCTTGCCTCCCAGTTCAGTGACTCTCCCGCCCCTGTGCGCCCCCAGATGCTCTCCTCCTCCCCCTGCCCCCCCCCATCCAGGTCCCGGCTCCCATCCCCCTCCCTCCTCTCCCCCCCCCGCCCCCATCTGTCCTCAGGAAAGCGGCGCCTGCAAGTCTGAGCTCGAAATTGGTGCACCTCTGAGGCAGCCCCCACGCCAGTCATTTCTGCGGGCAACCGAGCAAAGGAGAACAAATCGGGGACAAAGGCGAGCGCTTTCCTTTCAGCCGCGTCGTTAGGGCAACCCCAAGTATGCCGGCCATAATAAGGGCCACTTCAAAGGCTTTTCTCCCTCCGCCTCCTTCCTCTTCGCCGCCGCCGCCTCCTCCCTCTCCTCCTTCTCCCCCCCCCCACAAAAAAAACTTTATGTATGCATTTATTTATTTACCCGTCCCCCTTCTCTTCTCTTCCCTCCTCTCCTCTCCACCCATCTTTCCCTCGCGGGACGGAATCCTGGGTTTGATTATCTTTCACGGGTTTATGGCGCACCATTCAGGCTGGCTTGTATTAGAGAAACAAAGGACAACCGCGTATCAATAAAAGTGCCTAAAAAGAGGGAGGGGTGAAGGAGGAGGAGGAGGAGGAAATGTCAGGAGAGGGGTGACTTCCCCCTTACTTTCGCTATTGATTAACCAGGGTTTTTTTTTTGTTTTTTTTTTTTT
>WNWU01013815.1:3268649-3339149 GCA_012654045.1 Ptyas mucosa | reverse complement strand
CGACTCCCAGAATTCTCCAGCCAGCATAGCTGGCTGGAGAATTCTGGGAGTCGAAGTCCACAAGTCTTAAAGCTGCCAAGTTTGGGAACCCCTGGGTTAAGAGATGGGCTGGACCTCTTTGCGGAGATCGGTTTCTTTTGTATACTCTTGATTTTAGGCCCTTTACCCCGCCCGGAGCCTGTGTGAGTGGAGCGGGTTAGAGATCCTGTAAAGTTAATGCTAACCTAAATATTTAAATCCAAGCCCAAGAGAGCCCTCCACAAGTCGCGGTCCCCTAGATTCCCTCATGCCCAGAGCCCACAGGGCCATGCTGGGGTGAACTGAGGGGGTCTCCCGTTTGTTTTAAAGAGCGGTTTTGAACAGGGGAAGCCAAGAAACGACCCCTCTTTCTCTCCCCCCCCCATACACACACACACACACACGACCGTGCGCGCCGAAGACCCGACCAGATTGAAGGAGCGCCAATTGACTGAGCTAACAGGCCGTGAAACGCGAGGTCACCGAAACTGTCTCTTAATGGGGTGTCGCGAATCGGCGCTTAGTCGGAGCAACGCGGCCGCTTTCCACGCCGAAAGAACCGCCTTTGAACTTCGCCTGCCCTGAATCGGCACTGGCGGCCCCCAAAAAGAAAGAAGGGGGACTGTTGAGGGTTCCCCGAGGGTCCGTCTGTGGGAAGTGGGTGGGGAGAGAAGCGCTGAAACCCCTGCTCTCCCAGAAAACCCCGAGAAAATTGGGAAGTGGAGAGGGTACAGGAGGGGGAGAGAAGGGAAGAATCGGGGCCCTGAAGCCCAGCGAACGAGGCCCACTCTGAGCATCAATTATTAGTGGGAGGGAGGCCGGCCTAATCGATACTGCCTATTAACTCTGTCTGCCGAAGCAGAGTTACTAATTAAATGCACCTGCCTGTCCCCAGAAGCGCTCGTTCCCGCGTCTGTCAATACCCACCAGACGTCCCGCCCCCCACACCCCTACGCTCAGGTATCCGTTTTTCCTCCTTCGGCAACCTTGAAATTCATCTCTGTTATATATCGGCCGCGCGCACACGCACATCCCAGGAATTTGGGTGAACGACGCTCGCTGGGGAAGGTGGGAAGCAACCCAGCCGAAGGCTGCACCTCCACAGCCTCTTACTGGATCCAAGTGACTGGGAATTTTTAGCCCGGCAGATGGATTCCATTTGTGGGTTTGCGTGGCCTCCTCTCCTGCCTGGAGCTCCTAAACCTTCTCGGCACAGAAGACGACGAAGGCTGCTCCTGGGTTTATATATGTCTATATCTATCTATCTCGATATCGGGGTAGGTAGGTAGGTAGGTAGATAGATAGATAGATAGATTTATATACATATATATTTCCCCTCCCTCCCTCCCTTTCTCCCTCATCTCTCCCTCTTTCTCCCTCCCTCTCTTTCTTCTTCCCTCTCTCTCTCTCTTTCAATCTCTCTCTCTCTCTCTCTCTCTCCTCAGCACCACCGCTGCCGAAGGCATAAAGTTTTATATATATATTTAAGTTTGCTCCCCGCTCTGCGCTTTGCTTCGGATGCCCCTTCCGTTGGGCTGGTTCCCTGCTTGTCCCCTCTGTCCCCATCCACGCCGAGGCTCAACCGCTGCTCCGGCCTCCTGACCGGTTCTCCTGTAGCTCAGAGGGAGCGGGAGAGCGTCTCCCATGAGCAGGAGAGAGACGCCTTTGCCGCGGCCTCTGAAGTTTTGCAGGGCTCTTTGTTGCGGTAGAGACAGAAGGAGAGAAGGAGGCCAAGGCTTGAACCCTGATACTCCCCCCCCTTTTTTTATCGTGGCCCCACTGACTTGGGGTGTGATCTCTGACACCCGTCCAAAGACTCTGAAGGACCCCTTGGCATCGGAGAGAGCGTCTAACCAAATCAGTACAAATGGGAGACCATAATCCCTTCCTAAAAGATCACCTTGTGATTCTGATTCTAACCAATGTGTATCTAGATATACACGCATAGCTGCCCCTATAGTTCCCCCTCACGTGACTATCCGCCTTCCTATGGAGCCCCTTCCATAGAGTATAGACAAGATATGTAACCTGATACCCTGCAGGTGTTTGGGACCACAGAGCTTCTAACACTAAGCAGGAGTGGATGGCCTAAATCCTCTCTCTAGCTTACAATTCGTCTTGTTTTTCTGGATCAAAAGGGGGGGGGGGTGTTCCGCCCAAACATTTACATTCAGAATTGTAATTCTAGCATTCTTCTCTTGCATCCATATGCTTTTTCCCTCTTTTAATTATTTCAATCTGTATGAAGCCCGGACGCCGGTTCTTTTTTTTTTTTTTTTTGCAGTTCATCATCTGACGATTGCAAGAAACTACACTCTCGATTTAAGCCCTCCGAGAGGGTTTCCTAGCATAGAAACACCGTTATTTTCAGTTGGGGTCCATTCAAACATTTCCAAGCCATCAAATGTTGAAAAATAATATTGGCGAGATGCAGTGGTCTAAGCTGCCGCTTTCTCCCTAACTCCTAGATGGGTGAAGTAGGGATAGAGTTAGTTCACAAATGCTTGAGCGTCACTATATTGCTCGGTGTCTATATACGCTCCAAATTGTGTAGCGGTAGATCTGAAATTCTGTTCTGTAGCCGAAGGTGATGGGTACCGTAGTTCTGTATATAGGAGAAGCGGATCTATTCACACGCTCGAGACTCCTTGGGCCAGGAGTCACAAGTGGGGCAGCATTCAACACGAGCTTTGTTCACCCAAGCCACGTAAACCTGTTTATTGAACTAACTCATAGCGTAAACTAACTAAATGATCTGGGTGTGTATACAACACGAAACTACCGAGCCAGATTATCCAAGCGAAGCCGAACCAACGTGGTCTGGCGTGGTCTCGAACTGGCTCTGTTAAGGATGTAACTTGGAAAGAACCTGCGGGGAAAAATATTTGGTCCTTGACGCTCTGTGAAGAGCCAGGCCGGCTCTCCGTTGACGCGGCGACCCCTCATTCCATAAACATTTGGAGCAAATCAAGCGGCCAATTCGGATTCGGCACCGGGCAGAGGCTGGATCCCCACGGCTTCCTTCGCTCCTTTCAGCCCTAAGACTAAAACCGCGGGGTTTCATTGGCAAACGGGACGGGGTTTCTAGGCCGCGCGCTTCCGTCTGAAACCGAGCCATCCCGGGAACATCCCCAGCGCACACAGCGAGCGCTTTAGAACTCAGGGCCAGCAAGACCTGGACGGGGAGGGCGTTTGTTTGCAATCCGCTGGCCTTAAAACACACCCAGGCGGCCAAGCCTTCGGGCGGAAGCAAGAAAGTCTCGCCTTCTCGCCAGTGCATCCTATTTCTCTTTCTCTCTCTCTCTCCCTCTCCCTCCCTGTCTCTCTCCTCCCTCCATCTCTCCCTCCCTCCTTCTCTCTCTTTCTCCCTCTCCCCCGTCTTTCCCCCGCCTCTTCCTCCCTCCCTCCCTCCCCGTCTCTCTCTCTCTCCCTCCCTCGTTCTTTCCCCCTCCTTCTCTCTTTCTCCCTCCCTCTCTTTCTCCTTCTCTTCTTCCTTCCCCCCCTCTCTCTTTCAATCTCTCTCTCTCTCTCTCTCTCTCCCCAGCACCAACGCTACCGAAGGCATACATTTTGCGGAAGAAAGGCAGGAAGGCCCACCAAACGAAAACAAAACCAACTCTGGGCCTGGCAACGGGCGCGAGGCTCACTTCTCCTCCTCCCCCCCCCCCGCCCCGCGTGCCTTCTCTTCCCCTCCCCCGCCGGTCTAAAGACAAAGTGGATCGCGGCTAATTTAAAGGTTGGTTTGTGTGAGAGCGAGCGAGCCACCGCTTCTCCCCTGCCGACAAGAGACGAAGGCTTTGAAGGTAGCCAGTTCCTTGTCAATAAGTGTCTTTTGTCTAAGCCATATTCAAATGGGAAAAGCATGGCTCGCCAATCGCCATAGAAAGCTTAACCCACCATGAACATTGTCCAAGCACCGAGCCTTCCGCTCCGGCCAGAATTACTTTGAAGTGGGGCACGATGAGCTGTAGTCAATTTCAACTCTATAGACTGGAGGGGGTGGTGGTTGGGAGGGGGGGCGTCCCCCCAGCAGAAAACGAGAAGAAAACTTGTTTTAGCCTCCTCATTGTCAGATACCTTTCATCTCTGATATATTTCCCATAAATGATTCGGGGGGGGGGGCGGCTTTGTCCTGTCCTCCTTTTCACCAATTTCCTCCTCTCGACTGCAGCCCAGGACGCCCAGTTCATGTCTTCCCCACCTTTACCATTTCCCCCCCCCCCCTTTCTAAAATTTTTTTTCCATGAAATCTTCTTTACAGATCTCTCTTAATTTCGGCTATTTCAACTCCTCAGCAGAAAAAAAGGGGGGGGGGGCTCAGAATGACAGAAACATTCGAATTAGGCATCGTTAGGAAATCAATTGGGAGTAGGAAATAAGTTGGGAGAAGCATATTTGTGTAAGGCAAATTTTAGGGAGAGAGGTACGTTCTAGCCAATCCCTCCTCTTTCCTCAAAATAAAACCTTAACCAATCCCCAAACTTCTCCAAGAGTCTCTAAAAGTGATCTCCCATTGTTTACGATCCCACTATAGTTAGATGGAAACATATTGTAACATTTTAAGTAGCAAGTGGTATGTTGCTCATACCAGATTTTTCACCCATTCTTTGCTTAGAACTCAGTTTCAATGGTTAGGTTGGTTTCATAAATGGCACCAAATTGCTTTACAATAGAACACCACAGACTTTTGAAATAGTATTGGTTAGGAACGCTTTAATCCCATTTCATATTTGTCCTTACTTTTTCCTCCAAGATGGGAAAAAGATGCAGCTCATATCTGCCCTCTTCATCTCTCTTCCAACAATAAAGCACAGATGTGAGATATAAGAAGAATATTTTTATTTCACTTAAACTCTTTTTACTTATGTATGATCAGGTTAACAGATATGAAGGAGGTACTATGTGTTATAAAAAGAAATTGTGAGAAAGCCATGGCACAATAAAGAAAGAATACTACAGCCCCAATGATAACCTCAATTATTTGGAAGTAAGTCCATTGGAACAAAGTATCTTCTTCCTAGTAATTGTGTACCTTTAAAGATGTTAAGCTTCCCATTAAGCAAAACACAAGGGCTGGTAATAGTGCAATTTTTCTTTCCAAAAGGAGGACAAGAAAATAAAATGTATAAATTAAAAACAACGCATTTTTAAAATCAACAAGACATTTTCCCCCAAAATAAAGACTGCCAAAACTTAAATTACCTTGTGAAAGTCCAGGCCTTTTCCATTGTATTTTTCTTAGTATCTGAATGGGTACCAAATAAAGAAATGGAAAACAAGTGAACTTAAGTTTAAAAGTGGTTTGTATTCAAGTTCCCTTTATATACTTATGGGTATAGATATTAAAATGTCCTGTCTTTCCTTTGTATAACAGTATGATGAGGGCATTTAAAACTTTCAGATGGACAGCACCATGCACTGGACTAAAAAACAAGTATCTCTATAAACTACTGAACACCAACACACTGCACAGCAGACATGCAGAAAGGATCTGTTTTCACATTACATTATTCATTCAAGTAACTTGAAAAATAGAGCGAGGCTTCCTCCGAAACAAACCACAGAATTATAGACAGCTTTCACCAAAAGTATAATAGTCTTCTTTGGTGTGTTCTGTATGCTATAAAAAGAAAAAGGGGGTGCGGGAATGGAATGATATCTAAAAATTAAAAAAACAATAAATTAATTTAGCTGTACAAAATAAATCACTTCCACATACAATTTATAACAATGACAAGACTACATATTACAATACAGGCACATTAAAAAAAAATCCCACTCGTTTCTACAAGCCCTGGAAATCGGTAGGCAACCAGTTCCTTATTCAGTGGTCTCTGAGGATAAATTAGTGCTCTTTAGAATATCTGTAGGGTGTTTATGATGAACCAACATTTTGCATTTGAAATGTTTCACTAACCACATCAGAATTTGTCAGTGTTCCATGACCTTTTCCTTGAATAGCTTGGCAGCGAGGCCAAAGGTAATTTACTTTTCCCCCACCCCATTCCATTTATCCATTTATGACAATTTATTTTGGTCACTGAATCATTGCATATAATTACAGGTGGTGAAAAATATGAAATCGCTTATAAAACCTTTGTATAAACAAGGATGAAAAGCTGGGTCATGTAAAAAATATTCTTTCAGAAAGAAAGATTGTGTTTCTCCAGCATTATAACTCTTTCAAAAGGAAGAAGTGGACAAGAGGGAGAGGTGTGATCCAATGCTTTACTTTGGATTCAATTTCCAAACATTGTTCTCTCATAAATCTAATATACTTTGATTCAGTGTCACTGGTTCTCAAGTAAATATACTTAGATTCATGGTCTCAACTAAGAAATAGGCAAGGGTGGATTATTTTTAAAAAAGAGAACTTACAAAGGAGTCCTGCTAAAATAGTTGCCTATAAATAACACCAAAATCAGTGAGAAAGTTGCTTTCAGGTACCTTGAATGCCTAAAACAATAATAAATAATTGCAGCATTTACACTGACACCAGCAGTATTTTATTTTTCCCTCAGTCCTAAAATTAGAGCTCAGGAAAGTTTTAAAAATTAGAATTATTTTTTAAAAATGAACACATGTAAAACTAAAGACCTAAAGATATGGAAACATATTGATATCCTGAGGCCAGCCTATCGATCAATGCAGATTATTGTTTATTCTGAATATAAATATTTAGCATAAAGGAACCAAAAGAGAAAATTTGGCTTCTTGTGAAATCTTATTTAACTGGGATTGTAACACTCACGCCTTCCCTCAACTACCTTTACCTGGAAGTAAACACCATTTAAAGATATGGCCCAATCTTCAATGCAAGCATTCTTAGCGTTAACCTTCAAAGAACAATTATAATTAGGAATAGCCAGAGTTTCAACATTAGTGTCAGTCTGATGCAAACATCAGTTCAAGGATTTTATTCATGCGCTCCATTTTGAGATCTTGAGGAATTTTTTTAAAAATCCAAAGGCAGTGAACGAAATATAGAGATTACTATATGAATGCCAAAAAAAAATATCAATTGGCAGTTTAACAAATGACAAATGTAGAGCAGAATAAATCTTTCAAAGCTTATAAAGCTTACTCCTGGCATTAAGAGCCTCCATTCACTTATACTGCATTCATAAGCCACATTTCTGGCTTTATTTTAGAAAATATTTTCATGGGACTGTCAAACTGGCTATGCATAAATTGCAAATCAAGCTATGCCTTGAACCTCTCCTATTATCCTTAGAGACTGATGTGAGGGGAGGGGGGGGGCAGAAAAGTAATGTGTGTTGGGTCATTCTTAAAATTCAAATTGGTTAAAAAAAAGATTCTTCTTTTTAATAAAATAAAAAAGAGATAAGTCCAATGACTTAAATTAATTACATATACAAACACCATAGGGTTTCATTTAGTTAATAAATAGACCAAGTGAACAAAAATGGCACTGTGTGTATGCCATTCCAGAGTTCTAATGAATAGTTCTTGACTCAGAGTTCCCGTAGGTCTCTTCTTCCTCATCTTCCTCTTCAGAAGAGGTGGCGTTGCTGGATGGGGTATGGAGGTGGTTGGTCGCCCCACTGGCCTGGCAAACGTACCATTCATTGAGATTGGTGACCTGAGGAGAAAGGCTGGTAGGCTGACCCCTTCCTGAGTCCTGAAGTGGGGAAAGAGGGGCACCCAGGGTTGTCCCCATTGGCTGGTACCCATGAGATCCTGGGGTAGGAGAAGGTGGTGGGGATTTGCAGTGGATCTTCATGTGTTTTCGCAAAGAGCTGGGGTGTGTGTAGGACTTATCGCAGCCTCTGACTTTGCAGAAGTATGGCTTGTCACTGGTGTGGACATGGGAGTGTTTCTTTCTGTCACTGCTATTGGCAAACTTCCGGTCGCAGCCATCAAACTCGCATTTAAAAGGCTTCTCCCCTGAAAGACAAAAACATCTATCATAGGTCTCCTTGTGGAAAGTAAGGATGAAAGGCAACCTGCTTGCATTTACATGTCAACACTGGGATGATGGAGCCAAACTCTAGCGAAGAAGGTTTAAAGCAGCTTGTAAAACAGAGGGGGGGTGGGGAAATGGAACATTATATTGCCATTTCTCCCTCTTCATCCTTTCTTATCCCCCTCCCCCACCCTGCTGCCATGTGCACACTTTTCCAGGATCATCATCACCATCTCTCAATAATCAGGCCAACATGACAAGGTTTAGATTTGCTTCACAGCACAATCCATACCATCCAGGAACATTTTCTAAACAATGATCTAAATACAACACGACTCTCATATAAACACTTCCAGGGCAAGAGAAAAACTGCTCCTCATCCCCGCTCTACATTCTTAATAAAAATTATAAATTGGGGATTAAAAGAGGGAGGGGCTTGTAAAAGCTACCCAGGGAAATTGATCTATCTTCAGAAAGAAAAAAATATTTGGCCATAATTTCTTCCAAGAGCAGCTGTTTAAACATATAATTCAGTTTTGTTTTTTTTTAAAGCCACTAAGTTCTCAGGCCATCTGCATTCTCAGATAGGAAGGCATTCATTTCCCTTCTCTGTCATGCTTTGCTTTACAGCTTGTCGATGATTGGGGAAACTATCCACTAAAAGAGCAAAGCAAGTACCCTCATAAAAGGAAGGGATCTGCTGCCCAGGAAGGATCTCACCTCCAGGAGAGTGGGTGATGATGTCAGAAATCTATAGTGACTCCCTTTCAGTGGGCTTAATTGCAGCTTAATAATAAGTGCAACTTCAGGCTGCCTATTCAGACATAATTCTAAGTTTCCCCTGTTTAGAAGTGACAAGAATTCTCCTCTAAAAGGCAGAGAGCAAAATAATCAGCAGATCTGACTCTTGATGCAATTGAATTATCTAGATGGATCCCACAAAACCTGCTTTGGAAGGTTAAACATTTGTGTTGGTAACACTGTTAATATAGTAAAAAAAAAAAGAAGGGAAGCCTCCTTTTGCTATTTTATGGGTAGAAGGGAAAATATAATTCTTGCAGCCAGCAATAGGCAAAAGTGACATCTTTCACCAGGTGGATTTTGCCACAAGAGGGAAGCCCCACCCTCCAACGGGACTCTCTGCCGGGTGAGGATGCCAGCTAGAACTCCAGGCTTTTCTCCTATTTACTCTTGCAAACAACCACCATCTGCTCTTTCAGGCGCTACATTCCTCGGGAAACCCTTTTCCAATGCAAATATTTTCCTGCAAGGGGCCGAACGCGAGCGAGGCTCTTTAGTTCGAGCACGGCCCTCCCGAGTTCCAAGGAGAAAAGAGCAAGTGGAAATCAAACCGGCGCTTTCGCACGTTCTCCAACGATGCCACTCTCCTCATAATATTACTGCATGGTTTGTAGAGGCTTCCTGGGCCGTGTCAGCCCCCGAGGGATTTTCGGCAGCGCCTGGGGAGAAGGTGCTGAACCTTCCCTGAAATACGAGGCGCCCTCGGGAGACAGGGGCCTTCTTGGCGAGATCCTCCCACAGGGGCTAAGATGTTCCCACGTCGAGACTTCGCCCCCCCCCCCCCCCCCGCATTCGCGAGTTTTCCCTGGCGCGTTTGGCTCGGCCTTTCAATCCATCCTGCTTGGGAAGCGGGCCGCGTTTCAAGGGAAAGTCACAAAGATCAAATATCACAACGCCAGACGCCTCCGCGGGCCTGGTGTTGGTTTTTGCCTTCCTTTCCGAGGAAAGTTCACGGCAGCCCCGCGGTGCTCTCGCTCAGTCCTCCGGTCGCTGTGGGAAGTGAGGCCCGGGCGTCGTTCCCGGCGGGGCCGCCCGAGAATTGGCGGCTTGCAGAAAGGCTCACAAATAGGCCCGTTTTTCTCCTGGAAAGGGAACCGACGTTCAACCCCCGAGAAGGATGAAGGGGACGGCGTGGAACCGGAGCCTTGCTTTTCCTGCGCCTTGAGAAATCCAGCTTTCTCCCGCTTACACTCAGAGGAAGCGGTCTTAGTAGCTGTAGCTGCAAAGTTGAATGTAACACGTTCAACTTCGCAGCTACTAAGATTGTTGGTTGAGCAGGCACAAAACAGCCAGGAAAGTGATCGAAGCCTGGGAAACAGGCCCCTCGCCAGTCAACAGGCGTGCTCATTTACCACCAGCTTATCAAGTACTTAGAAGGCGAAGGCGAAGGCGGGGCAGCACAAGCAAAGGAACAACTTAAAAGCCAACCATCAACACCCCGCATCAAGCATCTAAAAAGCCACATACAACAGGCATCCTATAAATACACAGAACAGAACAGGCTCTGCTAGAGAGAAGTTCCCTGAAGATGGGTTCCAGCACAAGTCCCCGAAAGCTCGGAAGACAAAACCTCTGATCTCGGTGACCCACCCGGATTTGATCCTCCAACATTATCCTGGGACACATATATTCGCCTTTTATTCGGAAGCGACCTCTTCCCTTCTTCCTCCTCGGGACCAGCAGCCGGGAAAGGAGGCGAAAAGGCCACTCTCCTGACCCAAGGACGGCTTCCATCCGCCTAACCCGCAGCGTTGCCTCTGCTTCAGCCCGGGAGGCCGGCGAACAGCCTGAGCCCTGCAACCAAAGGCATAAACTCCCTCCTTGGAGCGGGGCAGAAGATCCTGGCTGGCTCTCGTCTCCGGGAAGGCTGATCGGAAGAGAAAAACCGCGACCGGGGCCCGCAGAGCCGGTCAGCTCCTTTGCCAGCTGTCCGGAGACTTTTCCAAACAGCCAAGCTCGAGTTTCCTCCTAGCCTCCGTCCCTTAGACCTGACCGAGCAGGCAGAGGACGAGCCCACCGTTCCGGTTCCCCTACATACAGGCGGCCTGGCGCCAAAATGATCGCCTCCCAACTGAGCCTCTTTTTCAGCGACAGCTACCCGGGGCGGCGAGACCTGGAAAAGCAGCCTATCCGGCGGCGGCCGAAGGCAAGGAGGAAAGCCCCCAAAAAGTGCGGGTGAAGGGAGACCAGCTAGACTCCCACAAGCACCAGCATGAAAGGAAAGGAGAAACGAAGACCTTCTGCACTCAAGAGGGAAGGGAGAGGAGAATTATTTATTCTCCAACCTGCGGGACACACGCAACCCCCCCTCCCCACGCCTTTCCCTATAGGGCTCCGAGAAGTCTGTACAAGAACAGGAGGCAGCTGCGTGCAGCCAGATGGGTTTGATTGGGCAGATTCGCCACCTAAAAATCGACCGCTCTGGTCGCCTGGGGCCATTCGCTTTGGCGTCTGAAGAGCGCATTGCGCCTTGTCCGCCTCGCTCTCTCTTCGCAGCAACACCACACAATAAATCAGGAAAACAATTAGGTGAACTCCCCTCCTGCGCTGCCCACCTTCCCCATAAAACGTCTCCGGTGGATAATATCTGTCTACAGGCCGCTATAAATCCCAACGGGCTTTTAAGGGGAATCAAAAGGCTGTCGCAGATCAAAACCAAGCCGTAAAAGTTAACAGCGCCGTTAAAACCCAGTTCCACTAAAAAAAAAAAAAGCCTCATCCTCTCCTTTAGCAGCCACAGGCCCACTCGGCTCACCTTCCAGGGTCTCTTCCCCACTTTTGGAGATGGTTGTAAAAAAAATTTTTCCCCTCGGTCAGCATAGATACGTGCATCTCTTTCTATCCAACGGTTCCAAAGCACACCAAGGCAACTATAAGAATTATGCCTACATTTTGAACGTAAAAAAAGAAAAAAACACCCAAACCGAAGGCTTACAGTTCGACCAAACTCTGGATTTCACGTGAAAGACATGCCACATTCCGTCCCCACCCCCCCCCCCCCACTAAAGAACACAGTGGAAAAACCCAACAACATTCGATTTCAGAAGAGAGAGTTCAGCGAGCGCCGCTTCTGGGTCCCCCGGGGACTCCTGCGGTTTCTCTCACTTCCCCAGGCATTGGTGTCTTTTCCAGACCTCCCCAGGACTCCTCGTCTTGCCTGTTGAAGAGCGTTGTGGAGCTGGAAAGCTCGCCAGCTGCCCAAGCCTCTCAGCCGGACCTCTGCAGCTGCTCCCCGCACCGCCAACACACGCGGAGATACGACGTAATATAGATGTTATCAGGGAGACTTTCGCTCGCGGCGGTGCGGAGCGATCGCGCCCAAGAAATTACTTATTCATGATAAAAAGTCACATGCCTGAACCGACGCAGGGAAAGAGGGAAGGCGGAGGTGTTGGGGGGGAGAAGAGAAGAGAAGAGAAGGCCGAGCTTCGCGTGGCGGGACGCAGCCGGGGAAGGCGCCCACGGGGAAAGAGGCCACCCACCTGTATGAGTCCGCTTGTGGATCTTGAGGTTCTCGGAGCGGGCGAAGACCTTGCCGCATCCCGGGAAGGGGCAGGGGAAAGGCTTCTCGCCCGTGTGCACGCGGATGTGGTTGATGAGCTTGTACTTGGCCTTGAAGGGCTTCCCTTGGCGGGGACACTCCTCCCAGAAACACACGTGGCTGCTCTGCTCAGGCCCCCCGACGTGCTCCACCGTGACGTGGTTGACCAGCTCGTGCATGGTGCTGTAGGTCTTGGAGCAGGGTGGCGTGGCCCCGCCGCCCCCGCCGCCCGCCTCGGCCTCCAGCCACTTGCAGATCAGTTCTTGCTTAATGGGCTGCCGCATGTAGCGCAGGAAGGCGGCGGCGCCCGCGTGGGGCGGCGGCGGCGGCGGCGACGCGTGGTGCGCATGTGCGGGCGGGTGCGAGTGCTGATGCTGGTGCTGGTGTTGCTGCTGCTGCAAAGCGGCGGCGGCCGCAGCAGCCGCCGCCAAGTTGACCGGATAGCCGTGCGCTGCAGGGCCGTAAGACGCTTCGGAGCCGGCGGCGACGGCGGGCGAAGGGCGGAAGGGCTCGATGCGCCCGTAAAACTCCGCGGCGGCGGCGGCGGCGGCGGCCACGGCCAGCCCCAAGCGCATCTGGCCGTTGAGAGGGTGGTGGCCGCCGGAGGTGCCGGCGGGATGCTCGTGCAGGCCCGGAAAGACGGCGGCGTGCAGGTCCCCCCCAGCGCCGTAGGTGCCGGCCGAGGAGATGAACATGGGCGAGCTGGCGGCCGCCGGGGGCTGCTGGAGATCCCGCCGCAGCGCCAGCTCCCTGCCCGCCGCCCTGTAAGGCTGAGCAGCCGAAGCCGGAGCCGCGCCGTTGGCGCCAAGTCCGCTGCCGGCCGATTGCAAAGAGGCGGCCGCGGCGAAAGTCGCTTCGGGGCTGGCTGGGCTGAGCTTGAGGGCGCCCGCCGCCACGTGCTCGGGCCCGAAGGGGGCGGTAGCAGCCGGGTCCGAAGAGCCCAAGTCCCCCGGGTGCAAGGGATGGAAGCCGCCGCCGCCGCCGCCGGTGGCGCTGCCGCCGCTGCCGCCGAAGGAGTCGGCCAAGCGCAGGCTGGGACTCCTCTTGCAACTCAGCGCGGGCTCCATGCCGCCGCCGCCGCCGCCTCCGCCGCCCAGTGGCCCATCGAGCCGCCCGGGGGTAGCCCGGGCCTGGGCCAGCCCGGCGGGGGCTGAAGCCTTCCTCCCCCTGCCCGCTGCCGCCGCCGCCACCGTCACCAGCGCCGCCGCCTTGCCAAACATGGAGCGATTAAGCGGCTCTTTAACTTCTTTTGTCTCCTCCGCTTCCCAACTCGGCTGCTCATTCCATCCGCTCCCCGCTCTGGCCTCCAGCGATTGGCAGAGCGCTCGGCACATTTGAGCGGCGCGGTTGGGAACCAGAGTTTGGAAATGTGCGCGGGTGGGATTGGAGGGAGACCGATGATTGGCAGAGGCCAGGGCAGCGCGATTGGCTCCCATTCAGGCCGGGCGCTCAGCGGGGAACCGCCCTCGCGCTCCTGCCTGCGTCCTCTCCCCCCTCCCCCTCCCCTCTTTTTTTTTTCTCACTTGCTCCCCTGCTCCTTCTCCTCCCTCCCTCCCTCCCTCCCTTCCCCGAAATAGTTGCCCTCGGCGGAAAAGAGAAAGGGAGAGAAAGAAGGGGGAAAGTTCGCGCCTCGTCGCCGAGGAAGCGCCAAGCGAGCGGCGGCCGAGGCGGCTGTGACTCTCGTCTAGAGTTGCACGGGGAGGAGCTGGGGCTTCCCTGCCACCTGTAGGGCGCCCGGTTGGCAGCTGAACCAGGCGCTGGGTGGACGGTCCTTCCGCCTGCCTGCAGCCTGCAAAACTCAGCGCTGGGTCTTTTGGGAGCGGCGCCTGTTCAAAGTCTTGTTTTTACAACAGGTTGTTTCTTGGGAAAGGCGATGCGCGGGCGCGTGGAGGAGGAGGATGGTGGTTATAACAACCCACATTAATAGCTGCGCATCATTGACACTCCGGCGAGAACGCCTTATCCTTGTAGGACTAGGGAAGATTCCCAATTCCAAGGAAGTTTCCCTAGCGAGCCATCCCGCTGAGACTGTCCGATCTCCAGTTCCCCGGAGAAGTCGTTGCGCTAATCCCCGAGAGATTCAGCTCCACCCGAGCAGACGTGCAATTTTCCACGCGGGCACTGGAAAGGTCCCGTGGATGCCCGTTTGTTCTTCGAAACTCCTCATTGAGGACCCAGGCACTGACCTACCCACGAGGCCGCCTCGTGGCTCCCGAAAAGCCTCTGCTTTGCAAGCGAGAGGAGGCGACGAGAGGGCTGGTGAGCCGCTGTGGAGAACTGCCAACGTCCCTTTCTTTAGCGAAAGCAAAGCGTTCACTGCTGTAATCGCTGGGGCAGAGAGAATTCGTTTTCCCGAATTCCGTCTCAAATGATCGAGTCTCAGAAAAGAAATAGAATCCCCCTTATTTAGTTCTTCCCCCACATCATCTCCTCCTCCTCCTCCTCTCCCGCCACCCCAGCCCGCTGAATTAATTCCGCAAATGTTAAATCATTACTACGTCCAAATTTATCTCGCGCCTTTCGGGTCTCCTCCCCTTCCAACTTTCGATTCTGTTTCTCCGAAGCGTTTCCTTAACCCTTTGGGGAGGGAGGGGGGGAGGAGGGGGAATCTGAGATCTCAGAGTGCTCTTTTCTCCGCATAAAGTTTGCCAGGCCCTTACAAGAAGTGTATCTGGCGCTCGAAGCGTTTTCCGAAGCAGGTGAAAAAACAAACAAACCAGGGACTTAGTTCTGGTCAGAAAGAAGCAGCGGAGGGAATGGCGGGTACCCAAAACTCTAGCTCCTCCCCCTCCCCTTCGTTTTTCTTACATTGATGCGGATAGATTAATTTTTGCAAATCCGTATGCTGTAATGAAATGAATGCCATTCATCTCCCGGTGGGGGCCTGTGGGAATGGCCAAGGCGAGTCTCTACATTTGGGAAGGGAAAGTACTTGCTCTAAAAACCTGGGATGAGGGCTGCGATTCGGAAACGGAAGAGGAAGGGAAGCGGCCTTTTCCAGTCGGCGGTGGGGATGGCGAGCTGCTGCGGGAACGAGCCTCACAAACGGCCAGCAACATTTCCTTTAAGAAAAGTTACTAGTCTAGCTTAAGTAGCGCGCGAAAAGGCTCGGCGGGGGCTCTGGCGCTTGGTTCGAGGCGCCGCACTAGGCTGGCTTTTTTTGGCGAAGGACCTGCGTCTAATTTGCCACAGTCGGAAACGATGCGGAAAGCGTCCCACGCCAAGTTCAATTCTCCTTGCAATAAAAATGATAGACTTCCCTTGAGTTTTTAGCCTAGAGAGGGTGGGAGGGAGGAGCACCCCCCCCCCTTCTACCAGGAACCGCCCCCACTTTCTCACTTGCCCTCAGGTCGCGAGATAAGGAAGGGCCGCCCGGGTCAGTCATTACAAGCATCTGTTAGGATCTGGCCACCCAACGAGTAACGCGTGTGCTTCTCATTCAATATCTTCCCGAGCAATATCACCCGTCTTTCTTTCCAGATAAAAACCCACCCGATCCAAGGGACTCTATTCCCTATCAAGCGTGTTTAGGATTCCAAGTGTCGAGAATAGATAACCCTTTTCAGCGATTCTTTCACCGTTGTGCCTATTGGTATGGGTGCTTAAGGAGGAAAGGACCTTACTTGAATTCTCAAAATCAAACTCTTTCACGCAAGTGCCCAGAGCCATCACAACGGCAGACCTGAGTTACAGGATTGCAGTTGCGCGCAGGTGCCTCGAACCGACGTCCCTGTTCGCCGTCTTGTCCAGCATAACAACATCATGATACGGAACTGCTCTCGATTTCGAGCGTCTTAATCCAAATTGCTCTCCCCGATCCATTGCTTTGTTGTGTGTGTGTGAGTCCAAACAGTCTATGCTTTAAGGCTGGAAGGACGGGTGAGGATTGTAACCTTGCAGTTGGGAGTGGTCGTCCGGTTTGGGACAATATTATGGACGGTAGCGAAAACTTCTTGGTCAGACTGATGGGATGGAAAAACTGCTGTGGAACGACAGACAGGGCATGCCCGCTGTTTTTGAAGAGGCCTGACTCAGCCAACACGCGTTTTGTACGCCTTGAGGATGTGAGACTCGCATCTTGTACGTTCCACCCTAGGCCAGGCAACCCAAGGGCTAAGAAGCCCACCCTGTGAGCCAGACTATCGTTTTTGTTATCTCGGGCGAAGCAGCAAATGAGCGCACTTGTTCCCTCCCAACCATTATCATCATCGTCATAATCATCATAATCATCCTTGTTATTACCTCCATCGCCACCACGGTCGCTGATCGTTAGTGGACCCAGGAAAGCGTCCCGTCTGCTCAAAATAGCAGGTAACTAGAGAGACGTTATTCCGCAATCCTGCAGTGGGAAGCAGTAGCTCGCTTCTGAATACGGTAAAGCAGGGAACGAACCGCGACGTTATTATGAAGCAACTGCTATGCAAAACCGGCCCTGTCTGGCCAGGATTCCCTGTTCGAAATTGTACAGGGGAAAACGTTCATGTTTTACTACTGTGGGCCATTCAAAACCTACCAGAGGAAATAGGTAGAAATTAATTCATGATTTCGGTATATAAGGGGTATTTACTTTCATTCTGAAACACCTGTTCTTCCATTTATCTCGCCAAATATAGTATATTCCCCAAACCAATTACTGTAATGAGTCTCTTTGCTTTCTCCCTTCTAGTTTGTTTATTTGTTTTGTTTACCTCCCTTTCCCTCCTTTCTGTTTCAGTCCACGGCACGTTTCGTAAATCAGCTCTCTAGAGTTCGTGTTTTTGTTTGCTTGCTGTTTAAGGCATTTGTTTGACGGTGGCATTATGCAAATATATGATAATGATCTCGAAACCCATTTGCAAGTAGTTGTCTTTAGTGCACACATGTTATTGATATTCGGGAGGTGGGGACGATATTCTAGAATAGAGAAAAATGCCTTCTGGGGAATAATTAAAACGAGAGAGCAATTAACAGCTTTTCTCAAGATCCTTTAAAAAGCCCTGCCAGCAGAACAGGCAGCACATTCTTCAGACGCGCGTGCGTACACACTCACTCTCTCTATAGCTCTGTTAGTCAACACACTGGGTGAAGTCAGTTGAAGTTGGGTTAGTTTTCATTTTGATTAAAGTCCTTCCCTCCTTCTTTCCCTCCCTCCCTCCCTCCCTCCCTCCCTTCCATAGCTCGATATGTTCTGTGAACACACCCCAGCCGGTCGCTTTTATGTCCAATGTGCTATGTATGCAGAGCACAAAAAAATAATTAAATAATCGGGTTAAGAACGTTGTCAAAATCTACACATGGGAATCGGCTAGGAGAGAAGAAGAGAAACCTATGAAGAGGACAACTTATTGTGTGGAAATAACAACTAATTCAGCTACGATTTTTTAGATCCTGACTCCAGAATAATTTTCAAGAAATTCATAGCATTCCTCTCAAATAAAGGAGTTTGGAAGAGATTGCTTTTTTCCCCTTTCTTCCACAAGTATCTGTTAGTAAATGTAATGCCCTCACACACACACCCATCCCTTCTTCCACAGGAAATAGAATCCCGCACCTCTCCTATGGCGCACACACTTTGTCCCAATGAAACCAGTAAATTAAGTAGCTGTCCCAGCCCATTTCTATACTAGTGATTTTACTGCGACGCCCAGCCGTTGCTATGGCGATCTATCTACCACTAATGAAGACAAGCTTTCCATTGCTATAGAAGACGTTGTAAATCCCTCGTGTGGATTTTGAGCTTCATGGGTTGTTTGGTTCTTGATTCTGCCCCCTTTTTGCCCCAGCTTCCATTCAAAATATTTTCTGCTACTGAAAATGTAAGGCTTGTCTATCGTAAGCAGAGCCCTGCAGTGTAAAACTCAGCAAATTTCTGTAGTGTATTTGGAGGAAAAAGGAAGGAGAACCATTCACTTGCCTCTCAGAGTTGTGCGTGCTCCATCACTGGAGGGTTTCAAAAATAGACTGGACAATCATTTGACCAGGATCTTGCCTTGAGCAGGATTGAACTAGAAGACTTCTGGGGGTCCTCCCAGCCCTTTGATTTTACCTTCTAAAAGGGTTACATTTCACTTGATCTTCTGTCGCTGAGTTAAGAACGGGTTAACTGCATTACTATAAGGCCCTTGGGCTTTTTTTACTCTTCAGGGTAGAACAAATGTGGGGTATTCAGGTGGGTCCCTCAGCGAGATCCAAAAGCTGTTTCAAATCAATGGCTGATGTATCCAAGTAATAATCAGTATGCCAAGCAAATAGATTTCCCCGGCTAAAATCTGCTCTTTCCTATGCTTTGTCTCAGTTCTGGATCAATTAAGCTGAAGCAACCCCCTTTTCCTTTCCTTCCTCTCACACAAAGGAACGTGTCTCCACCTCCATTCCAAACACACACAGGCATTACTTCCCGATTCTAATTTGTACAGTTGTTGTGGTTGTGGTGGTTGTTATCTGTCACGATCTTGCAGGTTAGATGCCAGTGGCAGAGAGCTGCAGGGATTTATGAGAGCAAAGCCGAGCTGGAATGCACGCAGCGACCCCAAGAAACCGCACTTAGCATTACAATCCTATGCACATCCTGTTCAAAGTAAGCAGCGCCTCGAGTTAAAACGGGGTTTGCTGTTCCGTGGCACTATAGTGCAGCTATTGGATCGCACCCCGAAAGAACTAATGCGGGATGACTGTGAGCAAAAATCCCCCTCCTTACTTCGATAGGTTTACCTACTACGGAATTTTTGAAATAGATTTGGAAGGGGTATGATATGTTTATTTACGTGGGAGGAAACTCAAAAAGGTTTTCGCTTGAGTAGGTGTTTAAGAATCAGTTGTGCAGCTTTAGTTACATACCCGTTTGTTTGCAAGTTAAGTCCAGTACATATATTATTAAAAAATACTTCCAAATAAACTCCATCAAACTGTGTTGTGCATATTCTACTTTTGTTTTCTCAACCCCTTGGGGAGAGGGATACATGGCCTAGCACATACAAACAATATCCTTGTGGTGATATGGTATATATTTAGAGATATCACCAGCAACTATTTTTAACATATGGAGTGAAAATACTAATTCTGTTATGCTCTCCCTGCTCTTAGCTCTAATCTGCTTTCTTGATGCCTATCAGAAATGTGAGGATGCTTATTAGGCTGCAGAAAAGGTTAAAAAAAAAGACATACAGAAACCCACTTCAGCTTTGAATACATTAAGTGAGATTGAGATTTCTGTGTTTTCAAAAATGAGGGTCTGGTCTTGAAAATTTTTCCTAAATATGGTTGATAAACATGATGGCTGCCATTTTGGGTAATATTGCTTTACAATGAAGCAATGAAGTACAATAATTGTACTTAATTCTGAACCAGCTGATATAAAAAAAATGCCTTAAAGCTCTCTACAATATTTTTAAAATAGGTGTGTGTGGCTGCTCAAAAATAAATCTAAAGAATTCAGTGAGACTTAATTATAGTTCAGTGAGATTGCAGCCAAAAAGTTAAATTCATGCTGCATCCTCTTAGATTAGCAACCAATATATTTTCCCCCAATTAAAAGGAATATTATAACTTTTTAATAGTGAAAACATAACTGGGTTGTTAAATGTACGGGATTACAGAATAAATACTATCTGGTTCTCTCTATATAGAGAATATATATGGATATATTTATATCATTTATCTATCGCCTCAATCCAAACCAACTTTAGGCAATTAGAGATCCATTTAGCCATCTGAAATTAAACTGTCACAATCAAAGGGATACAGGAAAGACATCAACATTTGTAAGGCTGCCTCTCTGTATCCCAGATTTACTCTGCCTCTAATATTGTCTCATTTTGTGTGCGTCCACTTTACTTTTAGAAGAGCAAATGGTGTCAAAATTAAATGGTTGACTCTGGTGATGATAGAGGTGCATCTCCCCCCCCCCTTCCCTTATTTTTCAACAACCGATTGGAAGAAGCTTTTTTGAGATAAATCAAGCAGCGACATTTTGACGTCTTCCCCAAGTATAAGCAATATGGTTCCCGGATGCTCCCCTTCCTTATGAATGGCAGCAGGAAGGATCTGACCCCAGCTGTAGCAAGTGAGGGAAAGGCATCCCCAAGCTGCCACTTGTTCTGCATTCCCAGAACAAGGCCAGCTGGCCAGCCCCACAGCTGGAGAGAGGCCGCAAAAAAACAGGGCAAGACATGCCAAGGAAAACCTCTGAGTCTCTTTCATTATACATGCTTCTTTAAAAGGATCTGATTTTTGAAAGCAAGCAAACAAACAAGATTTAGTCATTGGGTTAATTGTACTTCCACTCAAAAGTGATGAATTTCATCAGACTTGTGCATTTTCCTCTATTGACATTTTGACACACAGACACACGGAACTTAGATGGATTTTAAGCAGCCCAGTACCTGGGCATCTGGAACCCCACTCTGATTCTCTTCTCTTCCCCCAAAGCCTTGTGCTCCAAAGAGCCACAGTCTCTAGCCAAGGCTGAAGGATAAATGTTAATAGGATTGAAGGGGGAAGGTGAAGATGGCGTCTTCTTTGACCTCTTTGCTATTGTGTCCGCATGTTGTTTTTAGCCCAGTTTTTCAAAAGTTATATATATCTTTGGCTGAGATTGTCATGATATGTAAGAGATTCTCCCTCAGCTTTCTGTCAGAATCCTGACAACAACAAAAAGAGGGGAGAGGATCACATTGGTTCCGATGGTGGCCACTCCAAAGTGTACATTACAGAAGGACGCTGCCCTCTACAGATCCTTCTCTCTTCTGGTCTTCAAAGGTCAGAGGTTGAAGGGCCTAGAAATGGTTGATCTTGAGTTTGGGAACCTCCTGTTGATGAGCCTGTTGAATTTGTAAACGCCTGTGATACAGACAACAATCCCAGACAAGCAGATCTGAAGAAATTGGTGTGTGGGGGGGAGGGAGACCCTCCTCCACTAATTCATAGTAATTTGGGATGACTTTACAGGCTGAATTTATAATGTAAAAATGAATGTTATCAGGAAATCTTAGTCGTCCTCTCTTTTCCCTTTCTCAAAATTCTGCTCCCACCACTATTTAGAAAAAAACGCACTGCACAAATCATGCAAACTCTAAACACTTTTATTTTGGAAACAAATCTAATCAACCTGAGGAATAAAGAAATCCAGCATGGACGCTCAACTGTATTATCTCACAGATTTGGATCTTAAGAATGAAAAACATTTTTTAAAGTTTGGGTTTCAACGGGGAAACAAACCAGCCTAATAACAATAGACAGGCCATGTTAATCTGAGGCACATTCAATGGGGGCGGGGAGGAGCCCCTAAATAACATGGAATTAATTCTCCAGCAAGCAGCATTCCGTTTTAAGATACTTTATCTCTGGCTAGGTTGAAAAAGATTTAAGAGCACATTCCACACAGTTCCTTAGAATTTCTAATTCAGGCTGCAGGTTTACATTTGTTTAGCCTTGAGTAAATTCAAGGAAAACCGGGAGGCCTAAGAGAAGCATACTAAGAAGCAGGTTTGGGAAGAATCGAAATTTGGAGTCCTCCTTGAGAAAAGGTTTACAGCAAAGCAAAAGTTGGATTCTCCACACTTTGTATATACTTTCTCTGTACGGTTATCTACACGCAGGAGCCTATCCTCTCGCCCCAGAAAATCTTTTCCGGCATCAAAGGAAGCGGGAGGTTTTGCAGAGACCCGCCGAGAGGCAAAAGGATCTCACGGGTTCCCTTCCTGTGATTCCAGACGTCAATTTCAAGGAGCAGGAATCTCAAAGTGGCCGGTTATGGGAAATAGAAAGACCACAAAATATAGCCAACCCTGCCACCTTCTCAGTCTGGAAAAGGAAAAGGCAGAAACGGGAAAAGAAATAAACTTACAAATCAGGGACATGTTTTCCCAAGAGTTCCTCCTGAGAAGCCTCCCAGACTGTGCAGACCAGACCTTCAAGAAATGCCTCGGACCTCACTTTCCCAAGGAACTTTGCCTGCCGGCTGCTTTCTCTCCTGGTGAAGGCGGCGCTGTGAAGGCTGCACTTCGGCCAATGGCCCATGAAAGAGACGGCAGGCTTGTTTCTAGGAGCTTCTCTCTCCCACCCCCCACCCCCTTTCCTGGTCACCGCCGTGACATGGTGGCTGTGGGGGGGGGGAGAGAACGAGAAGGTTCTGCGGTTTGGAGACAAATAAAGCGGGAGGGGGAGCAGCAGAAAGAAGGTCGGCGGTCAAGCTTTGAACTTTCTGCTGGGGAAGAGGAGAGACGAAGTTTGGAAGAAAAGCGCAGAGTTTCAGCCTACGGAGTTTCCTGCTGGAAACTCTTTTATCCAGACACCCCACCGTCCTGGACAATCAAGAGGGAGGAGGCCGCTATGAGGGAGGAAGGAAGGAAGGAAGGAAGGAAGGAAGGAAGGAAGGAAGGAAGGAAGGCAGGCCACCTTCTCAACCATTGTGGGCGCACTCCCTTCCCTTCTTTGAACAAAACAGAGGGAAGCAAGACGCCGTTTTCCCATTACCTTCCCTAACACCGGGTGGAAGGGATCTTCGAGCGGACGGGTTCAGGCCGCGTACACCGCCTGTACAATTGCGCCGCGGTCAAGTTCGCCGAATATCGGGAGCTTGGAAGAGGCCGAGACCGGCTTCTCCGCTGCCGCCGCCACCACCACCTCTGGCCCAGCTTTTTTGCCCGCCGCCCGAGCTCCCGATTCCAAAAAGGGACGAGAGGCGAGGCTCCGCAATACAGGCTGGCCGGATCAATAAACGAGAGGGCGCGTCTCTCGGGGTTGCCCTCTCCGCCCTCCTCCTCCTCCTCTTCCTCCGCCTCCTCCCGCCAGCCGGTCAGAGAAGCGGAGGCGCTGGGCAGCTAGTCTGGCCCGGGGACGCGGTAAAAGCCAGTGAAAGGGTCGCCGCGCCCGCTTCGCCCTCCCGAGGCGGGGAAGCAGCGAGGGCAGCGCTTCGTCTTCAAAGCCCTTTTCGGCTGTCAAAGCCTCGGCCCAGGGCGAAGAACCAACCTCTGTCCGGGTTTACTTCTGGGTAGCTGGGGGTAAAACACTTCTTTATTTCCTAATTATTTTCTCCGTGTGTTTGTGTGTGTGTACGCGGGGGAGGGGGGCGAAATAAAGCATAAGTAAAACAAAAGGATTTGTCCAAAAGTGTTAAATCTTGTATGACGTCCTGTCTACTCGTCCATACAATATATTTTAAGTATTTACCGCCTAACTAATCTTCCTTCCAAAATCTTCTTAAAAACAGGCCCATGCTAAGAAATAAATAAATAAATTTAATAATAATAATAATAATAATAATAATAATAATAATAATAATAATAATTTATAATAGTAATTATTTTTTGAACATAAGAATAGTATAATTCTTCAATTGTAGAATTATAGCTTCATAAAATAAATACAATTTAAAAGGAAGGAAAGTGGTCCGGATTTTCTAGAGCCTCACAAGCGGGTTATTTAGTTTTGCTAAATGGAAGAAAGAAGATGGCGCCATTACTTCTTGTTACTGTTGTTGTTATTTCAGGATTGCTGTTTCCTGGGGTCCATTTACGCAAAATAACGCAATCCAGTTCCGTGCCTAGTAGAAGCGAACATTGGGAATATTCACAGGACGTTTCTGGTCGATTTCAGCCCCCAAGAACCGACAGCCGATTCTGACCCCGCTCGTCCCATCTCGCTCCTCCACGCGCGCCCGCGAGCGCGCGCCCGGATCTCTCAAGCGCCGGGTTGCAGGGCCCGCCTGCCTCTCCGCGTTGCCCTCCCCGACGTGCGGCCAGCTGCCTTGCCCCCTCCTGGCCGCCCCCAACCGTCCCTCTCTCTTCCTTGACACAAGGCGCAGACATCTCTATTTGCACCCGTGTCTTCCGCGCAGCCTCTCTCCTGGGAAGGGAAGGGAAGGGAAGGGAAGGGAAGGGAAGGGAAGGGAAGGAGGGGCGGGGAGGAGGTTTAGGAACCCCCGTCGGTTTCGGCCAAGCCTTAGGGCATCTTCCGAAAGGACTACCGCCGCCTGCCTCTTCCCGCCGAGCCATTTCCCACTAGCGGCTCTTCCTTCGTAGTCAGCCGCTTCCCCAGCCTCCTGCCCCACCCCTGGAAAGTTCAGGGTGACGGGGTCCCTCTCTTCTCCGGGGAGACTGAAGTCCCCGGGGAGGTTCTGCTGCTTTTGCTCCCTTCTCCGCACCCCAAGCTGTGCCCGGCGCTCGCTGCGGTCAGCGGTCTCCGATCCCCTCCTCCCCCTCCCGGCCAGCTTGTCCTCTCTGCCCTCTGATCCAAAGGTTGCCTCTTCCTCGCCCCGGCTCGGAGGGAGGAGGTGCCCACCGGGACTCGGAGAGCGCTGCCCGCTACCCGGGGCGAAAGAGAGAGAGAGAGCGAGAGAGAGAGAGAGAGAGGAGGCGGATCGGAGCCAGGGACTCGCGAGTGGCGATTAGCCCATCTAGGGGGGGAAGTCTCGGATTGATGGGCCGGAGCGACCAATGAGAGGGCGCCTGGAGAATGGCCTGGCTGCTGTTAAAGGGGGCGGTGGGAGAGGAGCTGCCAGTCCAGCCTAACAGCTAGCGGGAGAGGCTGGGAGGAGGCGCGGGTGGAGAGCGGGGGATAAAAACCAGCCACCGCAGCGGCGCCCACCTCAACAAGGAAACGAGGAGGAGAGGCGAAGGGAAGACCAAGGAGGACGCCCCCCCCCCCCGCGCGCGCCAAAGAGAGAAGGGAGAGGAGGAGGAGGAGGAGGAGGAGGAGAAAGGACCGGCTCTCCCCGCTCCCCCTCGCGGTTGGAGCCTGTTCATGGCGGGCGCTAGCCATGCCTGAGTGGGACCCGCGCCCGGCCTGAGGGACGCACATTGGGCACTTCCCACCGCCTGCCTTATTGTTCCGGACTGCTTTCTTTCCTCCTTTCCTTTCTCTCCCCCCCCCCTTTTCTTTTCTTTCAATCCCCCTCACCTCCCTCCCTCCCTTCCCCCGCCCCCTCCCTCCCCCCCCCACCCTTCCCAACTTAAAGTGAGCGGTTGGGTGGTTGTGGCGAGGAAAAAGGCGGCCGGTTTCCTTCCTCGCTGAGGAAGCCGCTTCGGCGCCTGCAAGTTTGGAGCCGCTCAGGCAAAGCGAATGGCGGGCAGGGGCGAAAGAGAAGGAGGGCAGTGATCCCAACCAGGGCCGGGAGCGGGAGGGGGGGGGCAGCGGAGCCTCGGGAGAGCGGGAGGGAGGAGGAGGAGGAGGAGGAGAAGTGAGGCTGAGGCGGACGGCGTGTTTGTTTTCGGGAAGCGTGTGTGGCGTGTGAGGGGAAAGCCGCCACTCTCGCCCGCCCGCGCGTGCGCGCACTTCTTTTTCCTCCCTGTGTACGTGCGTGCGCGCGAACGAGCGCGCGCGGCTCTCCCTATATAGCGGCTCGCCTGTGTGTGCGAGAGGCTGTTGGTGTGACTGTGGCGCTGACATCTCTTCGCCGGGGGTTTGTGCCTTGTGTTTTTATTTTCCCAGAGACCCCCCTCCCCCTCCCCCTCACCTCTCTCTCTCTCTCTCTCTCTCTCTGCCTTTCTCTCTCGCCCCCTTCCTCTCCCCGGACCCCTCTTTGCCTTCGTCCCTTCAGGGCTGCCCTTCCCGCCTGCTTGCCTGGTGGCCGGCCGGCCCGCCCCCGCCTCAGCCGTTTAATACCCTTCGGGTGGCCGCCTGCGCCTGGACTCGCCTCGGCAGCTCCGCGTTCCTTCTTTCTTTCGCTCCGGCGGCGGCGGCGGCGGCGGCGGCGGCGGCGGCAGCCCAGAGCCCCGGACCTTGGAGGGGGGTTCGAGCGGCATGCTGCTGGATGCGGGGCCGCAGTTCCCCGCGCTGGGAGTGGGCACGTTCGCCCGGCACCCGCCCCCGTCGGCGGCGGAGATGCAAGAGCGCGAACTGAGCCTGCAGAACAGCTTCGTGGACTCGGCGGCGGCGGCGGCGGCGGCTCACCTGGGGGCCTTCAAGCTCAACGCGGCGGCGGCGGCGGCGGCGGCTCACGAGCTCTCCCCGGGGCAAGGCTCGGCTTTCAGCTCGCAGGCACCGGCTTACCCGCACGCCGCCCATGTCGGCTCCTACTCCGGGCCGCCTTTCAACTCCCCGCGGGACTTCTTGTTTCGGAGCCGAGGCTTCGGGGAGCCGGCGGCGGGCGGCGGCGGACAGCACGGGCTCTTCGGGGCGGCGGCGGCGGCGGCGGCCACCGGCAGCCTCCACCACCCGCACGCGGAGGCGCAGAGCCACCTGCTCTTCCCGGGCATCGGAGATCAGCATGGCGCTCCCGGTTCCCCCAACGTACTCAACGGGCAGATGCGCTTGGGCTTACCCGGGGAAGTCTTCGGCCGGTCGGATCAGTACCGGCAGGTGGCCAGCCCCCGAACTGATCCTTACTCGGCGGCCCAGCTGCACGGCCAATACGGCCCCATGAATATGAACATGGGCATGAACATGGCGGCGCACCACGCTCACCACCCGCACGCCCACCCGCACGCCCACCACCACCACCACCACCACCACCACCACCCCGGCGCCTTCTTCCGCTACATGCGCCAGCAATGCATCAAGCAGGAGCTGATCTGCAAGTGGATCGACCCGGAGCAGCTCAGCAGCCCCAAAAAGAGTTGCAACAAAACTTTCAGCACCATGCACGAGCTGGTCACCCACGTCTCCGTCGAGCACGTCGGGGGCCCCGAGCAGAGCAACCACATCTGCTTCTGGGAGGAGTGTCCGCGCGAAGGGAAGCCCTTCAAGGCCAAGTACAAGCTGGTCAACCACATCCGCGTGCACACGGGCGAGAAGCCTTTCCCCTGCCCCTTCCCGGGATGCGGCAAGGTCTTCGCCCGCTCCGAGAACCTCAAGATCCACAAAAGGACGCACACAGGTCAGTCGCAACGGACGAGGAAGAAAGCGGGGAGGGGCGGCGGATGGATGGATGGATGGTGGCCGCGGGGAGGGCAGCTCGGTTAAAAAAAAAATCTTTCCGCTCAAACTCAAATAGTTTGCTTGCTTTCTTCGTTCGTCTGCACGGACCGCGGCTGGTAAACCTTTCTGTTTATTTTGTCCCTGTGTTTTCCTTTTAAATAGTACGGAGTTTTATTTTGTGGCGTGTTTTTTAAAAAGGAATATTTTTAAACGTCCACGCGAGTCTCGCTATTGAGTTTTGCGCTTCTCTATCGGAGTAAAACCAAAAGTGAGTTTAAGTAAATCTAGTGAGGAACCAGGTATTTTCCTTGGAAGACCGAAGCGCCGGCCACGCTAGAGCTGGAAACGCGGGTGGGGAGTAAGGCGGCAAAAGCGGGCTGTACCCCTCCGTCCTTTCTGAGCGTAACAACAAAGGGAAACTGGGAGATTTCGAGGATTACTTGCACAAGAAACATGCAATTCCGAGGACGCTGACTTAGAAATCCATCCGATTTACTGCTGGATAAATATGTAGAGGTCTGGAAAGTTACCGAAATACGCGTATTAACTGCATTATCCAGGAGAATGAATAAGATAACGGCGCTGTAAAAACTGAAAGTAGATTTGCTTTTCTTCCCAAATGAGTTCTGTTTTTGAGCAAGGCGTCCCTCCTTTCGCAGAGCGATGCTGTGACTTTTCATTTCATTTTAAGGGGATAAGAAATAACACTTTCTCATTTTGAAAGTCTCAGTCGCAGCCGCTGAAGCGTTTTTGCATTATCTTGTTTATATTATGCAAACAACCGCCGGAAAATGTAACCTTCAGGCTCAAAATCCTCTGATTTATAGGGCCAAAACGACCCGCGATTTTGCAGCTAAATCCAAGCCATGAAATTTAAAAAAGCGTCAGTTTCCAAGGGTTTTTCTCGCGGTCACTTATGAGCCCAGACTTTTTTTTCCCCTTTTTTTTTCCGCCTCCCTTTTTTTCTTTTCCCATCCCTGAAAAAAAGTCAAATATTTGAGCGATTTCCGGATATATCAGTATTAACGAAGAGACCTCTCTGGGCCTTTCTGGTTGTGTTGTTGACGTGTTAAGGACGAACCGAGGTGCCAGACAGGTTTTAACGAGGTTTAACAAACCCGAGACGTTGATTTGCAGGGAGATGGCCGTGATTTGGCACTGAGCGGTTTGCCTTTAAGGAACAATTTACGTACTAATGGAATTTCTTGTGAAATTGGTCATCTCTCCCACCTCCGATTTAGAGGGAGGGGAGCGGAGGTTGGGGCATTTGAATTCTCACACCTACAAATTACTCGGAAATCTGGTAACAGGGTGAAAAAGGTCGAAGAATATTCCAAGAAAAGATTTTGGAGGTATTTCCTTCCATAGTCCTTTCCCACCTACTTCCCTCCCCCTCCCCATTGCCATCCAACACCCCAGGCAGATCTACCAGGATTAACTTCCAATGTCCCTTCCATTAACGCCCCCCACCCCCAAAATATATATATTTTAAAAAAAATACAGCACTTTTTCAGATCTTGGGTCGCCGTGCTGGTTAGTTTTATTAAATCTGGATTGACCTGAGAAGCTAATTTTGCTTCTAAGCTGTATCCCGAAATAGAAACAAGGCGGCTTGCTTCTCTTGCTTTCCCCGGGGAATTTAGGATTTGAAACAATGGCCACAGGTTGTCTTTCAGACGTGTGATCTCTCTCTCTCTCTCTCTCTCTGTTTATGTCTGCCTCGAAAACAAAGTTTACAGCTCCCGGAACTTTCTCAAATTTCCCGATTGTCGTGTTTTACCTAAGTCCCGCCATACTGCATTGCCGCCTTTTACCCTTCTTAGCGCGAGAAAGTATCCGGGATTTTCAAATTAAGGTGCTTAGAAATAAGGTGGCATTTGATCACTGAATAGCGTCTTCCTATAGGCCTGGCCCATTCTGCTTTCTCTGCGGTCACTCGCTCACCAACCACAGGTCTTTCTGCTCCTGAAAAAGGATCCCTTCAATCATGCATCCGGCTGATCTTTTTTTTTGCAGCGATTTACCCCGGGCTCTGTCCTTCTTTCTTGCAGGGGAAAAGCCCTTCCAGTGTGAGTTCGAAGGCTGCGACAGGCGCTTTGCCAACAGCAGCGACCGGAAGAAGCACATGCACGTCCACACTTCGGACAAACCCTACTTGTGCAAAATGTGTGACAAATCTTACACCCACCCCAGCTCTCTGCGGAAACACATGAAGGTAACCCCTGGGCGCCGGCCTGGGAAGGGGATTAAGAGGGGCCCGAGAGGGAGAGCAAGTGCGAGAGAGAGAGGAGCAGCCGAGGGATGGCCAAGGAGGCGGCCTGGGCTCGTGGGAAGCCAGAGACCCCCCATTAAATGAGGGCTTTCGCCTGGGGCAGAGGGAGCCCTCGAGTTGAATCAGAAACGCCTGCTTTCCTGTGCCACGATTTATGTAACTTTAGCTTGCACAGGACAGGATTGGGGTTCTCTGTGCTGCCTGGGGGGACGGAAATTAGCCACCCTCTTTTAAGGAGGGCTTGGGTGGGGACTCACAGCCTTAGCTCTGGAAAGCCTTCATTCCGTTTTAACGTTCTTATTTATAACGGAGGAAAATAGTATTAATTATTAATATAACAAAAATAGCACCACTTCAACACGGCATCGACAAAACCATCAATTGTAAAAGGCAGTTTTTGGTTCAGCTTACATCCAACCGCCATCACTTACATCCAACATCTTTGGGAAAGACTCGATAGGTGGATTAAAAAGGCCAAATCCAGCCTAAACGTCTAATAAGAGTAATTGTGTTGCTTTGCCTTATAGGTTCATGAATCTTCCCCCCAAGGCTCCGACTCCTCGCCTGCTGCCAGCTCTGGCTACGAATCCTCCACCCCTCCCGGTTTGGTGTCCCCCAGCACAGAGACCCAAAGCTCGGCCGCCTCCAACTTGTCTCCGGCAGCTGCTGCGGCCGCCGCCGCCGCCGCCGCCGCAGCGGTGGCGGCGTCTGCAGTTCATCGGAGCGGTAGCAGCAGCGGCACGGGTGGCTCGGGCGGTGGCGGTGGCGGTGGCGGCGGCGGCGGCGGCGGCGGCGGAGGGAGCCACAGTAGCCTCACCTCCAATTTCAACGAGTGGTACGTCTGAGGACGCCCGGTGCTGCCGCCACTCTTCTTGGATCCCTGGGGGCCAAGCAGTCGGAGTCCGTTTTGCAACTCTCTGTTTTGTCTCTCATTCACTCTCTTTTTTCTCCTTTTGCTTGAATTCGAAACATTCCGAAGCAGAGAAAAAGAGAAAGATTGAGAGAGAGAGAGAAATGCGGAAAGGGGCTCTTTAAAAAAAAAAGAAAAGAGGAATAAGGAGGAGAGGAAGGAGAAGGAATTCTTCAAAGCAGCAAAGGGTTCTCCCCACCCAGAGACAGCCGCTGCCTCCACACTTGCAAATGTTCCGTATGCAGAGATTTGTCCTCCAAGCGCCTTGCGAACAAAAGATAGAGCTCGTCCATCTCTCCCAGTGTACATAGAAGAATCCAAGGTGGTAATCAACCTTTTCTTATTGTATAGAAATTGGTCCACTTTGTGAGCTATGGATTGCTTTTCCTTTATCATTTCTCACTCAGAGCTCTTTCTGCCTCTTGAGCATCCTTCTCTTCTCTTCTCTTCTCTTCTCTTCTCTTCTCTTCTCTTCTCTTCTCTTCTCTTCTCTCTTCTCTTCTCTCCGTTCCTCGTTCTTGAATTCACCAATTTTAAAAGGGGAGAAGGGAAAAACATGAAAGGAAATGGTTTTTTCCCCCTGTAATTGTGGTATTGAATATTGTGTTCCCTTTAAAAGAGGCAACTTTGATTGTAAACTTCATTGAACTATAGATCTGAAAGATTTTTTTAAAAAGTGCCAAAGTCTCTATGTTGTTTTCAAAACGACCCAGATAAATTTCCCCCTTCTCCCAACACTTGTGAATGTATTTTCTGTTAGCTGGGTTTACATGTGATGTTTTAGTGCTTTTTGCTAGTTCCTGTTTGGAAATTTGTGGGGGTGGGGGTAGGGAAAATAAACGTAGTGCTGTTAGGGATTTTTTTTCGTAATAACACCCTTCCTTGTGTAAATACCTATTGCCATATTTATCCATTTGTAATTAAATTATGGTATTAACTTGCTACAGAGGAAACAGTATTTATAAAAAAATGTTTCTTAACTATAAATATGTACAATTGTGAGCATAAACTGTTTCAGAATTTTTTTATTTGGAGGTTTATGTGGTTTCATCATTTCTTGTGATTTTTTTTTGAGAGTAATGCATACAGAAATATAATAAAATGTGTTGAAACTGCAGTCCATGATATTTTTAATCCACATATATATTTATCCTTATCCCAATAAATTAAGTGTTCATACTTGGTTAGAGTAAGACTATTAAGTTGATTTTTAAAAGCAATTAAAATCAACCACAATTGTAGAAATTATACAAAATTATACAAAAGAAATACTGCTAGTTTTTTTTTAATTGTAAATCTCATTTTACATTTCAAAAGCTCAAATAGTATAACCCCTCCCCAGAATTGCAGGATGAACTTGCATATGTACATTTACTTGAGAGTAAGTTAGAACACAGATTCTGACTACTCAATCAACACACATAGGATTGCCTTGCACAGAACTTGGAGAAAGGCCCATGAGATACCTATGCAGTCTGAATGCCAGCTCAGCAGAAGACTTAACATGGGTTTCATTTTTCACCCTTTGGAAATAAAGAGGAGTTTAAAATGAACAGAAGTTTGAAGAATGACTTGTACCTTTTAACTGAAATACTTCATTTGTTTCAGTTTTATACTTCTCTGGGCCCAAACTAATGATACCTGAGCTACTAGTCTCTTGGTTTATATCCATGCATTTATTCTCTCTAAGAACACCCCTAACTTCTTGAAGTGGTGGGTTTTCTCTGTGGCTTTTTATATGTTTACATGATAATGTGTAATGAAGCTAACAAGTTGGGCTGTTGGTTTATTTTTAATGGAGTCATACATTCTTGCTACCTCTCAGTAAAATCGAGGACTTCTTACATAATTCCAATAATAATTTCTTTTTCTTTTATTATTCTTATTTTAAATTATCTGTTGACTGAAAGTCAATATTTATTCTCGCTGGGGATATTAAGTGCATGCAATTTACTACAGGAGCACGTGTTTAGCTATAAGGGCCAACGAGAATATTGACAGTGTATATGAATTAATATGCTGGAGCATCTATAACCCCCTTCAAGTTATCACTATAAAATATAAAATCCTGCTCTAGGTGAGTGGAAATTTAAAGACCCCCCCTCGTTTTTTTAAAAAAACACCCTAAATTCACTTCCACTTAGATGCAGCTACGCTTTGGTGAGGCTGAATACATTTTTGTCCTCTGAACGTGCTATCCTCACTCAGGAAAGCTTTTTTTTTTTAAAAAAAAAGCCTCTTTCGAAGAATCTGGAATGGAATCGGGCTTGACAGCTGGAAGTCTTGGAAAGCCTGGCCTTTCCCCCAAAACCTCCCAATGTCAACCGCCTGGATACTGAAAGCAACCACGCAGTTCCTTCCTTATCCTAAGCCCTGCCAAGCTCGTGATCCTGGCATGATCCTGGCCCAACAACTCGCAAAAGACGCGGCGTTGTTTCTTTCCTGTCTTCCACTCCAGGCTGCTCGCAAACAACAATCTCAGCCGCGGCAAGGAAGAGAAGAGTCCGAGTTGGAATCCTAGGCGGATCGATTTGCTTGAGTATAAAACCTCCACTTACTCCCACTTTACTCCCGTGCCGGCTTTTCCAAAAAAAAAGAAAGAAAAAGGCATGATATTGTTATCTGGGTGCTGTGCCGTCGAGGTAGAAGCCCAACTTTCCGCAGTGGAAAGTGGAGGCCGGAGATAATCCACGGTCTCCTCCCCTTCCCCACACCTCCTGTTCAAGTTGCCCCCCTAATTTCATTCTCCCGTTGAGTCAGGGTTTCATCCGCTCTACTCTCAGGCGCCGGATCCACTTCTTCTCATTCATTCATTCATCCATCCATCCATCCATCCATCCATCCATCCATTCCCGAATGTGCAATGCAAAAAAAACCCCAACAACATTGAAGCAATCAAACGACCATTAAAACCTCTCTTAAGATTAGGGGGCCCACCGTCCTCCTCTTCTTCCGCCTTCCTTAGTTTTATTAAAGCCGTGAGCGCAGGACGCGGATCCCTAGGAGAAGCGGCGCCCGCTGGTGAAAACTGCCTCTGCAAGAAGCCGGGAGAGCCGGAGCCGGAGCCGGCTGCGCTGAAATTGCAGGCCGTGGTTGCAGAGCGATTGTTTAACGAAACCAAGCCTGGGGGTCCCAAAGTCGACCCGGTTTAAGGGAGGCGAAAGCTCCCTCCAGCCCGCATTCCAGCGCTCCCACCCCAAGGCGAGAGTCCTCGTTCCGGGCTGGACGCTTCAGCTGGCAGAGCCTTGGCGGGGATGGCCGCGGGCGGCCAGTCGCCCTGTCACCGTCCCTGCTTCCCTCCAGGGAGCCGTCAGGATCCAGCGCAGGGTGCCGAAGGAGGGAGCCTTTCCCCAGAGCCCGGTCGCGGTTGGAAGCTCGGTTGCTCGGCTCCTGGAGGCGATGGAGAAGCTGCCTGGAGCCAAGGAAGAAGAGCTTCTGCTCCGGCGCGGCTCCCAAATGCCAAAGCCCTGGTCCCTCCGCTCTTCCTCCGTCCGCCTCCCCGCAACCCCAGAAGAGAAGGGCGGACTAGGAGTCCCTTCCGCCCCTTGCCTCGTTGTCCCATTCATCTGGGGGCAGCCCTGAACTTGACCTTGAGCTGACCTTGGCTGCTCCGGCATCCGCTTTCCCAAGGCGGGCAGGGACGGGATTTCGGCCTAGGTGTCGAAAGCGAGTGGGGAGATCGCGGAGGCCGAGATCTCAGGCCAACCTTTGTTCCTACCAGGAATGTCTCTGGAAGAGACCACGCTCGTCTTCAGGGCTGGTGCCGCCTGAGTAATGCCGGAGGGAACACCGGCTTAGCGGGTATAATAGAAGCGTTGTAAAGAATAGAGCGCAAATGACCTTCAAGGCAAGGCTTGAAAGACTGGTGTCTCCAACACACCCACCCACACACACACACCATCCCAAGCTTGGGGACTTTTATCCGCATCTGAGCTGGCAAGCTAAAGCCAACGTCTACTCTAAAGCCACCGTCTAAAATGGCCGTGGTATCAGTCTGGAAGCCGCGATCGCCCAGATTAACGCAAGAGAGCTGCCTTGGCAGCTACTCCCAGACAAAACTGGCGTGCAATTCTGGGATCGGGGGTGAAATGGCAGCGCAAAGGGCTCCCAAGAGGAGCAGAGACCTGTGGATGAAAACGATGGGGTTGCGCCACTTCGCTTGTAGTCTGGGATGCGTCTTTCCCGTTTGTCATGATTTGGCTAAGGTCTGTCCCGTTTTGCTGCTGCTGCTATTATTATTATTATTATTATTATTATTATTATTATTATTATTATTATTATTATTTAATAGTGGTGGCTAAGGTACTTAATTTCCCAGCAGTTAATTCTATGGATTCTTTAGGGGCAGGGCCCTATGTTGTACGGATAAACGAGGAAGCAGTAGCAACAGTATGCAGGTATTTGGTTGGATGTTTCCAAGCAGGAGAGTTTTCCTCTGTGAAAGGAAGTCAAAAGCAGATCGTGGCTCATTTAATCAATAGCGTCATATGCCTTTATCCAACTTTCGCTGGCTCCTTATATCAGTAATTTAAACCGATTTTGTACTGCTACACGAATAGCCACAGAGGCCGTCACAAATCACGAGTTTGTGATGTAAAAAAATAGCGCGAACGTTCAGGTATACTCATAACCTTCCTTGAGTTTTGAGTGATGTTTTTCTCATTTTCATTCTTCTTCATCACCCCTTTCCCTCCCCCCCCCCATCCATATAGATCAGTCTTTGGAACTGTGGGTCATCTGCGTGTCGGGGAGGGAGGGAAGGAGATGTATCATTTTTCCCTAGCTCAATTGGCAGTAGAACTTCTAAAACTAAAAATAAAAAACAACAAACCTTTAATTGGAGATCAAAGAACGGCCTGTAAAAAGGCCGCTTATTTAACACCGGTGGGTTTGCTTAAAAGAAACTCCTTTTCCTTGCAGATTTATTTGGGTTCATCCAGATGGGATTCAAGGCAGCCTTTATTTCCAAGTGGGCTACAGAACTGCGGCTGGAGAGGTCCTGCTAAAAGCCTTCCAGTTGGGAGAAGGGCACCAATCAAGCACCCGTTTCAAGGACGCCTGAACACAAGTCACTTACACCGCCTCCCTCTTCTTAAGCGCACTTGCTTGCAAAGCAGAGCAGCGAAGGCCCGCCGAGGAAACGCGCTTTGGGCCCTTGACCTCTCCTTTCAAGCCAAAATCGTTAAAGGGGGGGATGGGATGGTTCCAAGGGCAGAAATGGAGCGAGGGCTGGGGGGAAAGCATGGATTCCTCTTCGTGGCTCAGCGCTTTGGCTCGTCGGGGTTGCCCAAGCAAAGACACAGGCGCTTCCCTAGAGCGCGATCCGACCAGCCTTAAGCCTGTGTAAAGTCCGCGTCTTCGCGGTGCAAGGGGGCTTAACACTTGCGCCCTGACGCCCCTGCTTCGCAGAAAGGGAACGGAGCAGGCCGCCACGAAAGACACCTCTGCTCTTTTGAAAGCTCGGACACTGCGTAATTGTCGATCCCCCGCTGATCGTCTCGACCCAGCCAAAGAGAGTCGGGGTGTGTGTGTGTGTGAAACTTTGAAGAGGGCGAACAGCACCAGGAAGGCGCATCCCCACCTCTGATCCTACGCTACCACGAGAAAGAAAGAAAGAAAGAAAGAAAGAAAGAAAGAAAGAAAGAAAGAAAGAAAGAAAGAAAGAAAGAACTCAACGAAAACGGTTCAAGTCTGATTGGTAAGCAGGGATCCGGAGATCGACCACATAACCTCACCCGCCCCACCCCACACTCCTCTAAACTTCTAGTCTTGAAGGCGGCAAGATTTGTTTCCGGGGATATTGAACTGGCAAATATAAACTACTAGAATTCCGGGATATTCTAGGAAAACGAAGCCTGCGCAAGAGCTGGGAGAAACCCCCGCTTAGATCCTCTTTGAAATCTTCCAGCCGCCGATGCTCCAAGGCGGGCGGGTTTAACCTGTTTCTGACCGCCGCCTAAAAAGTCCTTGACCACAACGGGAAGGTGCCTGGGGAGAGACGGAGCTTCTGTGGCTTTGCAAGGTCTCGGTTTGCAGAACAGGAAAGCGGGTGTGTGTGTGTGTGTGTGAAAGGGGTGAAATTTGTGGCTTCCTTGGAAGAAGCCGTCGGAGAGAAAGGGCAGCTTTGCAGAGCAACCCCATGTAGAGGCCGAGGGTCCCGTCCTAAGAGCGCCCCCCCGTCCCCCCTCCCCCCCTTTTCCTCGCAAGCAGCCGCAGGGGAAGGGAAGGAGGCGAAAGGGCGAGGGTGAGCGCTTGGCGCGGCTTCAAAGACTTCCGAAGTCTAGGGAGGAAAAGCAATCCGCCGAAACAAGCCTCGCCGGCCCCAGGACATCCTTTGGCGGAGCTTTGGCCTGGGAACGGTACGGGACTGGCTGCCATCGGCGTTTTTTGGGGCCCCGCAGGCCCTGGGCGAACCTGCAGCAGAGGTATTTTCAATCTGCCAAACTGGCCGACCACGATGGTAGTAAGCCATGGTCCCTGGAGGCTCATCCGCCCGCCCGCCCCTCCAAATCATTGCTGGGCATATGGACTCAGCTCAAGAGCCTTGGTAGTACAGTGGACTAAAGCACCCTGTTATTAACACCAGCTTCCTGCAATTACTGCAAGTTCGAATCTCACCAGGCTCAAGGTTGACTCAGCCTTCCATCCTTTCTAAGGTGGGTAAAATGAGAACCCAGATTGTGGGGGCAATAAGCTGACTTTGTATAAAATATACAAAAGTATGAAGGCTATTGCTTAGTGCATTGTAAGCTGCCCTGAGTCTCCGGAGAAGGGCGGCATATAAATCAAATTAAAAAAATAGAATTAAATTAAAGAAAAGGTGCTGGTTGGGAGGGCGAGAGGCAATATACGGTCTCTATAGCGGGTAGGGCGGTGTGTATTTCCATCCGTTTACTGGTATTTCATCCCACTCTATAATTATGCAGATTGTCTCTTAAAATAGGGGGGGGGGGAGTAATTGCACGCCTCCTGTTTCTGCAGACACCGGTTACGGTTGATTTTAACCCTGTAACTTGGAAGTGGGTGGGTTACCCTGGAAGACAGGCCGACCTTCCAACTTGGCTTCTTGCACCAGCAAAATGATAAAGCGATCCCTGTGAGGCTAAATCGTCAGAGCAGACTGGCTCGAGATCCTCCCGGCGATGAACTACTAATGCTAGAAATTGCTGGTATACAAATCTTTCATCAGCCACGTCCACTAATGATTTATTACGGACCCGTTCAAGCACTGCTGGGACGCAGCTACGAAGAGAAAGATCTTGATGGCCCCAGCCACGATCGCATGAGGCTCTTGGTCTTCCAGCAGCTGGTTCCACACTAGGGATTTCTAGCCTCATTGCTGGGCAACGAGAAGCCCCTCTTCCTTACTATCGTAGCCATTGATTGGCTGGCTTTGACACTAGAAGTCGCTAGTGTAGACACGTCCAGTGACTACCGAAGCAATGGGTCAGTCTGAAAGCCCGATTAGACCAAGGCCATCCAAGGAACCCTTGAGCCTTTTCTCTAAAGATTACCCAAGCTCAGTTCCTAAATTTCAATAGTCCTGGTCTTTAACATCTCTGGAGCGATGTACCCTTTGCCCTTGTCAAGAATACTGCAAGCCCGTCAACGAAGGGATGACTCCTTCAGACTCCTTGAAATCCTATCAATGAAGTGTATCCCCTTTGGACCAATTATATAATGGTTCCCAGCTTCGTGGCTGGTGCAAAAACAGTGGTTTTGCCACACTGTCAGATGCTGGAAATCATCACATGACCACCGAGGGTCCATAGACGGATCAAGAAGGCAGCTTCGCCACAGCCTCAGAGATAGTTTGGATGGGAGCTTCATTGCTGAGGGACGTTCTTGAAAGGAGGACGGGGCGCGGGCCTCTGTACCTACACGTATGTACGCGCCTGAACCTCCTGCCTTCTCCTTCGAGAAGACCTGCCTTCTGTAGTTAGGAGCTCGCCTCCCTGGCTCCTGCGTCTCAGTTGCAGAAGGTCCCACAGAGTGAAAAGTTTCCAAAGTCAGATCCTCCCCACCCACCGACTGGTTTGGTTTTGACAAAAGAGAAAGACAGTAAAAGCTACCCCCTGGGGCGGTTTTCTTGGGGCTTCCCCCTCCCCCTTCCTTTGGGGAGGGAAGCGAGCAGACGCCGGGCAAGCGGAGACGGCGAGGGCAACGGGGAAGTCCATTTCGAAATCGGCCCCAAAAACCCACCTCCAAAAGATGGCCAAGGCCGAAGAAAGGCGCGCCCTGAACGGAGCGAAGGCTCTGGGGGCAAATGGGTCACCTTCAAGCTTCTTTCGCCACTCCCCGAGCTACTGCCTGAAAGACTGGTGGGAGAGGGCTGCCCCTTCCCTCCTTTGAGGACCGCAGGCGATCGAGCAGCTTCCTTTGAGGCTGCCGCAAAGTAGTGGGTGCCACCGGGGAGCCCTAGAAAGGGATTCCAGCCCCCGATTTGAAACCAGATCCCCCCCGCAGCCTCTTTGCAAGGGTCAGGCCGCTCGCAGCCCATCAACTCTCGTCCGAGGAAATGGGGGTGAAGTCCTCCCTAAACAGAGACTGAGCCTACTGAGTATCCACGCTCCGCGTTGCAAGTGAAGGCTGCTTAGGTCTGCAGCCCCCGAGTCTCAGTGCCCCGCTTACGCCAAGGAAGCTTTCCTTGCTTATAGCTCTGTCTCTGTCATCCATGCAGCCGGGTCGATCTGGATGCTTTGGACGCGTCTGGCGGCGTCCCTTGCACAAATCTTCACTCGAGGCAGATCTAAGGGTTTGGGGCGATTGACTCAATGTCTCTTCGGTTGACAGGCGTTCCTTTGAGATTCTTTGTGGGAAACAAGGACAGCAGCAACAACAACGGAACTCCCAGCCCAAGAGTTCTTTTTATTGACCACCGCCCCAAAGCAAAAGCGTTTTAAGTCCTTGGATTCCACTCGGCAGAACCGGCCGTCTTCGGTAGGCTGTCAAAAGCCGGCGAAGCCATTGCCATCCAAAGGGAGCGGGCGGCGGAGATGAAGAAACCAGACAGAAATCTAAGTTGAGGCAGGTTTTGTTTTTCGCTTGGGAGGAAAGAGGGACGGAAGGAGAGGTCGGAGGAAAGCAAGCGCGGCAGCAGTGAAGGGGTTTTCTTCCCTTACTTGTTCCTGCTTGGCATAGATCGAGCGGATTGTCCTGCTCTTTTCCCACGGCTCACCGGTTCGCCCATTTTGGAGTGGAGGGGGGCCTTTTCGCTCACCAGCACTAGCCCCCCTATCCGTGGGGCATATCCGGAAAGGGGGAGTCTGCGAGGCTCCAAAACCCAAAGGTTCAGCTTTGATGCTGGCTCTGAATTCGGACACCAATGTATTGTGGGGATACAGGTAGAACTTACAACAGCTCGTTTAGTGACCACTCAAAGTTACAACGGCCCTGAAAAAAGTGACTTACCACCGCTTTTTCACACTTAGGGACCTTTGTAGCATCCCCATGATCGTGGGATCAAATGGTAAATGTTTGGCGACTGATTCATACTGGCGACCATTGCTGTGTCCCAAAGTCATGTGCTCCCTTTTGCGACCATCTGACAAGCAAAATCAAAGGGGAAGCCAGATTCACTTAACAATGGTTGTACTGACTTACCGACTACAGCAATTCGCTTAACAATTGGGGTAAGAAGGGTCGTAAAATGAGGCAACACTCACTTAACAAACGTCTCACTTAACAACAGAGATTTTGGGCTCCCTTGTGATGGTAAATTGAGGACTACCTGTATTGTAAGAAACAGACTCGGTGGCTCAAGGGACCAGAGCTTACCTCCGGCTCCTTCCATGGCTAACTGAGTTTCAGTCTTCGGTTGGGACGATGGTAGCCGCCAGCCCCAGTTCAGACTGAGCCCGCAGAGGGTTTCTCCCCAGCTATCGCTTCCTTCTAAGCCTCGGATCACAGGCGCTGCCGGTTCGTGCCTTAGTAGGCAAACGAGGCCCAGATTTCGAAAGCTGAGAGGAAATCGGGCCAGCCCTACGCAGCTCGCTCCCTGAAGGGGAAAGGGAGGCGGACAGCTGAATGCCACGCGGGAGAGTGTAATGGTGAAAGGGGTCCCGAGAGCAGGTAAGAAGTCAGTCAAAATTAAGAGAAGGTGGTTTACTTGCAATCCTAAATAGCGCAGGACAGAGCAATATAGGGACAGAGCTGGATCCGCGCAACAAGATAAGAAGGATCTTTTCTGCCTGATCAACACTTAACTGCAGAGACTTTTGTGGTGCGGCCGTGGGCGACAACATCAAAGCCGGCAGCCGCATTTCGCCCATGCGGGGGCTCTCACCGGAGAAAGAAGGGAAATGGAAACGCTTGGCACGCCGATGAATGTTTTTAGGTTGTGATTTTGCTGAACTGTTGCGCCCCTTGTGAAAAAAGACAAAGCCCCCAGTGCATCGGGCTCGGACGTGATTTTTTTCCAACTTTTTCTAACGGGCAGAGAGACTGCTAGCATCGATGCTGAGAATGTTTTTTAAGTTGGAATAAAGGGCGGGTCAAGTTTCTAGTTTTTCTAACTGTGTTGAACGGTGGAACATGGTGGAACATGCCGGTCCATCTCTCTCGCGCTCTCTCTCTCTCTTTTAAACCTGGGAAGGCTAGCTGAATGTTATGAAAGTTGTGTCCCACCCCCACCCCCGGGGCTGAGGCAGTTAAGAAAATCCTGGGTTTGTTTTGAATCCGTAGGCAGATTCAGCTCCTCCTGGCTTTCCTTTCCCCCCTGAAAAAGTCGTCTTCTCTCTTCGACCTGCCCTCCTTCTGAGATCGGAAACGGAAACATCCTTTCACTCCTTCACTGTTGCCGTCCTCCAAACTGGGGTGAAGCAGGTGACTTCCACCAGAAAAGTGGTTCAAAATTCAGCGAGCAGGACAGGGTGCAACCTGGGCACAACTGCGCTCAAACGCGCCATTCCAGGATTTTATTTTCTCAGAAATTTATACTGCTAGGAAATCTGGGTACCTGGAGAGGCAGACCGAGATTCCCATCAGCCCCGCCTGGAGAACGGGACGTGGCCAGCCTTGCCTGGAGTCTTGAGCTCCTGAAAACTTCCCGACAATCCGGCTCTGGGAACGGGTCCTTAGCCTCCCCTCGCCTGGCCTTCTTTTGAGGGCCAGCGTCTCTTCTGGCTGATGGTTCTTCAGAGAGGTCAAGGAAACCTGCTTCCAAAGGATGAGCGGCAGATGAGATTCCCCTGAAAGCAGACGACCCACCTAATGCGACCTCTTTTCAGTCAAACTTGATGTGTGTGTGTGTGTGAGAGAGAGAGAGACAGAGAGACAGAGACAGAGAGACAGAGAAACAGAGACAGACAGACAGACAGACAGAGAGGGAGAGGGAGAGAGACAGAAAGAGAGGGAGAGGGAGAGGGAGAGAGAGAGAGACAGGGTGAGTTTAGGGAAAGAATGGACATGGAGTTCTCAGGAAGAAGGAAAGAAGCTGTGAATGCATTGTATTAAGTGTGAGTCACTTCTAAACATTCAGGAACGAAATGAAAATAGGGTTTAGCTTTCATGGATTGGAACAGCTGAGGGATTGCAGACTTAGAGGGTAAATATCCAGTTTTTCTCTCCTTGTATCTAATACAGATACTTTTCGTATTTCCCCCCATAAATATCAAGTTCTGGGCAACAATTCCAGGGAAAAAGAAAGATATTGGGCTCATATCTCAGGCATCTTTCTTCCTGGTCTGTTATCTTCATGAACATAGGAAACAGTCATCCTACGTTTGAAACAAATGTTACAAAATGGCCTAAATAATGGAGACCTCACTTTCAAAATAACAGCATTGCACCTGTATTCACACAACATGCTTCATAGCATGTCTTAACCCATTTTCTAGGATCTTATACTACTTTAGTTCCTGAACTAGCGAAGGAACTGGGTTCACACAGAAGAATGAGCTAGCAAAAAGTTAACCACTATTGTTAGCATTTTGTTAGCATGTTAGAACAAACATAACCCTACCTTCTTTTACAAACTTTTCAGTCAGTGCGAACTTTTGTTATTACAGGTAGTTCTCAATTTACAACAGTTCATTTAGTAACTGTTCAAAGTTACAATGGCACTGAAAAAGGTGACATGACTATTTTTCACACTTATGACCATTGCAGCATCCCCAAGGCCACGGGATCAAAATTCAGATGTTTGGCAACTGACTCACATTTATGAGGGATGCAGTGTCCTGGAGTCATGTGATCTGCTTTTGCAACTTTCTAAGAAGCAAAGTCAATGGGGAAACCAGATTCACTTAACAACCATGTTACTAACTTAACAACTGCAGTGATTCACTTAAGAAATGTGGCAAGTAGGTCATAAAATGGGGTAAAACTCACTTAACAATTTTATCACTTAGCAACATAAATTTCGGGCTCCATTGGGCTCATATGTTGAGGACTACCTGTATTGTGTCAGCCTTCCCTAACTTCAGTCCTGTTGGACTCCAACTCCTATGAATCACTTTATTGTGGGTGACGGGGGAAATATAGCCCAACACATGTGCCAAGTTGGGAATAGTTGCTTTTTAAAAAGTAAATAAAAGTAAATAAACTCTGAATAGGATAACAGCAAATGGAGGGGGGGGGGAGAAATGACTTATTATAGAAGGGTTGACTGGAACTGCTTTTCTGCTTCTAACAATAAGATTCCCCCTTTTCCTCCCCGGTGCCAGTCTGAACTGATGATGGAGCAGGGAGATACCTGGGATTTCCTTCCTGCTTTTATGAAAGTTGCTTCGCTGATGACAATCCCATGTTCTCCAGCATTCTCACTTGGACTTAAAAGTCTTCTAGTCTCAGCCCATCATCATGTCCAGGAAGGACAAGTTTACTGTTACCTCAAGGAGGACTGGCAAGTGGCTACATTAGAGGAGGCAGAGAGTGGTAAACAGAATCCAAACAGATGAAATAAATCTACTTCAAGGCTTTCCTACTTCCATGCCACATCACTTCTTTAGGACTAGCATTTTAGAACTGGGAAACCAATGTGTATATGCCCCAAAGCTTTGGTGCCACTTGGAAGGTAAATCCCATTTCCTTGAGAAAGAATGCAGCAACGTTGGCCTTTTTTGGTAAGTCAGTATCAACAAGTTGGTCAGGTGCTGCATTTTTCCAAGAGCCAAATCTTTGTTCATTTTGCCTCCAATTGAGCTCTCGCAGGTAGTTTGCTCACAGGAATGTCTCACCTGATGTCCCAGGCAGCTCTCCTACATTCAGGGGGTCCCCGTGGGTTCAATATAAAGGTCAGGAAGCAGAATTTACAGATCTGAAATGGGGAAGGAAGGACATAATTTCTGGGGAGCTATGAAAAGACCTGCTATGCAGGGACATCATTCAGAAAGATGCCATTCAATTCGATTCATTAGCTGCAGAAACTTATCTGAGAGTAATTCTTTAATGACTAAACCGTTTACTACATGATAGACTTTCAGGCACCGTCGGAGACTTCGGGAGCCATCCTCATTTTAAGACAAGAGATTCAGTAGAGACTCTGATCCCACGCCAACGTTTTGGTGATGGGCATTTGGGTGACGCTTTTTTCCGATAGGTGAGTTTCCCTTTAAGGAGCGTGTCGTAGGTCTCTTTGCATTGAAGGAAAGTTGAAAGTGGTTCTCTAAAGGCTGGATCTCTCGCCTGGGATTCCTGGGCGGGCGGCAAGAGGATCCCTTTCACCGTTTGCTTTATAGTGTCCGTTTTAGGATCAATGAGACGTCTCTGCCACGTGGATCCCCAGTTGGAGTAATCATAAGCCGAAATTGGAAGCCGGACCACTTCAAATGGGGGGCTTGGAGAGAGCTCGCTGTCCTCCAGGCCGGACTCGTGCCATTATTTTCCTTGGCGGAGATTTCTTGGAAGGCAGGAGTACTCAATCTTATCCCCCTCCCCGCCCCCTCCTCAGCCTCTACCTTGGCAGATCGAGAGGCATTTGTTTGTCAAATGGGCCTGGCTTTAGCCAAGAGAGAGTGTGAAAACTTGGAGAGAGCTAGGAAGGAAAATACTTGGCCTCCCTCCTCAGCTTCGAAATCTCTTCTGCACCGATCCTCCAACGATAGGAGTTAGGATTTCCGGACCAAGGCGGCTAGGATCGCGCGATTCTTTAGGAAGGCACTCAATGCAAACCAAGCGCTCTCACCGGCTTCATTTGAGGCGCCCCTCTGCGCCCGATCCCGACCAACCCTGGCCTTGGGGAAATTGACAGCGGTGAAATTGTTGCAAATGTGTCTTTCCTGTTGCAAATACTGTCTTTTCAGGCGGGGGTCTCCTTGACTTCATCAGAGTGCCCGCTAAGAAATCTCCAGTCCGGAAAATGCGACGTATTGGGATGCCTTCTTTAAAGGGGTGGTGGTGGTCGGTGCTGGTGGGGGTAGAAGAGAAAAGTTTGAGTTTTCCACTAGAAATCAGAAAGGAAGTGGCGGCTTCCCATTCCCCTTTCTTCTCTTATCCTTTTCCTTTCGATTGCAAAAAACCCCCCACATTTTCCAGAAGGCGGATTCCATTACAAGGAAAAACAAAGCGGCGGCTTTCGCCTTCGGTGGTCCCTTTTTTACGAGCGAAGACTCGCTTTTCAGCATCACTTGGGAAAACAGCCCGCCCCCCCCCCCCGTTTTAATTTGCACGATCGCCCGAAGCTAGTCTTTGGGTCCCTACCAGTTCGATCCTAGCGGATCCCTAACACCGGCCGGTTTCTTTTGAAAGGTTAACTCAGCCTTCCATCCTTTCTAAGGTAGATAAAATGAGGACCCAGATTGTGGGGGCAATAAGCTGACTTTGTATAAATATATACAAAAAGTATGAAGGCTGTTGCTTAACGCTTTGTAAGCCGCCCTGAGTCTCCGGAGAAGGGCGGCATATAAATCAATTAAAAAAAAAAGGCTGCCAATACTTCGAGGATTTTGTTCTCTTCCGAGAAAATCAAGCCAAACCGTCGCCAGGGAGTTTACCCTTCATGGGGGCAATTCTCCTGCCTTCGGAATGCTCAAAGTTTCAGGAGATGTCCTGATCATTGTTTCATATAGGAAGCATGTGAAATTCTCAACGTGATTTGTCCCTTGGCCTGTTTGGGATCTCATTCTGGTCAGCCTCGCGAATTCGGTTGGGCCCTTTCCCGGTGGAGGACCTACAGAGATGTCATCCTAAGGCCTTTTTTGGGGAGGTGGGGAGTCTTACTGGCGTCCGGGAGCGACCCCCACGCAAACAGAGTCTGGTGGTGCAGCCGACTAAAGCATGTTATTAACATTCAGCTGCCTGCAATTACTGCAAGTTCAAATCTCACCAGGCTCAAGGTTGACTCAGCCTTCCATCCTTTCTAAGGTAGGTAAAATGAGGACCCAGATTGTGGGGGCAATAAGCTGTCTTTGTATAAATATATACAAAAAGTATGAAGGCTATTGCTTAACGCATTGTAAGCCGCCCTGAGTCTCCGGAGAAGGGCGGCGTATAAATCAAATAAATAAATTTAAAAAAAAACACCCTCGCTTCTCTGATTCCTAGGAAGATCTCCCTCCCGTCCCATTCTGAGGGCATCGGCGGGGATCCCCCTTGTCCTGCCCCGGCTGCTCCGATTCCGTTTCCCCCCAGTAGGAAGCCCCCGGTCAGATCAAACGGGGCAGCTTTTCGCGAAAGCCACATCCGCCCGGAGGGAAGAGCCGCGCAAGGAAGCGCTTCCCGAGTTGGGGAGGAAGCGTCCGAGCTCAGCCTCTTATTTAAGCATCCCTGAGCGGCCGCGATTCCCTCCGTGAGCTGGCTTCACTGCCAAGGTGCCTCCGTTGTCCCCGCCAGGTCAATTGTGGGCCGATCTGAGTTTTCTTCTCCCCCCCCCCCCACCACCTCGCCAGCTCTTGAACAGTCCGTTGCGCAAACACAACAGCCAAGGAGCGCCAGCTGCCAGGAGAACCAGAGGGAGCGGGCGAGGTCTATTATGGGATGGGGTTTGAATGGTTTGGGGTGTGGGATGGATGGGGGGGGTGAGAGGAAAGAAAGCGCTGGGTTCAATTAAAGCCACGGAAGGCCGGGCGCGACTGAAGTTCAAGTGGTGTCCCATTGAGGAGCGACCTGGAGAGTGTGTGTGTATGTGGGGGTGGGGTGTGTGTGTGTGTAAGGGAGGTGCGGGGGGGGGGGCTTCAACGGGCCAAGGAAAGCCTGATTGGATCAGGAAATCGGCCGGGATCTCTTGCCGATTTGCTCCCGCCGAGACCGGGATGGATCGGGTGGGTTTTTGTGGCAGGACGCTCTTTTGTGTGTGTGCAAAGAATTGTAGTTGGGAAAGTGTGCGTGTGGGGTGGGGATTGTTGCTTCTTCGAAACAAGCGAGCAACTGTGCATGCCCTGAATATTAAGGGGCTGTTCACACGTGATGGAGCCGCCGGATACCTATGACCCTGGTCCTTTCTCTCTCTCTCTCTCTCGCTCTTTGACTCTCGTGTGTGTGAACGGCGTTCGCGCTAGGGGAAGAGCGCAAAAGGAAGGTGGTAGAATAAGATGCGCTTTAGACCAGGGATCTCCAACTTTGGCCACTTTTAAGCTTTGCTGGCTGGGGAATTCTGGGAGTTGAAGTCCTCCAGGCTTAAAAGTGGCCAAAGTTGGAGACCCCTCCTTTAGACTCCTTTGAAGCCAAACTCGCCCAGCTAAAAAAAAGGAAGCCTTTTTCGAGAAGTAGTACCGGTAGATTCCTGAGGACATCAATAGACCCTCGGGCGAGAAGCGTTTGCCTTCTCTCTCCTTCCGAGACAGTTCCTCGATTTCCCATTTGTCTTAGGGTCCCGGGACTTCTCCTTGCTCTCCTGTCAAGATGCCAACCGGTTCCCTCCGGCTTTTGGCTTCCGAAGGGCGAAGAGTGGGAAACCACCCAGGTTTGTGAATTAATCTTCTAGACGCATTTCAAGCTAAAAATCACCTCCCCCCCCCTCCCAAGGAAAGACTCGAGGGCTAAAGGGGAACTGATCAAATATCCCAGGGAGTGGAATTCACCCCAAGTCCTCTAGAGATCGGGCAGAAGTTTTAACAATCTGGATTTGAGAAGCGCTGTTATGGGGCATTTTTTTTCCTTCCACTCTTGCATTTCTTAGAAACGCCCTTCTTGGGAAACAACTGAGCAGGCAAGTTCTTTCAGAAGGGAGAGAGCTGCGCATAGGATGTAGGCTTGCCAGAGCCGCGATTCCAGGTAATCGCGCTTAGGAAACGAAAACGCACGCAAAGCCAAACCTTCGAAGGACCAACCGACTTGGGAAGATCGGAGCGTTTTTCCCTTTTCCAACAAACGCAAAATCTTGGAATTCTCTTTTGAGGTTTCAACAGCACGAGAAGCTAATTCAGCCTAACCTTCCAGTCGGGTACATTCTCTTCCTCGGATTTTTGGATTTTTCTTTCTCTCCGCCCATCCAAGATTGCGCCAAAATCCTTATTTCGGACGGTTCCGCTAAGAGTTTACCTTTGAAAGGGGACGTCTCCGAAAGACCTCTGAAAAGCGCTCAACCCAGAGCCCCCCCCCCTTTCCCCGGTTTGATTGCTACCTTCGGTACAGCCAGAAAACCCGCAACTGATTTGCAAATCTGGTGGAAACGCGACGATGGGGATGGGTGGTGGATGGGGGTTGAGAGAGCATGTGCCCCCCCGTCCGGCCTTTCCAGGACAGCCTCCAATCTGCGCATCAGAGCAGCGACTCCTCCCAGTCGCTGCCGGCGCGCCGTTGGCGGACTCGATCCTGCGCAACAGGTGGCCTCGTTTGTTGCGCTCAGGATGCGTAGTCAGGCTGCAAGGTACGCGAGTGAAAAAGCAGCTCCAGCACGGGGTCCGACAAACTGAAGAGCCGGCTCAGTTTGCAGCTTTGTCTTCCAAAGATAATACGGGAGACGAGGCGGCGTGAAATCAAGGACCGACTGGTCTTAAAATTGCGTTGATGGTTTGAAAAATATTTCTGCTGAAGCAAGGTCAACTTTTTAAAATCTTGTGGATTTTAGTGGGTGATAGGACGCGTTTATTTTCCTGAGGACATTGCCCTGACTAGGAGGGAAATATTTTAATTTTAATAAAGATTGGTGATAGGTAAATCTTTTTCAATATCTGAAAAGAACCATATTTCACAAGGCTTTAAACATTATACTGGATTTTAAATGCTATCTATCCATGAGTTAATTACTCTCTTTAGAAGGCTGATAATCTACAAACCATCTTTTTCATCAGCTAACAAATCTTGTTATATTTTCCCCCATTGTTTAATTTTTAAAAAAATTCTGTTATTTCTGGTTCAGCTAAAAAAAGCACCATGAATCATGTATGCATATGTCTGTCTGTCTGTCTGTTTGTTTATAAATCTATTTTATCTCCTGAATTTCACATGGAGGTGAACTTCTTGCTTCTTGAAGCCACACTGAATTAATGCCATTGTTTTGTTCATTCATATCAGAAGCATCACAATTAAAGCATACTATGTGACATAGAATTGAAAATATAAAATACAAGGTTAAAATGTGTACATGTTGCCCAGAAACTAGCAAGATTAATTGCGTTCTGACATGCTGCCGTGTGCCATGTGACCTTCAAAGTGTACACTGATCAGGACACAAAGGGTAGATATAGATATGTGTTGTTGTCTGCATGTCACAACAACTGCAAAGGGCAGAAGCCACCAGATATCCCCATTTGTTCAGAGTGTCTCTGGATCTTGTTTTACCTGTGCGCAGTCTATTCAATGGTCTCCGTACTTCCCAGCTTTCGCCAGCCCCAGATGCCAGTTCCTCTGTTGGTTCCATCCAGTGTTAGTTTTTTGTAGCTTTCCATAGGTCTCTCTGCTTTCAAATTCTTTGAAGTAAGCCTTCTGTTGACCTAAGCAAGCTTTTCCTGAATTTTAATCTCTGATGAGTTGGTTGTAGGCCATAAAGAGGGTGTTTTCTAAATATAGATGATTTAAGCCTATCTTTATGCTGCTGCTTCTCTGTGAACAACAGACAGGTGTGTTCAATGAAGATGAGGTGATAGATCTTATCTAGATCTGCTAGGTAATTAATGCCATTAAAAATAGTAAAACTGTCTTTGAGGAATATTAATTCACGTAATTTACCCAGCATCTGTTCACTGAAATGATAGTCCAAGGAAAGTTGTGCTAACTGATCCCTTTCTTTAACTTTCCCTAAAGAAGGTTAATCTCACATCTGTGGAAATAGAACAATACTATTTATTAAAATAATCATTACTGTTATATCACTGGGAGCAACTTACAAACATTTTCTTGGATATTTAAATATAAAGGCAGCAACTTCAGAACATTTTCCTGAATCTAAAATCAGGAAGTGTCAGATATTCAATATAAAATGGGGAAATGGAATTTAAAAGATAAGTTCCTCAACTATTAGAAGAAGAAAATATGGAAGCAGAATCCACCTCACCGTTGGAAATTCTATCTATTTTTTTCTTTAAAATGTGGTAAAATAATATATATACAGTGATATATTTATTATTATATATACCGGTATTTATATAATTATATATATGCTATATATACAATTTTATATATGCTTAATTTTTTTAGCTTCTTGAAAGAGTTAAAATTAGAACTGGCCCTACATATAATAAATGTGAAACAAAATTATTCTTATGACTGATCATTTTTTAAGAAGAGAAGAAAAAAATGACCACATAAACTAATTTTAAACTTCATTCAGACTTCTATTGTACCACAGTATAATGGTGACTGGATTCTTTTATGGCATCAGATTTTAAAAGGTCTTATTATTTCTATACCGATAGTTATTTATTATCTTGACTGTGTAAGGGTGCCATTTATCAATTTACTATTATTGGATGCATTATTTGCTTTCCTAAATATTTCTCTTTTTGGGTTTCTTGTTTTTAATACAGGTTTGTTCCTAGGAAAACTGTCTTTAAGGCATCATCCTAGGCCACTAGAAAGTTGGGTTTCTATAGTATGAGTGGACAACTGAATGCTGAAGTTCTGGTAATTTTCCCTTTCTGCTTATAAGCAATCAGTGGCATCTGATATATATCAAAGACCGTATAACAGAATACATGGACACTAATTCAATCTCCTCTGGCAATTTTAGCATTCAAGCTTGCTGGAGCTATGCAACTGATACAAAGCCTTACTGTACTCTGCCAGTAAACACAATGCTTTAAGATACAACTTGGGTTTAACAGCATAGTTTCAGATATGAAATCTAGCATCACTGGAAGTTGTTTTATAGATTATTGATTTGTTTAGACCAAAATTTCCTCTCTAATCAACAACAGATTTGGGCTGAGATCATGCAAACCAACTGTTTCCTTATCTTTTTTTAACCGGAGCTCCTTGGCTCAGTCACAGCCACAGATAGATAGGTGCTATCTATCATATCACAGTTAGGTCTCTTCCTCGTAAGACAATGGTTGGATGTTCCATTCAAAGCCTTGCTACGTTTATATTAATGTTGAATAATAAAACAACTAGTCCTGTTAATGTCAATAGGACTATAATGGCTTGAACTCTGTTTGAATTTTAAAAATTTAAACAATCTTTTCTTCTTCTGGTATGTAAATCATCACACTGGTGGCAATTCCATAATATTTTCATTTTTTCCCCATTTGCAAGTTGACTTTATTTTACAACTGAGAGAATTAGTAGTAACCTTTTTCAAATGTTTATGTTCAACCTCCAGAGTTAAGTAATATTAAAGAATCCTCATACTTCAATTTTCTTTAATTTTTGTTTACCCAGATTATGTTTTCTAAAGCACTGGGGGAACTCCCACACAGGAAACAGTCCTTAGAAGAGTAAATATCTCTGCTGAGTGTTTCACAAAGACGCTATTGTGTAGTCACTCTGTGCAGACAATGATACTAACAACACTAATAGAAACAGTTTTGTTGAAAGAATTGGCATCTACTACATCCAGCTATGTATATGCTAAAATACTGTATTTCAACCAAAACCTGTGGAAGGATTAAGCTTGCTAATTAAACACCTGTGTAGAATGAAACACAATTTTACTAGGGGTATAGCCATGTTGTATACAAATAGATGGCAAGGCTTTGCTGTAAACGATTTTAAGAGGGAACTATTATACTATTCTATTAAGTATTTGCACTACATGCTGGAAATTGACATTCCAGTGATTCCCCTTACTCAGCCAGGGCAGCCTCAGCGGGGGTTGCATTGACCTCTCTGCCTGCGCCATGTCCTGCTCCAGCCGACCTCACAACTATAAGTGCGGTGACCTGGTCTTCAACAAGATGAAGGGCTACTGCACTGGTGCGGCTGGGTAAGCACCGCCACCCAGGTCGACGGGAAAGCGCTGCGGGCTCCTTGGTGGCGCAGCTGGGCCTGGCCCTCTCCCCACCCATGGAACTGCCGCCCTGCCAGTTGCCGGAGACTTCCGCACCACTTGCTCCAATTCTTCGCTGGTGGGAAGTGGCACCTTGGCTAAGCCTCCTTCCTCCGGAGTGCTGGACTCTGTGGGCCGAGTTCCCGGAGTGGTGCTAGCGGTCAAAGAGAGCAGGCAGGTGGCTGGGTGGGAAGCCAGTGGGCTGCTTCGGAGCCCCAAGCCCCGTGGAGCCGGCACAGGAGGCATGCAGCCCCAGGTGGAAGGTTGCCTTTTCTGCAGTATCCCCCTTCCCTCTTTGGATTGTCTGAAGGGGGAGCTCTGCCTTTGCAGAAATGGGGCGGGCACATGTGCAGCAGCCCAGAGGTGTCCGCTTGCCCTCCGGAGCATCATCACTGCACCTCTCAGCCCTAGCTCAGCATCTGCGTTTCCACCAAGGGCTGCCTGCCCACCCACTGGCCGGGCTGGGCTGGATGCCGATCTCGGAAGGAAAGCAGGCATGGGGGACTGCCGGGAAGGCAGTGTGGAAGGCAGGCAAGCATGGCAGGGCTGCGGGAAAGGGAGTAGGCTGCTAGCTCCCTTCCCTGCAACCCTGCCATGCTTGCCTGCCTTCCACGTGGCCTTCCGCTTGCCTGCCTTCACAAGCTGGCCACAGGAATGCCAGGAATGCCACGTGGAAGGCAGGGAAGCATGGCAGGACTGTGGGCCACAGACCTGTTTGGGGGCGTGGCCAGCCAACGGTTGTTACCGGTTCGGTGAACCAGCCCAAATCTCCGCTACCGATTCGCCTGAACCAATCCGAACCGGTAGCATTTCACCCCTGATTTGGAGATAAGAAGTGAACAAGTGCTTTTTTTTAAAGAAGAGACAACTTGGTTACCTCTAGATTTCCAGGTCTACGTCTCCCACAATCCTTTGCTATGAGATGGACCTAATGGGAGCGAAACCTTAAAGCATCTGGAAGGCAGCAGAATACTAAACCTTGTTCTAAGACATCCATGACTATATTGGCTGTGGAATATCTATGCTATGGATTAGAGCAGAAACCTGTGGTCCTCCATGTGTTACACTACAGTTCCTGTAATCTCTCATGCTTATTCATACTGACTAGACTTCTGGGCACCAATGATCCATAACATACAAGTTCTTCACCCATGCTGTGGAACTTTGAAATATAAGCCATTTCCAATGGAAGTTTCCCTGAACTGAGGAATCTATCTATCTGTAACCCAATAATAAATGTAAGTGGTAATTGCCAACCTTCTAAAGCTTTAAAAAAGGTTTGAAAGGCCAAATTATCCTGAAATGTTAATAGAGTCATGATGAGAAATTGAGATAGCAAGGGATAAAGGCTCTGTTGCCAAGGGCATTACATAGACATTGGATAAAGCCTTCGGTGGGATTCCCTTTTCATAGTCTCAATCAAGACAACTGTTCAGTTTGAAAGATAAATTTAGTCTTTCTTTTTGGCAAATGCAATAACTAGGTTACTCAGCACAATGCATTTTCTCTTCCTAGTTTGTCATTTTTTGGGTATTATTATTGTAAGTTTAATTTAAAGGTTTTTAAAAATAGCAATGGGTTTGACTTGTAACAGAAACAAAATGGTTAGAAATAGAAGTTGGAGAAAAGTTTAATATCAGTTACTGGACTTTTTCTGGTCTTGCCATTGATGTATTGCTTAATTTTAGAAACTTACTGTATATGGAGCCAGAGCAGGGGTGGGCTGCTGGGAGTTAACACGGGTTCAGGAGAACCTCTAGCTAAGATTCTGGGCAGTTCAGAGAACCCCCAAATCCCACTCCTAGCTGGCCCCGTCCACTCCTTCCAGGAGTCCCTACATGGCCCATTTTGGATGCAGGTAAGTGCAGGGTGTGCACAGAGGCTCGGGGAGGGCCAAAAAACAGGCCTACCTGTTTGGGAAGGCTAGAAATGGCCCCATTTCCAGCCTCCAGAACCTGGGGAGGCCATTTTTGCTCTCCTGGAGGCTCAAGGAAAGCCTCCAGAACCCAGGGAGGGCAAAAATGCCCCCCATCATGCTGCAGGAGGCCGACTAGGTGACGCCCACCATGGCCACACCCATGCAGCAACCGGGGAGAGAACCCCTTGCTAAAATTTTTGAAGCCCACCCCTGAGCCAGAGTATTGTTCCGTCTAGCTTAGAACTATTGAATCCCAACCCTGTTCTAAGCCACTTTAAACATGTCAGGTTTAGCTAAGTTACGTGGCTCTTTAGATAACAGTTAGGCCAAGATTTCAACACATTATATAGATGCCAAATAAACGTACAGGCGTTCCTGAAATAGGAGAGTCGAAATAAGTTGCCTTTCTTGAGGTCATTTTTGAAGTATGATTCTTTTTCTTCTTTAATAGGGAGGGCTTAACAGTATTCTTGTTAAAGACTTCCAATTTAATCTTTCCTTTTGCTGTCAGTAATCTGTGAGAGTCTATTTAAGATTTAATAAAGGAAAATAAACATTCACTTATCTGCTGCAAGGAATCTAGTTTTATATTTGAGGGCTTCCATCATCAACAGCCATTTAATTGTGTCTGACCCTCGATCACACTATGGAACAGCATTCTCCATGCCTTCTGTCTTACACTTCTGGCTCCTTCAGATTCGCCTTGTTCATCCAGTGTTTTCCTTTATAGTGTCCAGCCAACAGGTATTAGGGCAGCCTCTTCTCCTCTTTCCGATGATCCCTCCCAGCATGATTGACCTTTCAAGAGAGTCTGCTTGCATGACATGGACAAAATTTGACCACCTTCGTTTGGTGAGCTTGGTTTCAAGTGATATTTTTTATGAGATCCAGCCTAGAACTTCTTTGTTTGTGATTTTTGTAGTCCGTTGGATGCATAATAGTCAGCTCCAGCACCATAATTCAAAGGTAAGCGACCTTTCTTCTATTTGCCTTTTTCAGAGTCCATGACAGTTTCCAACTAAGTTGAAATCCTGACAATGGAGAGTTGCAATTCATGTGAAAACAAAGATTCAAGTTGCAGGCAATCATGCTGTAAGGGTAGAGTCACCTCTTCACATATATCAACAGAGAAAGGAGGAGTGGGAAAGAGCTGCTCACCATTCCTTCTATACTAAATCGAACATCTGAATGTAAAGCTGGATAGGCTCACTGATAAGCGTTTTAATATGGGCCACTCCATTGTCATCAGATCCATGTGATAAATGCAAGGAGATGTGAGGGAGATTAGCTGTAGAACAGAATTAACTTGGCTAACATTTTTTAGTTTCATTTATCTCAGAAGGATATTGTAAGGATTAGTTTAAAATAAATAACAAGTAATTAGTATACTTCCTTTTAGTTTCATTTGTTTCCAGTTTAACATTAACATTGGAGTGCTGTTATTTTTGTATTTTTTTCAGCCTCCAATTTCACATGCAAAACTCATAACTTGCTATGAATTTCTGTTCCACAATAACAGAATGGAATGGTGCTCCTTTGTTGCCTGGTCAGGCCATATTGGAATGTGTTAAAAAAAAGAAAGGTTTCCATGGAAAAAAGATATCCCATGCTTATTTGATATAAATATATATCAAAACTCAGCACATTTCTTTTGTTTCCTAATGCCCTCATTGTTCCACACTGGGCTCCCACTGTTTCCAATGTACCCAGACAAAAAGATTGTAATTCCAGAACCACTTTAAAAGGAAAAGGGATTAGGATGGTGAGATCCAGTATGTAGAGCAAAATAAGATTCAGGAAAATAGATATTTTCTAAATAATCTGATGGTTTAGCACATGCTTAATCCAGGAATTTGTTTTTATGACCAGAACTGAAGGGTGAATGGAAATACTTTTGGAGATATACCTGTACATCCCATTTCAGTTGTGCTCCAAGTTTTCTTAATGTCGGTGGCTTAAAAAGCACATATCATAGTTAAATGACTGAGAATTAAAAGTGTAATTAATCCAACACCAATCATATAAAGCAGGGATAAGCATTATCATCTACAGTCCTTGGTAGACAGAGAAAAAGTATTTTTCACCAACAACTAAGACTGTATATCTGCCAATGTGACATTTTCCATACTGCCATCTGTTATGCTAGCAGTGAGTAGAAGGTTTGCTGGTAGATCTCCAGATAATGTATAGTAGATCAGTGTTTTGACTTCCCAATTGTTTTTAAATGATATCAACAAAAATCTTGTCTCTTTCTTGTGAGAACAGAAATGATTATATGAGATAGAATTTCTGGGTGAATCCAAATTATTCCTGCTGTTTTATGCAAAATCTACAAGTACTTCTTTAACATTCCTGACTTTGTACTGATACACTAACCGTACATCAAAAACAAATCAGAAACAACCAACAGACTATTACAATCAGATGGAATTACCTTAGCACATAAATCTACTAAAGGTCTCCAAAACATCTTAAGTAAATCAAGAGGCCCAGGAATCCAAGAAAAACAGGAGTCATCTAATTACAACATACAGTCTAAGACTCTTAAGGACTGTAATAGCCACTATGTAGAGCAGACGGGCAGAAAACTAGCAGAGTGCATCTATGGACATCAACTAGCTATCAGAAGACATAATAAAACTCCTTAATCTCACAGCTCATGGGAAGACTCAACCATAGTTTCAACTGGGAAAGTGGGAGCATCCTCAATCAAGCTAAATCCAAAACTGCTAGGGAATGCCTGGAAGTTTGACTTTCAGACAAATCAGCCATCAATAGAAGTATAAAATAAACATATTTACCCACCATTCAAAAGAGAGAATAAAAATGCTAAGAAGGAAACAAAAAGACCAGGGCACATCCTCTGCAGCAGGCAACATCCAGTTAAGTGGGGATTAACACCAGGCAAACAGTCACTAGTCAATAAGAAAGCAATACCCTAATCAAAGAACTTCTAAGAAGACATGCCCCCAACCAAAACAGATGGAGCAAGTTTTTGTACATAAATAGGGACCAAACTCCCACTCACTTGAACTGATGATGTTACCTAGTTGGTAAAGAAATGTCTGCAAACAAAGAACTAAACTCAGAATGAACTCTTACTTCCCAATTCAATCTGAGCTACATACACTCTCTTCTATTAGAATGTATTATATTCAAAGGTTATTTTTAATGCCAAATGAGGTTCTGGAATATTTCAAAGATACAACAACACAGCTCTGATGAAATTCTGCAAGCTTTAAATACAGGAATAGAATACTGAATCATTTCTCTTTATTACAAACTTTCAGCAGAAAGAATATTATTTCATTTTTATTTGTCACTCAGTCTTTGACTAAGGACAAGCAAACCACATTGGAAGTCTCTTTTGCATTGCAGCTGAACCACTGGACCAGATGGAGGTCATGCAGGAATTAGGTTGTGACCGATTTGAGAGCATCTGTGCCTGAGTGGACAGAGGCAAAACTGCTTCACTGTGAACTTGGGATCATTTAGACCAGAGATATCTATGGCTAGAGAGGAGGACCAAATTAAAAGTCCCTTTGTTCCATCCCTACTTTTCACACTCTAAAGGGCCAGGCAGTTCTCTGAAAGACAATGAGAATACTAATATAGACCAAGAGCCACAGTAGTCTGCAGGGACAGAAAAGTTTTAAGTGTCACCAGAGAGGGATTAACTGGTTTCTCTGGCATGAGTTATCATTGGCAACAGCCTATTTCATGAAACACTCAAAGCTGACACTTTACCAGATGGAGAATAATGCAAGTATGATATCTTTCTAATTCATTTGCTGAAGCATGAATGCTAACAAGGGCTTCTAATCAATTAAATAATTATACTTAATTGATAATGTTTAAACTAATTATACAATTAAGAAATTGTATTTAAATATGTTTGTATACGAACAAATCTCAAAACCGTTTCTTTTACTTAGAAACTAAATGAAGTAAAACATAATGAAAGCTAGCTCTATTTTTATAGACTTTTAAATACGTTTTCTTTTCTATTGCTCAGGCAACATTATTCATGAAACAAAATGGTCTTTAGCCTTCAGCTTCAGCAATTATAATTGATTACTCAGATTGAACTGATTACTCTGCCAATTAAAGATTAATGCCTTTATGTTTGCAAGTATTAAAGCATAACAAGTGGCACTTAGACAGACAGCAGGAAGGAAGAAGAGACAAAGACTGAGATCTTTTGTGTCAATAATAAATGAAATATTAATTTCGCATATTATTTCCGTTAGTGATTAGAAATTTAATCATCTGCAAATATGTCCTATCATATACAGTATGGGCTGCAAATGTCCAGAAAAACACTCAATGGTTTGACACAGGAATCTCTGCCTCTTTGTTACTACATAGAGGTAGTCCATATTTCTGTAGCTAAGTAAGGTAGGGATAGAAAATGGTACCTATTCAGACCAGCACATAAGCTTGTGATTACTGTAAATGGAAAGAGCCACAACTCTGTTGCATGCTTACAAAGATATACTAGATGAAATGCATATTGGGCATGCTGAGGTAACCATTGACATTGTCTGCTTGTTTTTGACCTCTTGTTGAAATAGATTAGTGTTTTTAGGACTCTTGAGGACCCCCCAAAACCCTTTCAGGGGTCTGCAAAATTAAAATTATTTGCCAGCCTCTATTGAAAAATGATACAATATTGAAATCCCACTAAACAATTTGAGAAGCGATAGCAGCAATGTATGTGTCATTTTTCATTTTTAATAGCATAAATGTTTCATACGTGTAACAAATACAAACAAAAGCTCCTTTGGGATCCTCTGTAATTTTTAAGAGTGGGAAGGGCTCCTGAGAGAAAAACATTGGAATAGAGCAAAAAGTAAAGCTACAGCAGACACTTCTTAAAGAAATAATTATGTACATTGCTACTGAAATGTAGTCTTTTTCTTCCACCATGTTAATTGTTAATGCTTAGCATCCTATCTGGATAGTATTTTCTGTAAATTTTAAGGATAAAGACATTAATTTGGTCATTTCCTTGTTCCCACGACAGTTTTGGGAGAGGATGAAAAGCAGGAATATGAAACGTGGGAAAATTTTGCCAATAAGGTTTTCTTTTGGGGGGGATACCCTAAACCTAGTTTCAGTGTTTTGCAAATGTGATATTGTAAGTGAAATAATCTCAGAAGAGTTCCCAATTCTGCTCCCAAGGAAAGTATCTTTGCTTCATCCATTCACAGCAAAGTATGACTCTAGTGCTTCAGGTCTGGGCCCGAAATCTCTTTGATTAACATTCTAGAGCGATCTCCTAACTAGTCATTAGTTGGCTCACTGATCCTTAACTGCAGATCACTCTCTTATTTGGACTGCATTTCCCTTAGGTTTCAAAATAATTAGTCTCATGGCTATGGATGGGATTTCCTGTCAAGTGATGTGAATATTGATGGAGCACCTCAGCCTTTACTGATTAGCCGTTTATTCATGCTACATACACCTTTTTTTTTTAGTATTTAGAGAATCAACGTTACCTCCCTCAATTCAGCTTCCATGGTTAAAATATTCAGGCAAATCAGAAGCCAAATGAACGACTTAGTTAACCTTGAAGGTTTTTAACTAAATATGATTTGCTCAAATGGCCTCCCAACCATAGATATTTATATAATATACTATCTCCTATTATAGCAGGAAACACATATTTTAGATTATAGCTCTGGCCACTTAGACAGGAATTGATCTAGTTGCTGACTTTCCTTTGGTTATTGTTTTGTTACTTATACCATGGTACAGATAGACTTAGTTGCCACTATACTGTAAATCTGTTTCTCATTACCTATTAAATGCTGGTGTTTTTGGATGTACAGTACTGTTATTTCAACCAGTATTGTACTCCTCTATCATATTTTAAATTTGGACAAAGCTATTATCTGCAACTTTAGGCTTCACAGATAGCTTGATATGATAGTAACTGGGTATCTACATAGGGACTGTGTTCATATGCTATGATTTGTTTTCAATCTGGTTTGATGAAGAAATGAATTGTGAGAATGTACCAGGCCACTGAAAGAATTCAGGATTTCCATGTGGCTGCAAGTTGTAAGAGAACAGTAAATATGCCCAAAATGTCTTTCAGGAAAGTTAGTCCATCTCTAAATTTTACAGCCCTCTCCCTTCAAAATAGAAAAAATACTTACTCAACTCTTATCTTTCAGTGGCTTGACAAGCATTTTTCCCCAGCTTTAGACATCTAGCTTCCAATTCTTAATTTTTCCACAGCCCCCACGAAACAAGGCTTGCATTGATGCTCACAATTCTTCACAAACTAAATTTCACTCCCCTTTACCTTCTTTTTTTCACCTAATTTCTACATGTCCTGCCCCAATACATTTGAATTGAAGCATTGTGGCTTCATCATAGTTACATTTGAAGCATCATAGCCATTTTCAGATGGATTGACATCAGAAGCAAGTCTGGCAGAATCTCCATCCCTGAACAGTATTTAACATATTTCTTTCTTTTTTTTAAGGTTCATGTTACAGTTTATAATGTATGTGAAATTAAGTTTAGTTGAGACTGATCATAGTGTCTCTGATTTTTTCTTTCTTCCAAAGTCCAGTCAGTGATTTGGTTGTTTCAGCTGCTGAGGGAGTTGCAGTCTGTAGTCCCCTTGGATTTAGTTATGACATACAGCCAGGCACATAGTCAGCCTTGTACTTTGGGTGACTTTGTCACCCAAAGTAATCTAGCGCAATGAAATCACTCTTCCTAAAATATCCTGGAATACCATCCTTCATACTTTGGCTTCAAAAGTTTGTCCATTCCCAAGAAGGTTGGGCTTTGCTGTTATAAAAAGTATTGAAACATATTCATTGGATGCAATATGTGTTTCATGTTAGCTTCATCCGTTAGCAGGTATTATTATTTAATAATATTATTTTCAATAATTTTAATCTATAGCAATTCTATGCTATGATTATTTCTTTCAGATATCTGACGTTTATTTATTTTTTTAAATTTTATTTATATGCCGCCCTTCTCCGGAGACTCAGGGCGGCTTACAATACGTTAAGCAATAGCCTTCATACTTTTGTATATTTTATACAAAGTCAGCTTATTGCCCCCACAATCTGGGTCCTCATTTTACCCACCTTAGAAAGGATGGAAGGCTGAGTCAACCTTGAGCCTGGTGAGAATTGAACTCGCAGTAATTGCAGGCAGCTGGATGTTAAATGCTGCCTTAGTAGGAGGCATTAACCTCCTTTATTTTATTGTAGATCATCTTTAATGTACAGTATTATATTTCCCTGAGTTCTATCAATTCTTTTTTTATAGCCATATTGTACATCTGACAATATGCTACTGGCTGCCATTGTTCCAGGTGCTTCATATGTTTATTTTCATATTCACTTTTAATCGCAAGCACTCTAATTCACCTGGGCTGTAGACAGCTAACATTTGCATATTTGTATATTCTGTCATCATCCTTTGAATGTCCTTTTTCTGTTTGTCTTCCATCTGACATTTTAATTGCTTGTATTGTTTTTCATCAGTTTCTTGTTTTTTTGTCAGTTTCTAGCAAATTCTTGTTTTGAGTGCTTGAGATCTAAATAAATGGGACTGAAACAGCCTAACCAGGCTTGGAGTTGTACTCTAATGTTCTAAATGTAATGTTTATTCCTAAATTAGTAATTTTTCAAATATTAAACATCAAATTATGAAATATCAGCAATGGTTTTCCGTTTGTTTTTCATTAAAATCATGAAACTTAATTTTTGCACATATTGAAGTAAAATATATCTAACTAGATAGCACATATAGTATAGCACTTTTTTAAATGAAAGATTTAAAGATGAATGTACTAACTTATGACCTACATTTAACTGTACCATCTTTACCTGTATTTCTTAATAACTGCTAAAATACTTCAAGCATGTAATTGTTATTTAGAAATATTGGCTGCCATCATCCCTATGAAGGCAAAAGGTAATATGGTCACCATGGCTGCCATATAACCACCTCTTCTATTAAAATATTAATCAACTCAATCTTCACATTAGAGGATGTTTCTACTGATGGCAAAGTTTGCTTTGTATGCAGCTTGTTCATTATGTCTAATGTTTTTCACTGTAAGCTTCTTAAGGACACTGAAAAAAGGAGATCTATTATGCAAAGAAACAGTCATATGAAATTCCCTCATCTACCAGCTCAGCCTATTAGCACTGATGTAATACTCTGTGGTGTTCTAAGTTGATAACAATTAATTACATTAATTATTAGTTTATCTGGCTGCTATTATGTAAAGGTAAAACAAACGTGTAAATCAGAAAAAACTTGGAAAAAACCCCATAGAAGCTAACAGAATAATTTTTTGCTTATATCTGTTTTGGATTTTTACGTATGTCTATGTAGGAATGTAGAAGGGACATACAGGTAAATAATAAAAGAAGCTTTTAATCTTTTAAAAGGTAGAAGATAAATATATTTTCATATTTACTTTTTAAAAAGTGAATCAACCTTTATAATTTAGTGTAGGTTTGCCAGTTTCTGTAATGTATGGTACTTCCTTCGTAATTAAATTGCTCTTTCACATTTTCATAATTTTATTAAGACCATTTTGCTCCAAGCTTTCAATGTTTATCAGAAAAAAATCATGTCAAGGAAAAAAGAGTTCACTTACTTAAATCCAGCTTAAGTACCTCAAACTAAAAACTTATTTTCTTGACTCACTTCAGGGGCCAGAATATTTCAGCTCATACCAATTGCAACCAGCCAATCTAGGGGTGATGTCCTTGAATCAGCAGGGTCCAAACAGTGTTCTGCAAATAATCACAGAACTTTTAATTATGTTTGTAAACTTACCATAAAGGGTAATTATTACTACACAATACCTGTAAAAGACAAATACCTGTAATACCTGTAAAAGACAACATGGTTCTTTGATAGATGGATAATTGACACATGGGACAAAAGACTGAAAAATATTGCATTTACTTATTTTCTTCACTAACTATAATTAATGGTGGAGGGAAAATAAATTCATAGACATCTGATAGAGCAAGTTAGTGTCTTCCTTATAAAAATAAGTCTAAAAACTCAACAGTTTCCCCAGTACAGCTTTTTCAGAAGAAAAGTCTCCAAACTATATTGTTTCCCATTGATTGTGTTGGCTTTTATTTTCAGGATTCATCTTGCTCTGTTAGCAATTGGTCTTGATTACGGGACTTGATCATGGAACTTGGTCATGAATGTAGATTTAAAATTTTGTCTGTCATGAACTCTAGTGGCTGATATTAAACCATGTTCCTTTTTCAGACTAATCAGAGTAATTTAGATACAACTTTATTAAATGATAACATGGACAGGAGAAAGATGCATCACTCTGAACAGCTTGGAAAGAAGGTAAAATAAAAAACATATTACATAAATAATAAAAAAAATCTCCTTCACATGCTAATGAAACACTAAAGGCCATTGCAACTAACAAGTCTAAATTGACTAATAAAATGAACTTGGGTAGCTAAATTTCAACAGATTAGCATTGACAAGCCTTAATTCAAATCAGATATTTATGTTATGTATCTTGAAGAGTATCTGGAAGCTGGTGCAAAATGCAGAGGCGCAGGCAGTTATGTGTGTTCTAAAACAGCATGTAGTATGCTTCTGCTCCACAAGCTGCATTGTTTGCCAGTCTCTTCCAGGTCCAATTCAAAATGGTGGTTTTGATCTTTAAAGACCTTTATGGCATGGGACCAAGTTATTTGCGGAATTGCCTCTCCCCCAATTACACCAGCTTGTCCCATCAGATCTAGCAAGAGAGATGTTGCTGGTCCCGTCTCTCAGGGAAGTACACTTGGCACTTTAAACTGGGATTACAACATGACCAGTCACCTAAGGCACAAACTTTTCTTCAACCAATTTCATTTTTGTAGCAATAATTAATCTTTTAGCCAAGATAATTAATTACACAAAGGATTTTACTTTGTTCAGATAGAATCTCATTTTAATGAAAGGTTTAAATTCTGCCTCAGTATATTACCTCCACCGGTTTGTTGCTGGGCTTTTTTGTTGAGGGGAAGAGATATTGACCATGAATATTGGGGGTTAATCAAATGAAATTGTCCCACCTCCCTTGAAGGAAGCTTGGTCTGGCATAAGTGTCCACCTCATAAATAAGATTATATAAATGCCCAAATTTAAGGAATGGTAACCTTCCCTTTTGTATGGGAAAATTAAGTGGTATCTATATTCTTTTTTAAACTACAAAAGTTAGTTCCTTGCAGCTGTTATGCATTTAAGTGGTGCAAAGCTTTCTGTACCTAATGTGTTGAATTCAACAAATGTTTTTTTCCCCTGCCAGTTTGCTTGCAACTCTCTAGATTGTTCTACAAAGCACTTTGATGTATGCAATATAAAAGCCTTTCTGCATTTTATTACACATTATCCAACTAACAATTTACAATGTTGATTCCTGCCTATACACATTTGCATCTGTATTAATTGTTTAAAGGATGAAGAAAGAGTCTTAAGGAAAGAAAAAAAATCAGTTTACTATACATTTTAAAAAATCACAAATTGGCAAGGTTTTTGATGAGTTTGAAATATGGAAAATGCCATGTTGTTTAAGGAGGATTTTATATTCCTCAATTGAAGTGAAGCTAGAGCTTTTGTAAAGAAAACCTTTCATCTTAAACATGCAGCACCCCCTCACAACTTAATTACCCTAATTTGTATTCTGCTGTAGAAATAGAACTTTTCTTCTTAAACAAATTAAGTAACGATCGCCAAGCTTACATGACCAGCGTTTTTTCAAGTATGCTGTTATCAGCATAGTATCAGTTTCTAATCTCGTTATTCTTTAGGATATGTATTTTCCATTTTTTTTCTTGGAAAAATTGTGAATATTTAAATATGTATTTTAGTGCATTGGATCTACTTTTCTTGGTTAAATGTGTAGTTTTCTGTTCATTAGAAAGTATATCTTGCTTTTGTTCATTCCAATAAAACTGGTATCTTTGTCATTAAAATAACTGCTTGATATATATTGCTACAGTATAATATCTCCTAATCAGTGATTTATAGTGTTTCCCAACTATTTTGTTCCAATACAGGTGGTCCTCGACTTACACCAGTTTGAACTTGTGACTGTTGCAGAATCCCATAGTCACATGATTTACATTTGGATGCTTGACAACTGACTCACATTTATGATGGCTGCTGTGTCTCAAGGTCATATGATCACCTTTTGCTTCTGACAAGCAAAGTCAATGGGGAAACCAGATTCACTTAACAACTGTGTTGATGTTGGTCCATCGTTTTCGAAGAGGACCTTGCCATCTAACAGGTTGTGGGCTGTCCACGATGTGTCCTGTCTGCAGGTGGCTGGAAAGGCCTATATGGGCACGAAATGTTCTGCCACATGTCAGGCAGATATGTGTGAGCACCATTGTTGCAACATTTACAGCTCTGGCTTTGTGGAGTGTTCACTTCTCTTGTGCTATAGTTGTTCTTCTGTCCTCAGATGTCTGGCAGCCTTGGTGGATCAGCGTGTGCCATGTCAATCGATGGCAGGGTTTCCCAGGAGGTGGTGTCAATATCCAGGGACTTGAAGGAGGCTTTCAACGTGTCTTTATATTGCTTCCTTTGTCCCCCGTGTGATCACTTTCCTTGAGACAGCTCACCATAGAGGAGCTGTTTGGGGATGTGGAAGTCTGGCATCCTTGCAACATGGCTTGCCCAGCGTGTCTGGGCTTTCATCAGCACGATGTGAACTGATGACAGGCCTGTTCTGGAGAGGACTTCTGTGTCTGGCACCTTGTCCTGCCACCAGATCCTCAGAATTCTATGGAGGCAGGTGGTGTGGAAGTGTTTCAATTGCCTAGTGTGCCTCCGATATACAGTCCAAGTCTCATTGGCATACATGAGGGTAGTTAGCACTACTGCTTGGTAGACTTTGAGCTTTGTAGCAAGGCTTATTCCACAGCGGTCCCACACATTGGTCAGTAGTCTGCCAAATGCAGAGCTTGCCTTGGCGATTCTGCAGTTGACCTCAGTGTCAATAGTCACTGCACAGGAGAGGGTGCTGCCAAGGTATGTAAATTGGTCCATTGCTTGCAGATTTTGTCCCTGCACTGTGAAGGTAGGCTCTTGGTGTTGAGTTTTGGAGCTGGCTGATGCATCACTTTGGTCTTCTTTATGTTGATGAGGAGGCTGAAGTTGTCACATGCTGCTGCAAATTTGTCCACACTGGCTTGTATTTCCTGCTCTGATCCAGCATTCAGGGCACAGTCATCAGCAAAGAGGGGGTCACGTAGCACAGTCTCCTTTATCTTGGTGACAGCCTAGAGTCTTCACAGGTTGAACAGTTAGTTTCCCATCGGTTCTGTATCTCAGGCTAACTCCCAAGGAACTGTTCTGGAAGGCGTCTGACAGCATGACTGAAAACATAAAACTTGTCCTTTACTTCATCCGGATTCGACATTGTGGGTGCATAGGCGCTGATCAGTGTGGCTTGTTTTCCTCTTGGTAGTGGAAGATGCAGTGTCATGAGTCGGTTGTTCACACCCTTGGGAAGTTTGGCAAGTTTGCGGACAAGATGATTCTTAACTGCAAAGCCAACTCCAGATTCATGGTGTTTGTTACTACTGCATCCACGCCAGAAGAATGTATAACCACCTCCTGTTTGTCTGAGCTGACCTTCGTTGGCTAGACGAGTTTCACACAGGGCCGCAATATCGATGTTAAATCTTGCGAGCTCTCTGGATGCCTGGGCTATTCTTCTTTCTGGTTGATTTGCTAAGAGATTGTCTTGAAGTGTACATACCAGGGGTGAAATCCAGCAGGTTCTGACAGGTTCTGGAGAACCGGTAGCAGAAATATTGAGCAGTTCGGAGAACCAGTAGTGGAAATTTTGGGTAGTTCAGAGAACTGGTATTTACCACCTCTGGCTGGCCCCAGAGTGGGGAGGGAATGGGGATTTTGCCATATCCTTCCCCCGGAGTGGGGTGGGATTGGAGATTTTTCAGTATCCTTTCCATGGAGTGGGGTGGGAATGGAGATTTTGCAGTATCCTTCCCCTGCCATGCCCAACAAGCCACGCCCACCTAATGGGATCCCCTCCAGCCGCGATAAGCTGGCCAGGGTTCTATGAAGCAACAATGTTTAGGGCACCTTTTCTAGCCCCTTTCTCTTACTATGGAGGTGAGGAGTGCGATCCTAAAGAGGGCTGCTCAGTCACTCATGTAGATGCCAAATCCAGCTGTTGCTTTGGTCAGCAAGAAGACGACCATTAGACCTGAGCCGCCTGTGTGCAGGTCCGCGGCTACAGCTCCCAGTGTATCCACACCTGCTGCTTTGCCACTCACCCATCACCACAAGACTTTGAAGGTTCAAGAGAATTGGGGGCTGTCGACTTGCATGTGAATTGGATTAAAGTGAAGGAGAGGTGTGCATAGTCAGCCTCACTCTCTCTTCCCAGATTCCATCTTGCTCCAATAGCAGAAGAGTTGAGACAGTTGGAGATGGGCTGGGCGCAGTGGTTGGCCAAGGCATCTTTCATGTCTTGCCTTGCTCTTAGCATACCACTTCGCTTGTGGGTACTGCCTTCATGACTGTTATCCTATTCTAGTAGGATAACTCAATGTGCTCAATCTGCCAGAATCTGTCTTCACATGTTTGGGATAGACCCTATCTCACTGAAGGTCAATGACCCAATGGCTACTCTCAATCTGGTTTGACCAGCCTGTTGCCTGGAGTGTGGCTGCTGCGCATGCTATAGCTATTTGGAGCCACAGGTGAGGGCTGAGTAACAGGTAGGGACCAAAGGTGGACAAGCTGCCCTAAAAGCTGTCCTAAAACAAGCTGCCCTAAAAGGACGCAACATGCCCCTACACCAAAGGTGCTACCCCTCCCTGAATACCTCATACACCCCAACAACCATATTATTAATTTAACAACTGCAGTGATTCACTTATCAAGCATGGCAAGAAAAGTCAAAATGGTGCAAAACTCACTTAATGAATTTTTCACTTAGCAACATAAATTTGGGGGTCAATTGTGGCTGTAAGTTGAGGACTACCTGCATAAGAGTGCTGAAGACAGACTTTATAGCTCCACAATAGTATTTGAATAACTATTAAAAGCCTTTATAACATACTAGTGAGGAATTAGCCTAAATAATATGATAAAAACCTATATATTATGAACCCGAATGCATTTTAAACAACTAGAGTTGGCTAAAGTAGTTTGCTTCTAATTAAAAGAGAACATACTATGGATGGCTCAATTTTATGTTCCGGTATCAACATAGATCCTATTTTCATGTTCCCTCAATTCTATTGATTAAACATATGGCATTGCAAGAGAGGAAAGGTGAGCATAAGACATAGAGTACCATCAGAATGCAGGCAGGGAAACATAGCTGGTAAGCTGATCTAAGCAGTATTAGGTATGAAGTACGGTACATACTAGATACAGTTCTCATTCGTTTCTAAGGCCACAGAAGACCAGGTCTCTTCCAGATGAAAACTTTTTTAACATAGTGCATCCATTACACAGTTGTTAGGTAGGTTCCAGATGCCTTCCTCCAACATGTTTGGGAAAGGCAATACTGCCAGAGCAATGAAACACATTACTTTCTTTACCCACCTAATCTCCAACGCTGTGCTTTCAGGAGATTTATGTGAATTATGGTTTTGCAAGCAATATAGGAAATCATTAAATGGTATTTATATCATCATACAGATAGTCTTCGACTTGTGACAAATGAGCCCAACATTTTTGTTGCTAAGCAAGGCAATTGTTCAGTGAATTTTGCCCCATTTTATGACCTTTGTTTGCCACAGTTGTTAAATGAATAACAGCAGTTGTTAAGTGAATCATGAGGTCATTAACTAAATCTGGCTTCTCCTATTGACTTTGCTTGTCAGAAGCTGGCTGGGAAGGTTACAAATGGTGATCACAGGACCAGGGACAATGCAGCTGTCATAAATACATTCCAGTTGCCAAGCATTTGAATTTTGATCATGTGACCATGGGGAGGCTACAACAGTTATTAAGTGTGAAAACCAGTCATAAGTTCCTTTATTCAGCGCTGATGTAATTTCAAATGGTCACTAAATGGATGATAGAAAGTCAAGGATTACTAGTACTGACAAACACTGTAATTGATATCTGCAATATTTTTTTTCTTTTGCTAAAAAAGTTTTTTTAGATAATGCTCAGGGACAGCATATTCTTAGAGTGATCTTTGAATAAAATAAGTAGTAAATGAAGACCAGCAAGCCTGCTCCTTCCTTTCTCCCATCCCCATTAAGCACACACCACCAAAATCCTTCAATTTATCTTTTATCAATGCTAAATCAGTGCTGTTATTTATTCCATGTTGATTATAGTTTGCCCAAAGTTGTTCCAGAACTGTTGTTTTATTGTTTTCTGTTTATTGAGCCTAGAAGATTTTTATAGAAAGTTGATAGAGAAATATTATAATTAAATAATACAGCAAAAGCAAATAACAATAAAACTGATTTTAAAATCGTTAATTTCTGTGCTTTCCCAAATACTTCCAGCTTATGGCTATGTAAAAAAATATTTTAATTTGCTATGCGATGCAACGTTATGTCTTTGCTTCTGCTTAAGCCAACTTAACACCTCCTACTGTTTTTAGTAGAATTTAGGGGCTCTAACTGGAAGCAAAATGGTGTGGACTATAAGGGCTATGGTTGTTAGGAAGGTTGCGGTATAATATTTTCCTCTTCCTTTCTGTCTTAATTAGCTCCTTCCATGCATAAAGTGCCTCTGTTTCTTTGCCACAGAGGAAAAATGACTTGGATCAGGCAGTTTTCTTCTGCATCAAGCTTTTACTCTACAAACCAGCTGGTTTAAGACATGCTGGTTGAAGCCTCTTTCTCTGTCTCTATAATCCTAGTCAGTTTCCCGTGGCCACAGTGGGGTGCTTCCTTTGATGTTGCTCTGCAGGTGGCTGCCTATGTATAAAATGAGGCCTATAAGCAGAAAGCCCTCTGTGGATCAAATGAAAACAGAGAGAATGCTATTGTGCTTCAGTGTTTTATATACATGGAAGGAACTGATGTCAGTACTGAACTATTTTGTTGTATAATGTATCAAGCCTTTACATAGAAGTCAAAGATAAATAATTTGGCTGCTATCCTGTCTTTATCAACAGATACACCAGGTTCTCACAATTCGTTCCAGCACATCTGGTGAGACAGGTTTAATCAACATTTGGCAAGAGCAGAAGTTAAATTTAGAATATTTGAGGTATTATTCTTTATTGGCTGATTGATTTTGAACTGGATGAGTTTCTGTGAAATATGGCTTTAGTAGGCCATTGTTTCTTTTGTTTGCATTATTGTTGCAATCAAACTTTTGCAGCCAGGAAATAGCTTTTTTAAAGTGACTACATGAAAAATATTGATTTTAATTATTCTTACAACAAAAATCTCAACAAGTTTAATTGGCCTTTAAACTCTGAAGATGAAATTAATCCTTCAAATTGTTCTCCATTCTCTGACCTCGTTCAAGGGTATTATAGCATAGTGTTTATACATAATATATAAATATAGGAACACGATGTAAGTTACTATAGATAAGTATGTGCACGTGAGTGTGTATATATATTAGCCATGCTGGCCACATGACCACAGAAAATGTCTTCGGACAATGCTGGCTCCCTTGGCCAAGAATCAGAGATAAGCACTGTGCCCTAGAGTCGGATATGACTGGACAGAGACAGTTTATCTAGTTTTCATTGTATCATTTTTATTTTATTATTTGCACCATTATTATCTGCCTACCTTCCAACATGGGACTGATGAAAATATGCCCTTTAGATCTCTGTTAATATTTTTTCCATCCCAGGATGGAAAAGGCCCATCCTGGCCCTTTTCCATTTTACCACCGTGATGTAGAGCAAAGCTGATTTCTTTCCAACTTTTCTGCATATCTATCTATCTATCTATCTATCTATCTATCTATCTATCTATCTAT
>WNWU01013815.1:3146833-3268639 GCA_012654045.1 Ptyas mucosa | reverse complement strand
TATCTATCTATCTATCTATCTATCTATCTATCTATCTATCTATCTATCTAGGAAATGGGCCAAGGCAGGGATGGATGAGCTGGGATGGAAAAAGTGTATGTATGTATCTATGTATGTATGTATCCCCCATGCATATTCTCTAATGAAGGTATAATTTTTTTCTGTGCGATATTACTGAGGCCATTTTTAGTCCAGTACAGCTGAGTAAAAATCCTCCAGCTATATATGCTGAAGGAACTTAGCACTCTTTCTACAGGCAGGATGGTAAAACTGGCCTCTGGCTCGGAAGGATGAACATGTTCTAATGCTGGCTGTGGTGCCTACAATTTCCTAAAACGTGCTTATCATCTCACAAGGGATTGTAATCTACAGTAAAATAAAACTGTGGTCTAAAGTTCAGTTTTATGTAATTCAAAATATAGGTAGCCCTTGACTTACAATCGTTTAGTGATCATTTGAAATTAAGGAACTGAAAGAAGTGACTTATGACAATTTTTCACACTTATGAAAAATGCAGCATCCCCACAGTCATATGATCAAAATTCGTATGCATATGATGGTTGCAGTGTCCCAGGGCCACGTGAGCCCCTCTTGTGACCTTCTGGCAAACAAAGTCAATGAAGAAGCCAGATTCACTTTGCAACCTTGTTAATAATTTAGCCACTGCAGCGACTCACTTAATATCTGTGGCAAGAAAGGTCATAAAATGGGGCAAAACTCACTTAACAACTGTCTCACTTAACAACAGAAATTTTGGGCTCAATTATAGTCGTAAATCAAGGACTACCTGTATGTCTTCAAATGAATCGAGTTCTTGAGATTTATTTCTCAAAATAATCAGAAGGCTCCCAGGCAACCTCCTGTCATGTGATTGTTAGGCTTGAACTTGGAAGTAGCAGGTCAGTAGCTCCTAAACCAGTGAGAACAGGCTTTGTTGCAGTGGCACACTGTAAATCTAGGCTCTCTAGACTCTCAACTCTTTATTCTGGAGTTGGCTTACTCAGTGGTAGATTCACACATGATTTGGTTAGTGTAGATATTGCAGACAAGAATGACGCCAATTATTACTGTATACAGGATCTGCCTCTAATAATATACAGCAAAGAGAACCTAAAAATAACTCAGTGCTTCAGGGTTTAAATTTCAAAGTTTTTCCTTCTCACTTGAATTACGGTAATAGATATTTTACTGTTCTCTTCAAAATCATATGGTTTTTACTAGTTTGGAAACATCTAGTTTCTGCTAAACCAGCTTAATTTGGAATAGATTCAAATCATGCCTTGCATCCAAATGATAATTCAGGAATAAAATAACAAGTTATAAGAGGATGAGAAACAATTACTTTGATGAAAGGGAGAAACATGAATAGGGGATTGACAGGAAATAACCTGTTTCATAATTAACTTCAGGAAAGTTGCTATTCTGCTCACACCTATCAATATTTTCTATACATGCCTTTATATATTAAAATGTACAGAATATATTGGGAAATTGGAAGGGTTGTCCTTGGTTGATTATTGGTTTAGAGTGTGTCACTTAAAATATTTTTTTCTCATTAATCAAAACTGATAGGTGAATAAAATTAAGAAAATGATATTCCTATTCCTTTCTCTTTTTTTAGGCTTACATTTATCTTTCTATTATTTTTGCCCTTGATGGGACTTGATAGTAGGATAACTAGAGTACAATTCCATGGGGTCAGTCTGCTTGCCCTTTAAAAAATATTGACATAACATAAGCTCAGGATACCACGTGCTGAGAAAGTGGCTTACTGCTTGATTGCTGTTTGCATTGCAGGCATTAACCTTTAAGTGACTCTGAAATCTATTTACTATGGAAAAAGCACTTTATTTTCAGTGTGTAAAATAAAGATCAGAGCTTGTGCATACATGGGATATTTTCTTTTGTTATTTTTCCTTAGCAGTCAACTCAGTGCTCTTCCATTTAGTGCATGGTTATCCAGATGTGGATATGACTGCAAATGATCTGGCAGGTGGTGAAATTTATCAAGGTCAGCCATGTGAGACATTTTGAGTTTTCACGTCTTATCCTTGAGGTGTCTAAAGCACTGGTGTAATCTGCATCTAATTGGCTTTTGGAGCATTGTTCTTAAGCAATTTTCTGTCATAAAAGGTAGGTGTTCTTAATGTAATACTTGGGTGATTCCAGAATGCAAATGAGGGGGACAATGGTTCCTTGAGGCATATAATTCCCCCATCCCAATACCGCTGAATGTCACTTCGATTAAATATAATTTTTATATATTGTAGTCTGCTTCTGTTTATTATCAAACTGTATGGGAGCAGTTATACTGAAATAAACAAGATCTGAGCGTGAATGCATTAAACAATTTGTAATAAATAATACTGCCTTAGAAAGGAAGATACAGTAAAATAGAAAGACAGTGAATAGGAGAGATTTTCTTTAAACAGCTAAATAAATGTATCTGCTACTAAAAATCAGCAGTAATTAGGATGTACAGATTTTGATGGTTCCAGAATAAAATGTTCAGGAGGACTTTAGAGTTTCCTAAATTTGAGCTCTTCCCAAATTATGACATTCTGGAAGTGATTTGCTGGTTTCTGAAAATAAATCCTCAAATTGAAATTGTGTAAGATATTCCAAAGGTGTTTAGGTCATTTTGTTGGTACACATCATCTATGGAACAGATTCAGAGCAGATCTTGAACCCTTTCAGAATGGCACAAACAGGTGAAAAACAGAATATTCCAGAGTTCTGTTCCTAGTTTAATAAAATGTTTATATCCTTAAAAAGTAATGCTAGATGCTAACCAAACCTTTCCATCTCATATGAACCATTTTTCTCTAACACATATGCAGTTTTCTGTGAAATATAGGAAATATGCATAGAAATGTGACACTTTTGGATTTTTTAAAATTATCAGGTCATGTCGTTACAAACATTTACTGCACCAGAGGCTGTTGCAAGTCTGTTTTGTCTACAAATCCAAACTAGTGTAAAAAACATGTGCAGCAGTTTTTACCTTATATAAGCAGCAGCACTGGAATAAAACCTGACAGTTGATGGAGTTGATTCATTCTCCAGAACCAATATGCTACATTTCCTCACCTTCCTGATGAAGTGGTCCAGTGAAGTGGACCAGGAAGGTCACTGGGTAGTGACCTTCCTTCCTTCCTCATAAATTATGCTATAGCAGATAGGCTGCAGGAGAGAGATAATGTTTGGAGACAGATGGACAACCTTCATATCTGGGTGGAAATTTTTTGGGTAAGGTGGATGATCTGGGGCATTATGTTTTTCTCACAGCAATACCTCTCTACCTCTGGGATGAAAAACCAGCCTCCAAAGATAAGAGGGGTGACCCAAGCTTTCTTGTTAGCTTTTCACACAAGAAGTGAGCTCTTTCAGATGTTCTTAAGAGCTTGTGGGTTCTTGGACTGGTAGACTAGCAGCAGTTTGACTCAGATTACCAGAGACACTGATGCCTAACATCACAGTTTATTCTTCACAGTTTTGAAGTCTGGCATTGTCTTCTTGCTGATATAGGTTCTGTCTGGCATTTTCTTCCCATAAAGTGCTGTTTTATCCATACTAAGTATTTCCTGGGCAAATAAATACCATCCTCAATGATCTCCTTGAGGGTTTCCAGAAACTCCCTGGCTTCTGCATCCTTGTTCTGCACTCAACACATCTCCATATCTCCACTCACTTTCACGTTGTGCATATTCACATGAACCTTGAAATGCAGGAACCATCCATTATTTTCTAGGAAAATGTTCTTGCCACACTTTCCCAAACTTTCTGTTTCAAGTCATAAAACAACCTTGTAGTCTTCTCCTCAATCAGCATTAGGCTAAGTGGCATGTACTGCTGATGTTGTTTGATCCACATGCTGAGCAGTGTTTCCATCCCTTCCTTTTCTTCTCTTGCTTATTATGGATTGCATAGGCACTGAACTTTTCACATGTTCTGTGATTTTCTTTTTGCTTTTAATGATTATTCATGCCAATGAAGCATGCCATGTTTACCTCTATTCTCTTCAATATGCTCACCTTCATCTGCACTATGAATGCATTCTAACTTTTAATATTTGCACTGGAAGAAACACTTGGAAATTTGCTTTTACTGCCTCTAAGGCTCATCTTATGACATACTGGTCAAAAATTGGCAAGCTTTAAAGACATTCTGCTGGATTTGCAGAATGCCCTAAATTGTAAACTGTGATTTACAAATCAAAAGGGCTCTACAAGAAGACCAAATAAATTCCCTCCCAGTTTAGTGTGCATGAACCAACAGACTGGCTTTCTGGAAGGGCCTAAAGACATGGCTTTGCCATCTGGCCTGGGAATTTGGTAGTGGGTGTATAGCCTACAGAATGGCTGTACTCTTTCGGACAGTGATTGTAGATTGTGATCTTTTACGGTCTTAATCATTGTTTTAATGACCTTTTGTTGTTAAATTTTGGTTATTTTTATATTGTTTTCATGTTTTTAACTCTGTAAGACCCCAGAGTCATGAGAGATGGTAATCAAGTCACATAGAGAAATACAAGTAGTCCTCAACTTATGACCACAATTGAGCCCAAAACATCTGTTGCTAAGTGAAACGTTTCTTAAGTGTATTTTGCTCCATTTTATGACTTTTTGCCATAGTTAACTGAATAACTGCAGTTATTACGTGAGTAACACGGCTGTTAAGTGAATCTCGCTTCCCTATTGATTTTGCTTGTCAGGTCACAAAAGGTGTTCACATGACCCTGGGACACTGCAGCTTTCATAAATATGAGTCAGTTGCCAAGCATCTGAATTTTGATCATGTGACCATGGGGATGCTGCAATGGTGGTAAGTGTGAAAAACAATCATAAATCACTTTTTTTCAGGGCCTTTATAACTTTGAATGGTCACTAAATGAACTGTTGTAAGTGGATGATTACCTGGAACTCAAATTAATAATAAAAAATGTGTATGTCATTAGGATTGCTGCCTTTTAAAAAAAACCTGACCAATTGCCACTTTCATTCTATACAATGTACCATTGACAGAGAGCTGTATTGGATCACAATGTGTTTAAAAACCTGACTCTCTAAACACGTCCAATGACTTTTGATCCTCTTACCGAGAAATTTCCTCGAAGGGCATCAGGTCACGAAGAAGCCAACATAGTTGGTAGGAAGGTGATTTTTCAACACACAGAGTCGCAGGGAAAGCATCTCAATCAATTCCACCCATCAAAATAAAGCTGGAAGGGACCTTGGAAGTCTTCTAGTCCACAGTTCAGCAACCTGTGGCTCTGGAGCCGCATGTGGCTCTTTCACCCCTCTGCTGCGGCTCCCTGTCACTCAAAATATGCGTCACAACCACCAATGTGTGACACCCTCCGGCACGCAATTATTGAACTTTTCAACCCCCGGTAAGCCAACCATGGATAAATCCAAGAAAAGAAAAGTTTAAGAAGAAACGAGGAGGTTTAATTCAACTACATATGCTAGTTTTGTGGCCGCTCAAGAAATAGTCAGGCACGGGAAAGATTTTGTGGCTCCCGGTGTTTTCTTTTCTGTGGGAAATGGGTCCAAATAGCTCTTTGAGCGTTTAAGGTTGCAGACCCCTGTTCTAGTCCAACTCCCTGCTCAAGCAGGAAACCCAATACTATCTAAGACAGGTGGCTGTCCAGTCTTTTCTTAAAAACCTCCACTGAGGAAGCACCTACAATGTCCCTCATGGTACCTAGACTTCTCCTAACCGCCCCCCCCTCCGTTTCAAAAGTCAAGGGAACGGCGTTTCCGTCCCTTAGGGTTCCCATCCACGGATTTCACTCCCTACCAGAGGATTTTAGGCCCAGCTACACCGTACACTGACAGGGCTCTTCTCCTGACCTCTCACGGACCAAGGTCACCGCAGCCCCAGCCCTGTCTTCCCTACGTGGGTCGCCGCCGCCTCCACGCGCCCGGAGCTTCTCGGCCTCAGCCGCCGCCTCCCTCAGGCGAGGCGCGAGCCGAAGGAGGCGGGGGCGTGGGCCTGTGGGCGCCGCCGGGAAGGCGCGCGTCTGATTGGTCGAGGGAGCGCGAGGTGAAAGGGCGGCCTATGCACCGAGGACAGAATTGCGGCCGACCATGATGGCGGCGGCGGCGGCCTCCCTGTGCCGGGGCAGCGTTTGGCAGCAGTGGCGATACAGGCATCTGGAGCGGTTCTTCGTGTCGCCAACGGTGAGGCGGCTAGCGGGTGGTTGGCTGCTCCCTACTTAGGGAGTATCGCCCACAGCGGGGCGGGAGCAGGCAAGCCGGCAGGCATTCTCCCCGCAGAACAGCTTAAAGGCGCTGGAGACCGGAGCTCCGCTCCTTCTCCGGGATGCCTCGGCTTACATTTTTGGGACAAGGCTGCGTTTGCTGCGCCAAGACCGGTCTTGGAGGGAGCGGGTGGATTGACGTGCATGTGAATCTAGCAGATGGGACGCCTGTCTGTCTGCGTGGGTCTTCTTCTTGCCTGACGGTTTGGAACTGCTACTGTCTGGCTTTTGGGGACTACAAATCCAATCCTGACAGGGGTTCTGGATGTGGTGGATGGGATCTGAAACTGCATTAGACCGCAAGACGGAATGGTGCTACCGGTATATGCGCAGGTTCCTGCAGAGGGAGGAAGGGAGTGCGTTGAATAAATGGCTGGAGAGAAGCTTATCTGTACCTGGTTTTTCCTGCTTGGTCTTGAGGTTAGTGCTGGCGAAACATCGCAGCTGTTCCTCTGTTCTTGTGCATGAAAGGATATGATGCATGGCAGCTGAATCGGATAAAATCATGCAGAAGAGGAGAAGTATGTTTAGGTAGAGTTATGGAAGTTTAGATTTCTATCTTAATGAGTATAATCTCACTCACACTTTATTTAACAGCATGTATTACTGAAATCGGTGCTATTGGTGGCACAGACACACTGGCACATAAATACACTCATACACATACATAATTTCATTAATCAAGTTGATTCCGAAAGTGATCTGGGGAAAGCTACTTTACATGTTATTGCTCTGAACCGTCCTATTTCTTTTTGACAGGAAACCTTTTGTAGAGGTGAACAAGGAACAGTTTGAGCAGTCTTCCAAACAGCCAGGGTCCCACAGATACAATTTGTCCTTTGTAATTTTTAACTGGGTTCTTGAATAGTAATAACTTCTCTTCTGTTTGTTCCTTATTGGCTACACTGAAATCTGTAAAGTCTGTTTGTGATGTTTTAAATATTTTATGCATAGACTGGTTCTAAAATGATTTTCAGAAACACATCTCAGTGATGCTCTTGGTCTAAAGTATTTGTTGTATTCACTTGGTGAAATTTGTCTTTAAATAATTGATTAACCAGATGTATTTTCAATAGAAGTAAGGGATTAAAATGACAGGTTAATACAGTTCAATTGTTTTCACGATCTATTTTACACAAAGCGAAAGTTAATCTTGTTATGTTAATCAGATTCTGATATTTGTCCTAACGTATTGTTGCTTCAGTATTGATACTGTATATGTTGATCTTTCATATTTTCTACAAAGATTTATATCCTTTTAAAACAATGCTGAACTGATATGCTTTGGACTGAAAAACACATTCTTCCCAGGTTTTATAGAAAGACTGATTTTATTCCACATTGGTTAAAAATAGTTCACAAATGCTGAAGACATGTTACAACAATAACATGAAGAAAACATATTCCTAAAATGCCCAATAATTAAACTAAGTGACTGTGTTTGATGGGGGGGTAGTATATACAATGAATTTTCTGGAATGAGATAAATAATAGAGAAGTTAATTTCTTATAAGGTTGAATCTTGAATTAGGGCATATGAGAAGGTCTTTTTCATCATTTTATTAACTAACAGAAGAGAGAGTAAACATGCACAATTGTTATCTCTAACAATAGAAGATTTTGGTTTTGGTTGAATTGATTGTTTCTAGTGTTCTTTATATGTTGATTATGATATTTTGATGAAATCTGTTTTTATTGTTTGAATTGATTTAAGGTGCGAGGTATGCTGCTCCAAAATTCACAATTAAAGAGGCCTATAAGCCTAATGAAATAAACACATAGCTGAATGTAACAGAACTAGTATATTATAATGAATAATGTAATGAATAATTATAATAAAAAAAGAAAAGGACCTGGAAAAACCATTATAAGTAATAATCCAGAATATTTGATTATATTAAAATACTTCCTTGTCCAGCCTAATTTAAATTCTGACAAAGAACATGTATGAGCAATCTGTTGCTGAAAATCAGATGTAGATTTTTCTTTTTAAAGATATTTTTATGATTATTCTTTTTGCTTTGTTTTCTGTTCTGTGAACAGTCATTTCTAAGGAAATGCCCTGTTTAGTTGAGAATAATATTTCAAGTTGAAGAGAATAAATGTATAAAAATAAACATATTTTCTTTGTTAATTCCACTTAAGATATTTTAAACAATTTGACAAATTAATGGTACATTTCTTGAGACATGGTCAGGCACTTAGTTCTCTTAAAGGTTCAGCTTACATGTGACAATGCTGATATACATTTTCTAGATTTCAGTTTACATCATTTTTTGGATCTGGTTAGTTATTATCTATAAGTTATTATCTGTCTTCCTTGAAACTCTTGCAAGTACTTGGTTCTTTCTATAGTAGATTTCAAAACTGAACCCCCCCCCCTATTTAAAATTGCAGGTGAAACTTTTTTGCATAGTATATGCATAATAAATGGGAAACTGTGTTTCACCGAAAGTAAGACAGGATCTTATTTTCTTTTGAACCCCAAAATAAGGGCTTGGCCTTATTATTTCAGGGGTGCAGGAGGCTTCGGGCGGCCTGCGCACTCACAGCTGGGAGTCCGGCAGACAGAGGCTCCCTTTGCGTGCCGCCATCAAGCCCCTCCCCTCCTATGGGGTGTGTGTGTGGAATGCAAACAGCCCAAAGGAATCAAGCCGTGCGAGTGCCTGTCCCCACCCCACACTCGTGCGCCTCCCAGGCCTCACCACGTCAATGTGAGTGAAGCTAGTGAGCACCAGGTCTTTGAGGAGCTCGTAGCCAATGCCGCCGGCGCCCACCAGCACCTGTGTGGAAGCCACAGCCTGGGCCAGCTCTCCCTGCAGGGTCCAACTCCAGCTCCAGCTGTCACCATAGAGTGGGAAGCACACTCCCAGAGTGGCCATTCCTTGGCTGGGGTTTGGAAGCCGCAGAGGCAGAGTTTGGGGGAAAGAAAGAAAGACTTCTGCTGCTTCTGCTGCTTTCCTTGCATGCAGCCAAAAGCTATAGTGATCGTTGCTGGAGGCCTCCGCTTCCCCCCTGCACCTCCCTGCTCCGATTGCCCTGGGTTCTCCCCACCCAAGCACTGACTGACTGGAGTGGCCGCCAGCGAGCCTGGGAAGCCCCTCTGCCTCGGGAGTCACCAGACTGGACGGCAACCAGGCCAGACACTTCCTGGGGAAGGGAGCCTCGTGGGACCCTTGCCTGCCTTCCCTTCCTCCCGCAGGTCCCATTTACTCTTTCCAGGTGCCTGGCAGTGAGACGCTGGGCAGCCGCGCTGAGCGCAGCCCCGACAGACACAGCTCGGCCGGCCCAGCCATGGCCAACGCTCCTCGCCCATGGCTGAGCTTGGCCTCGGCAGGCTGCCAGACCTCCACAGGCAGCGGTAGCAGGAGCAACACCTGCAGTGCCTCAGCCATCTCCGCCGAGAGACCTGCGTCCAGCTGCGGGACGTGCCAGGCCTGCTGTTGTAGTCCTCCGTGACTGCCCACTGTGCATGGAGGCCTCTCTGCCGCCTGTGGCCACCTGCCAAGGAAGCCCCATGGTGGCGATGCTTGCGCTGCGGCTGCTTTGACGGACGCTCAGTAACGCAGGCTATGCGGACGTGGTGCCTGGGCGCCAGGGCGATAGTGGCCAAGATGCCACCATGGTGCAGGAGCAGGCGCTCGATGTGTATGGTCAGTGCTGCAGGCAGAAGGGGCAGGGGGCGCAAGAGTTCACAGGGTTGTGGTTGCCTTGGGAGGGTTGGGGGGGTAAGGAACCTGTGTGTGAGAGAGAGGGGGGCTTATTTTTGGGAAGGGCCTATAAAATCAGGCTTGGCCTTATTTTCAGGACATGTCCTATTTTTTGGGAAACATTAGTTGATCTTAATAGGTTAATTGCAAACAACATGTTTAAGATATTTGAATAAATACAAAGTAATACAATTTACTTAAAATAGAAGAATGGCAATATTTGGGAAATGTTGTAGAGAAGATGATAGGCCTGTAACTTCAAGAGCTCTGGAAGAAGCAGATTATCTGGAGCATTTTCAGTCAGGCTTCAGGCCTTGTACAGTACAGAGATAACATTAATTATGCTTGTGGTGACCCCTGGTTGACCAGTACGGAGGTGGTGTGATTCTTCTATTACTGCTTGATCACTAGTTAATTTTTGCACTAGTCAATTATGGTATCCTCTTCCAACTTCTTGGATTGAAAGCGGGGGCAGAATATTTCCACGGTTCTCCTTTTTTGAGGTTATTTTCAGTGGGTCAGTGAAAGAAGAGATTGAGTCCGAGAGCCTTTTTTTATGGTTTCTTCAGAGTTCAACACTTCCTGTTCCTATCTAATATCTATATAAGGCTTCTGGTTAAGATCACCTATGGACATGGGCTCAGGCATTATCAATATCCAGACACCCAATTGTGTATCTTGACCTCTAGCTAAACAAATGATTCTATTGAGAATCTGATTGTCTGGAGGTTGTTACTATTTGGATAAAGAGGAATGTTCATTTATTTAGCATATAGCATATCATACATGGATTTCCCATATTAATATTTCACCTAGATTAATAAAACATAAAATATGCTTTTTAGAAGGATCTGTATTCAGGTATCAGTGTCTAGACCAGTGATGGCTAATCTTTTTGCTTTCATGTGCCAAAAGTGTGGGGCGTGGGGGGAGGCCATATGGGTACCCCCACCCATAATTCAATGCCCCCTCCGTCCCCCCACCCGCCATAGATGCGTGAGCGACCGCCCTGGGTTCCCCCCTCTTTTGGTACGTAAAGGCAAAAAGATTACCGGTGGGCCCAGTAGCCCCGTTTTTCACCCTCCCCAGGCTCCAGAGGCTTTCTTGGAGCCTGGCGAGAGCGAAAACAGCCTCCCCTACCCCCAGGGACCCTCTGGAGGCTGGAAATGGCCCGTTTCCCGACTTCCAGTGGGCCCAGTAAGCCTGTTTTTCGCCTTCCCCAGGCTCCAGAGGCTTTCTTGCCTTTCAATGCCGAAAAGGTTAACCATCACTGGTATAGGGTCTCCTGCTTGAGCTATGGGGTTGGACTGGATGACCTCCAAGGTCTGTTCCAACTATTCTATTCTATTCTATTCTATTCTATTCTATTCTATTCTATTCTATTCTATTCTATTCTATTCTATTCCATTCCATCCCATCCCATCCCATCCCATCCCATCCCATCCCATCCCGATCCCGATCCCGATCCCGATCCCCATGGTGTCATTGAGTCTGGCATTTAGTTTCCTAGTATGGTAGCTGTTAAGCCATACAGTGGCATAATATTTTGCTGTGGAGCATACCAGCTCTAGTGCTGATGACCTGAGGGTGGCAACTAAACCTCCTCGTTTAATTCTGCATAATTTATGGAGTATGTTGTTCCTAGCATTGATTTTTGCCACTGTATTCTCTAGATTTATCTTACAGGAGAGAGTCTGGTCCAGGGGTGGAATCTACTTACCTTCCCTACCAGTTCGGAAGCGCACGCATCGTGCATCAGATGCATGTGCAGAACCTCTGAGCATGCGCAGAGGGTAAAAAACAGTTTACTTCCTGATTAAAACCAGAAAGTAACAGCAACCGGGCGGGTGGGCGGAGCCTCACACTGCCTTCGCTACCGGTTCTCCAAACCACCCGCTGCCATCGCTACCAGTTAGGCTGAACCGGTCCAAACCGGTAGCATTTCACCCCTGGTCTGGTCCAATATTACTTCAAGGTACTTTGGGTAGGATTATATAGGAATAAGTTGTTGTTTAAGTAGACCTTTGGGGCTTCATATGCTAGTTTGTTGTTAAAGTAGAAGAACGTAGTTACCGTTTGTCTGGCGCTAGGAGTAAGCCTCGGACTGAGATTCAACCATAGGAAGATTGAATAGTTGTAGGTTCCTGGGTCCTCAATTTTCAGGGAACTTTTCATCTTAATTCTTCATAGGATTGCATTTTTCCAGATGGAACTCATATGTAATTTGAAGCTCTTCCTGTTCTTATGGCTTTTGCTTAAATAGCATGTGGCAGACTCCAGGAGGACTTTTTGCAGCAGTTCAATGTATTTACCAATTATATCTTTTCCTGAATTGGGAAGTTTTGTGCCTCGGTTATTTTGCATTTGTGCTGTTGCAGTGCACTGTACATATGTGGCTGCCCTTGCAAATAACTTGTAAGCTACATGGTGGTTCAAGATGTGACAGTGTAGGTGTTTATGGGCACAATTTATTTGGTAACACGTCTGCTCTGTAAACTGCCGGTTGGCTTCCATTGTTCTGATTATCATCTAGACAGGTTTCAAAAACTCAGGGTTTGCTGGACCGCATCTCTCCAGTTCTGTCCACTGTACTGATAGGTCTAATAAATTGGACATGTTCCAGGATACATCTTTAAAATGATGTACTGTAATTTTTCTGTGGTTGTCCTTGCCCTCTGGCTAGAAACCAAGAGACTTTGAGTTCTAGTCTTGCCTTAGGCATGAAAAATTGTCTGGGTGACTTCATAGGTCTGTGTTTGTAGTTAGGCTGTATTGTTTAGGTTTTTTTAAATGTGTAATTTTAATCAAATACTATGATATTTTACAAATTTATTGTGTTCCCCCATTTTATTTTATTTCTTTTTATATTTGAGAAAACTAATCATATATATTCTTTAATACCTTCAGTACCTTTTTGAATAAAAAGGTAAAGTTATAATGTATTTCTTTCTCCAAATATTCAGAGAAACTCTATTTAGTTTATCTTTCATATGCATCAAAGTAGATGCCTGAATGTACCATTAGAGAAAATTTCCTGAAAATCCTTATACGAAGATCAATGAAAAAAATAAGAATATAACATAAAGACTAATCCTTTATTTATCAAAATTACTCTGTTTTCCCCAAAGTAAGACATCATCTGATAATAAGCCCAATCGGGCTTTTGAGTGCATGACAATAAGCGCTTATTTCAGGGTTCAAAAAAATATAAGACAGGGTCTTATTTTTGGGGAAACACGGTACTAATGAGACTTTATGATATTGGCACATTTTCTTCTAGTTTAGACAAGGTAACAGACTCGAGCATTAATGAAATGAGATTAGGAATAGAAATTCCTATAAAACCTGATATACACTATAGGTACAAAATATTTGTATGCTATACTGCCCAGTTCTGAAAATTAAATTATACAAGTGACAAGTTCTAATGCTAGGTTAATGGGAAAGAGGAAGGAGGGCATCCTTGGTTTTCATCTTGATATTCTTTTAAATAAGAGAGCACACAATAATCAGGCATAGTTTAGGATCTGAGCAAAATATGTAAAAATATACTTTAAAAAGACCAAGAAAGATCTCAAACATTTCCAGGAATAAAAGCTTTATGGATTCATAGGTCTTTCAGCTTTTTCGCCAAGTCCTTGATTTACAACAGTTCCTTTACTGACTGTTTAAAGTTAAACAGCACTGAAAAAGTGACTTGTGATTGTTTTTCACCGTTACAATTTTTGCAGCATCTCCATAATCATGTGATCAAAATTCAGATGCTTGGCAATATTTATGACCATGGCTTTGTTAAGTGATGCTCACAACAGTTCTGGAGAAGTAAAATTTATTTATTTATTTATAAAATTTATTGGCTGCCCATCTCACCATAGTGTACTCTCAGCAGCTTACAGTCAGCTAAAACTTAAACAGTTAAAAACAAACTTTAAAACCAAAGACACATGGGGAGAACGGGGGCGGAATGGGGGGGGGTGTCTGTTATTAATCAACCACCTCGATTGCGCTGTTCCCCCACTGTAGCCCCAAGCTGACTGGCAAAGCCATGTCTTTAGGCCCTTATGAAAAGATAGGAGGGTTAGGGCCAACCTCACATCAGGGGGCAAAATGTTCCAGAGGGCAGGCACAACAGCAGAGGAGGCCCTATTCCTGGACTCCACCGGCTGAAATACTTGGACCAACAGGACCCGCAACATGCCTCCTCTGCCAATGCGAGTGGGATGCGCCAATCCCAGTGGGGTGAGAAAATCTTCCTTTTTCCTGAACTTGGTGATTGAAAATAATTGTACACAATAAACAACTGCTGATGATGCACAACTACCAGTAGAGATGGAAACCAAGGCATACAAGAGCCTGAGTGGCGTAGGAGGCTAATGCCTCCTACTAAGGCAGCATTTAACATCCAGCTGCCTGCAGTTACTGCGAGTTCAATTCTCACCAGGCTCAAGGTCGACTCAGCCTTCCATCCTTTCTAAGGTGGGTAAAATGAGGACCCGGTTTGTGGGGGCAATAAGCTGACTTTGTATAAAATATACAAAAGGATGAAGGCTATTGCTTAACGCATTGTAAGCTGCCCTGAGTCTCCGGAGAAGGGCGGCATATAAATAAAATTAAAAATAAAATAAAATACAGTATTATCACAATTACTTGACTTCACACATGTACATGGCGAGGAACAATCTCAGTCTTTGATTAGTCCCATTAAAAAGCTCCTTTGGCCTCTTAAAATGCAAATAGCCATGCATCCCTGGAAACATTTTTTTCAGCAGCTGTTGATGTGCACATCATTGCATTACACATGTTTCATTTAGATATTTTATGAATATGTCAAAGATAAAATGGATGAAAAACTTTGGGTATAACATAACACTAGATAAATGGGAAAATGTATGGATCAAAGTAATTACAGTTTGAAAGATTTTTTAAAAATAAAATGGAGTATTGTTGGTATTTGACCCCAGACAGACTAGAGAAAACGTATAGAGGGAATTCCAACAAGTGTTGGAAATGTAATTCAAAATCCAGAAACATTTTATCATATGGGGCGGCTTTGCAAGTAGCGGTAAAATCCAGCAGATTCTGACAGGTTCCGGAGAACTGGTAGTGGAAATTTTGAGCAGTTCACAGAACTGGTAATGGAAATTTTGAGTAGTTCGGAAAACTGGCAAATATCATCTCTGGCTGGCCCTAGAATGGGGTGGTAATGGAGATTTTGCAATATCCTTCTTCCAAGAGTGGGGAGGGAATGGGGATTTTGCAGTATCCTTTCCCTGGAGTGGGGTGGGAATGGAGATTTTGCAGTATCCTTCCCCTACCATGCCCACCAAGCTACACCATGGCCACCAAGCCATGACCACAGAACTGGTAGTAAAAAAATTTGGATTTCACCACTGCTTGCAAGTATGTTAAATCATACTGTATAGGTATAATAATGTTAATGCAGAAAATATTTAAGACAAAGATTAATCAGACCTGAAGCTTTTCTTTTAGGTATTATGGACAAACCAATTGAAAAACAGTTTAGGATATTATTTCTTTACATGGCAACTGTTGCGAGGATTGTATAAATTAAGCACTGGAGAGGAGAAGAGATGCAGACAGTTGAAGAATGGATTTTGAAATTGACTGAATTAGCAGAGATGGCAAAATTAACTGTCTTGATTAAGAGACAATGGACTAGATAATTTTATGAGAGACTGGAAGCTGTCTGTGGACTTTTTACATTTAAAATACAATAACAAATGGTTAACAGAGAGATTTGAAGATTAGGGTAACATTTGGGTTAATCTGTTGACCTTTTTCCTTTTATGTATACAATATGATTAGATGTTGGGTTAATTTGCTTATTAGATAGATTTCCACATCTGGAATATTTATTTTATATAGCATTTTTGATAAATATGGATGGAAAAACTGGTAACTGTTTGTAGGTCTGTCATGTAATTGGAGGAAAATTATTAGGGATTTTTTAAAACTTATTTTTCAGCATCCAGCTGTGGTGAATTCTTTATGTTTAATGTTAGATTTATTTGACATTTGGGATTTTTTTTTCTTGTTCCTTTTTTGAACATGTTAAAAATATTTTATATATGCTAAATTTCATAACCGTATTTACTGTTTGTAATTCTTCTACAGTATTTAATTTGTTCTATAAGCAGTTGCTGTAAATTTTATTTTCTGGATGGACTATTCCTTGTATAAAATAGCTAGTATTAGGTGAGCCATATCTGAACCCAAGCATATATATTTAAGTTATCTTGGTCCATGTTGAAACAACTTTAGAATATGGAGTGAAATGCAGTTGTTCCAGTTAGAGAAAGATCAGGAAAAAAAGACAAGGACATTGGTATTGGTAGTTGGGAGAAAGAAAGAAAGTTTGGGGATGGGCAATTGATAGAGTCATGCTCTGCTGGGAGACTTCCTGTGGCTGACATGATATGGAAGGAAAAAAGGGAAGAAGATCAGATTTCAGGTAGAACGGTGGGATATTCTGTTCTTGGAAGCTTATTGCTGAGATGAATAATACAGAACAAGTATGTGGGCCTGTATATTGGTGGCAGTGGGCATAGAAAAGAAATCCTGGAAAGTTAACAGGGTGGATGGACCAGTAGGATATGGCTAATAAGAATTGCTAAAGGGAGTGAGGAAGGAAGAAGAGAGAAGCTGATGTGCACCAGCCTTGTAACAACTTTTTTGACTTGGTGATTTTGCTGGATTTTGTTTAGGCCAAACCCTCCAATAACCTAAATGTCCCATATTTTGTTCAGTTCAAAATTATTTATTCTTATAATTTATTCCACATTTGAAAGAAAATCCGTTTGCTTTTTCATATACTTTTCTATTAACTAAGAATACAAAGTTCCTGAAGTGGTCAGATTGTATGTTCATACAGATGAAGCATGCTCAATGGCACGCCACCATGGGAGAGTTCAAGCTTTTATTCAGGCTAAACCTCTTGGTGCTATGTGGTTCCAGGCTTTTGATGCAAAATATATAAGTTCAGACGAATCTGATTACTCTTCATGCCAGGTAGTAAAAGGTCAACAATAATAAATTCTTCAATTCAATGACACATTGAAATTCTTCCATTAAAAAACATAAGTTGTGTCATAAGAAAATAAATAAATTTCTGGAAATATTTCGTTGTGTATAATGAATGCTCTGTTGAAAGTAGTAAAAAAAATGATGACAGTATGAAAAACTATAGCTTGAATCATATTTTTCAGTGAAATTCCATTTTAAGAAATATTTTCCTGATATACAAATGTAAAGCATAACTGGATTAGAGAACCTTTGTTGAACTGAAAAGAGATATGCTGACTCCTGAAGAGCAACTATTAACTGATTTCTGTTTTGACATCTTTCTGAAAATCAAGTTCCAAATGCTGCTTGTTCCTGAAATCTTGATTAATGTGCAAGCTGAACACAAATAATTAAGCAAGAAAATAATGAAAGTACTAATTTCCTTTGCAACATCATACGTGTGACTCAGATTTTCAGCAGTTGCTGCTTTAAAGAGCAAATGAAAAACAAACGGGGAGCTTGAAGTGAAACCTGTAATTTTAAAACTGAAATCTATATTTGAGAAATGAGTAGGCAAAGTAAGATCATCCTTCATTTTAAACTTGTCAATAAGATTCCTTATGCAACAACAAATAAGTATTATTGTGCATTTGGTGCAAATGATAAAAGTGCATAGAAATTGTGTGGCTAATGTAGAAACCTAAGAAAAGGTGCAACTTCTTTAAGGATTGCCAGTACATGCAACATGCATACCCTGACCTGAGTCACCACTTGGCTTTGAATCTGAAGCATTTTATATCTCTCTAATGCATGCTTTATATCACTGTTCATCCTGCTGGCTGGGAAATGCTGGGAGATGAAGTCCCAAGATCACCAAGGTTGAAAAACATGCCCACTCAGAAGTACTGTAATTATTGTACTCTTACTATAAAGGTAGTATTAGTATTCATGATTTCCTGCCTGAACTGTCTTGAAGAGCTGACATTTGCTGCCTATTACCATAGTTACAAGGACAAGATTTTTAACGAATAACTGTAACAAATAACAGTTCTGCTGCCATCTCATAGAAAGAATCCATCAAATTCAGACTATGTTTTGCCATCCTCGCCCTTTCTTTGGACTCAGCATTTGTTTACTAGACGCACTTGTTATGGAATGTATAATATATCAGGCCTGAGTAAAAAGAGTGCCATCCTGTAAACTTTTGGCTACGAAGTGTAAATATAGATCGACCTAGCAACAGCTCCTTGCAAAAGAAAAGGCGTAATTGAGTCTGCCTGAAGCAGATTTCTCTCATCACTTCCAGACAGTACCGGTTAACTTGGTTGAGTGGGAAAGGTGAGATTGTTGTTTTGATTTGGCTTAAGCACTGTGTAATCTTTGAAGAGTCATTTGTAGATTCTATTCCGATGTGACAAGTGCTGGCACTTAAATTTTGGATGGGGAATGTGTAGGGATCATGCAATCACTTTACTGTATCAGTTGTTTTTGAGTAGTTTATAAACTGTGTTCTATGACATCCTTTTGCAGATGAAAGAAGGGTATTTTCTTTTTAAAAAGATGAATAAAACTATTAATTTTCCTGAACAATTATTTGTGGTCCCAATATATTCTATTGGTTGCAAGCATTTTTCAGTCTGTCTGGTGTAGCTAATTGTCGATTTTGAACTCTGTCAGAAGCACTAGATTGGTTTGCTTTTACTTCAGTACATACGGATACTATTGCTGGGCACAAAGCAGCAAACCATAGAAACATGTTTGGTTCTCCTTAATTAACATAACTTTTTAAAGGATATATGCAGCTTACAATTTATGTTGGAACCTATCTAGCTTGTAGTACCATAAATCCTATTAAGGCAATACCTTTACTTGGCTATCTGAAAATAGTCTAGAACAGTGGCTCTCAACCTTTTCTTCACCACGGATCCCCTTTAAATATCTTTGGTGACCACGGACCATGGCCACAAACCACAGCAACTAGAGCCGAAGTGGCACAGTGGTTAGAATGCAGTACTTCAGGCTACTTCAGCTGACTACTAGCTGCAGTTTGGCAGTTCAGATCTCACCTGCTAAAGATTTACTCAGCCTTCCATCCTTCTGAGGTGGGTAAAATGAGGACCCAGATTTGTTGGGGGCAATATGCTGACTCTAAAACCGCTTAGAGAGGGCTGTAAAAACACTATGAAGCAGTGTGTAAGTCTAAATGCTATTGCTATTGCTAACTCAAGATTTAAATCATAACATTTCTTCAAGCCTTTGTGAACCCCCTGTGGTGACATTGTGTCCCCCCAGGGGTCCGTGGACCACAGATTAAGAACCACTGGTCTAGAAAATAGTTTAGAACATAATCTGCAAGTGCTGAAGCTTCCAAGAATTGTTTATTAGCAAGATAGTTAACCAAAAAGGTTAAGATAGGTAAGGAGATTAAAAGTGGCTGATGTTTAACCAATCTTGGGTGGATTGTGGGGGTGCTTATTGGATTGCATTTGGTTCAAAACTGGCTCTAAATCACACTTGATGTTCTCCAAAACTGTGCTTAAATAGGTAAAAATGTAAATCTTTGCATGAGACTTCATTCATTTATGATAACATATAATCAAGTGCAAAATTATCACTTATTTTTTAAATGTTTAAGACTATTGAACTATTATTTTTAACAGGTTATAAAATATTAGTTTAAGGGACCCAGGAAAGAAGAGATCAGGAAAAGAAAAAAAGAGATAGAAATTGTTAGCATGGGAAAAATTTGAAAGTGGTAGAAATATTTAGTACAGTAGTTTGCATGCCTATTCATCTCATGGTGTAACAGCCTTATCTTATTACACATGATATGTTAAAGTTGCTCCCTGGGGGTTTTGCATTTATTTTACAATTATTTACCTCTACTTGTAATAGCTGTGACTGAAATAAAATCATATTATATGGTAATTACGTTATTTGCTTCCTAATTCATTATCCTCCATGGTTGTATATCTGTAAAATTTAATAGCTACATGTAGTTTAGAACATTCTTCTGAGATTACTAGAGCTGGATTGATCAGAAAGTACTGGAACATCCTGAGGGAATATTTAAAGTTAACGCTCTGTGAGACGGAAAGAACTGTAAAGAACCTGCTTCATTCTTATATTCAACTACACACAAGCTTCAGTTTATGTTGATTTACTTTACCAAATAGTAAAAACTGAGATTTAACACTAAATTAATTAATTTAAAATTAAAGTAGTGAGAGTTTTTGAGCTGCTATTATGGCTCTACTAGATGAGAAGTGGGAAATAAATAGATTTGGGAACCATAAGGCTAGTTAGGTGTTACTGTCATCACAAACATTAAGTTTAGGGAATGTTTTAAAAAAGGTACTCATCTCTGTTGAGTACCTTTATGCTTTTTTTGCCAAACTGTCAAATCTACCTTTTGGAGCCTTAGGAAAATCTCCTCTTCTTTCCCGCTATATATCTGTTTCTTCACTGGTAATGCTTGCAAACACTTTTCTATGCTTGGCCTGCCCCACTTCTTTCACAAAAGAGGACAAAAAAGTGTAGAACTTTCAAGTAGAGCTTTCAGGGAGCCCCCTTGAGAAGTTCTTCCAACAGTTTATTTGTTTAATGAACTTTCCTGCATTTTCTCTTTGGAAGATTTGCAAAGTGAGATAGCTATTCTGAAGGGCCACCATTTGAAGGTGGTTCCAGAGAGATGTGTCACCAATATCCAGTTTTATTATCTGCTTTTGTTTTTGTTTTCAAAACCTCCAATATGCACAACGTGGCCAAAAAGGTAGGAATCCACCTTTATTAAGGATTAGTTGATAGTTGTCCAGATTGGCTAGACTGTTAGAAGGGGCACAATAACCACCTCTTTCAACATCAATAGACCTTGTCTTCTCTTAGCGAAGCATTAATCATAGCCTGAATCGAACTCCGAACACCTTTCCCAGCCACATGAATCAGCTTAACAGGACAGAACTCTAATTGCAGGTGACAGAATTCATGTGAAAGAGAGCCTTATCCACTTCATCAGTCCCAACAAATTCAAACCAATCCCAAATAATCCCTCAAGACCTTACTCAAGGCATCTCACTATCCCTGTCAAAGTAGAGTCTACACTGAGTGGTTTCCCCCCCCCCCCTTAAAAACCTTGCAAACATACCACAGAAGCTTGTAGGAACAACTTTATCCTAGCTTTTCCTTAAAGGAGACCAGGTAACCTTGAACAGAATTATGGGATGCAATTCTTCAGACAGGTTAAGAATAGATGAATAAACATGCTTACCAGCCACAGCTTTATCCTGTCCCTAAGCCTCATGCAACATATAGGCAGTGACATCCAGTCATTTGTGAGGCAGAGTTTCTGGTGGCAGCTAAGATGTCATAAAGAATAATTGCCATGGCACCATGGTTTTTGGTGCAGACAAATTTCAGACAGGACTATGTCATCATCACAACCCAGTTAGGTCTCTGTTATGTAAGCCATGTCTGTGGTTATATTCACTGCATGTTGTAGAGTAACACATTATGCAGCCTTCTGGCATTAACCTGAGGCCATCAGAATCCTGTCATCTGACCTTAGAACTGAGGTTTGTGGGCTAAAAATTGGGATCTGTACCGCATTTACAATCTCCCTCCCTATAAAACGGGTAACTTGCTTGCTTCTTATGACAGTGATGGCAAAAGTATGACATGGGTCAAAGGGGACATGCCGCAATGTTTTGGGTGACTTGCTAGTGTTCACTAACAAACAATAAGTATTCTTGAAAGCATACTCTGTTCTCATACAGTTTTCAAAGGCTGTGGAGGCTGCATGAGATGGGGTGAGCTCTCACAGGGCCTCCTGAGCCTCTGAAAATTTCAGATGGGGGCAGACAGGGAATTGTTTCTCTTTTGTTTATGTGGGAGGTGTGTGACATACCAGCAGAGCCAAGTTAGGCATTTCCTGAAGTGTTGATACGCAGAGCCCAAAAAAATTCACCCTCATTGTCCTGTGGCAATAACCATAGAAATACTGGTATTACTCCCATATCATCTTCATTTCCCAAAATGTCCATGTCACAATCTGTATGATAATTGAGATTTGCTTTTTGGTTTCTGAAAATGATGATTCTTTATATTTGATTTGTTGGTGACATGTTCACCTACAAGGAGAGATTTAAAACACTTTTTGCACTCCTTTAAAATTCCTCGCAGAAATCTAGTCAGAAGTCAGCGTTCTCCCTTTTAATTTAATATTATGTATAAACCATTTTAGTAAATTTCACAAAGTTAATATATTACATAACTATATAATGTTAACTTTATCTTTAAAAGAGGCCAACGTAGGGGTGTAATGAGAAAGGATACTTGTACTTGACTAAAACAGCCTCATTTTTTGTGGGGTGAAGTGTACAATTGGGTTGAAGGGAAAAGGTAGCCTCATTTAATTTTGGTCGGATGCATCTCATTCCCAACAACACTGGAATGTTGTGGTTGTGTATCTGCATACAGCTAGAGTTGAAGTTTCTGCTTTGGACATAGTAATTTTATTAATTTTGCTGATTGATAAAATATGATTTATTTGGCATTTTTTCCTGGTATCTTGGTTTGTTATTTCAAATTCCTTTTGTATTAGAAAACCATATGTCTTTTTTATATGCTTATTTAATGTTATTTAATGCTAGAAACGGCCTTAGCCTTGAAAGCCAGTTGGGTGATTTTGGGCCAGTCACTTTCTCTCAGTCCAACCTACCTCACAGGGTTGTTGTTATGAGGGAAATAGGAGGGAGAAGATATATTGGATATGTTTGTCGCCTTGAGTTATTTGTAAAAATAATAAATGGACTTAGATTTTTATTCTATAAACACAGTGTTTTTATGGTATTATTAGCCATAAAATTATGTATTGATATCCCTTTAAGATATTTTGCATTAAACTATTTGGGATTCTGTATCAATGGGAGATCGAATAGGGTTCTGACAAACCTAGCTCACAACTTTGTAATCCAAAAGGAAGAGGAAGGAACTAGAGGGTAAGCTATACTGGGCTTAATTCTTCCTAACAGACAAGAAATGATAGAGGGGGTTGATGTTGCAGGAACTTTAGGGGAGAGTGACCATGTCATATTGGAATACAGATTAACAGAGTCGGAAGGGACCTTGCAATAGAACAAAATCAAACTAACTTCTTAGACTTTAAAAGAGCTGATTTCAGCAAACTTAGAAAGAGCTTGGGAAGGATTCCACGTATGAAAATCTTATGGGGAAAACAATTCAAAAAGCTTGGGAAACTCTGAAAAATATGATTATAAAAACCCAGCACAATAGCACTTAAAAAGAAAAATAAAACCAAGAAGAAATCTGCATGATTGCATAAAGAATTCTGATGAACTGAAAGACAAAAAGAATAAGTACAAAAAATAGAAAGAGGGACCTATAACTGAGGCAGAATACCAGCACATAGCCCAAATCCAAAAAGATGAAGTCAGGAAAGCTAAGGATCAGAATGAACCAAGACTTGCAACAAATGTCAAAAATAATACAATGTTTCTTTCAACATGTAAAAAGCAATGCACAAAAAAGGCAAAGAAATAATCAGTGCACTAATGGGAAAAGATGGCAAGGAAGTGACAGGCAGCAAGGAGAAAACACAGCTGATTAATTATTTCTTTGCATCTGTCTTCCTGCAAAAAGAAAAAATAGCCTAACCCAGCAAAAACACAAAAAAGACAGACCAGGGATACAAATTAAAATAAGCAAGAAAATGGTAAGAGAACACCTGTCCAAATCATCAGGACCAAATGGATTACATTCCCGAGTTCTGAAGGAGCTGGCAGACATGATCTCGGAACCACTGAACCATATCTTTCAAGGACCCTGGAGCACTGGAGAACTACCAGAGGACTGGAAAAGAGCTGATGTGATTCCCAGATTCAAAAAAGGTGGGAAAATGGATCCAGGAAACTAGAGAACCATCAGCTGATATCAATACTTGGGAAGATCCTGGAAAAGATAATCAAACAACAGAACTGCAAACACCTAGAAGCAAGCACAGTTCTAATCAGAAGCCAACACAGGTTTGTCAGAAACAGATCATGCCATACAAATCTTATTTTATCCTTTGAGAAAGTGACAACTTAGTGGACCAGTGAAATGCTGCGTTCATAGAAGTTGGGTTGGATTTCAGTAAGGCATTTGACAGGTAGAATACAACCTACTTCTTAGTAAGCTAAAAAAATGTGGGATAGATAGCATCATCACTGGATTTGAGACTGTCTGACAAACTACACTCCATGTGCAGTCTTTAATGGAACTACATCTACATAGAGAGGAAGTAACCAGTGAGGTACCTTAAAGTTCTGTCTTAGGTCCAGTATTCAATAGCTTCATCAATAATTTAAATGAGGGAATAGAAATGGAGCTCATCAAATTTGCAGATGATACCAAGCTGGCAGGAATAGCCAAGTCTCAGAAGATAGGCTCAAGATCAGTGGTGGGATTCAAAATTTTTTACTACCGGTTCTGTGGGTGTGGCTTTGTGGGCGTGGCAGGGAAAGGATACTGTAAAATCTCCATTCCCTCCCCAATCCAGGAGAAGGATACTGCAAAATCCCTATTTCCTCCTGATCAGCTGGGGCTTGGGAGGCAGAGAATAGAGGGGGTGGGGCCAGTCTCAGTTCTCCGAACTACTCAAAATTTCCGCTACCAGTTCTCCAGAACTGGTAAAGAACCTGCTGAAACCCACCTCTGCAAATGAATCTCAACAGACTTGAACACTAGGGCCTTATCTAACAAAATGAAATTCAGTGGTGAGAAAAGTAAAATTTTACAGTTAGGCAAGAAAAACCAAATGTTCAGATATACAATACATGGAACCTGACTCAATACTAGTAACTGCAAGAAGGATCTTGGAATCCCAGTGGACAATCACTTAAATATGAGCCAGCCGATCATATGAAGTGTTAGTACCGCTTTATAATGCTTTGGTAAGACCATACATGGAATACTGCATCCAGTTTTGGTTGCCACAATATAAAAAAGATGTTGAGATTCTGGAAAGAGTGTAGAGAAGAGCAACAAAGATGATTAGGGGGCTGGAGGCTAAAACATGAACACTTTCAGGAATTTGGTAGGTCTAGTCAACTCTAAAGAAGGACTAGGGGTAACATGATACCAGGGTTCCAATATTTGAAGGACTGCGAAAAGAAGAGGGGTCAAGCTATTTTCCAAAGCATCTCAAGGCAGTATAAAAAGTAATGGATGGAAACTAATCAAGGAGAGAAGCAACCAAGAAGAAACTAAGGAGAAATTTCCTGACAGTAAGAACAATTATCCAGTGGAACGGCCTGCCTTCAAAAATTGTGGATGCTCCATCACTGAAGGTTTTTAATGAGAGATTGAACAGCCATTTGTCTGAAAAGGTATAGAGCTGTGATGGCGAATCTATGGCACACGTGCCACAGGTGGCACGCAGAGCCATATCTGTGGGCATGCGTTGCCCTAGCTCAGTTCCAGTGCGCATGCGCACACCGGCCAACTGATTTTTGGGCCTTCCGGGCCCACTGGAAGTCGGGAAACATATTGTTTCTGGGGGGAGGGAGGCCGTTTTTGCCCTCCTCAGGCTCCAAGAAAGCCTCTGGAGCCTGGGGAGGGCGAAAAATGGGCCTAATGGGCCCACTGTGCCATCGCAGGCCAAAAGCGGGAGGAGCGCGGGTGGGGAGTTGTGTGCACATGTGTGGGGGGGGCAAGGCACGGGGGCATTGAATTATGGATGTGGGCACATGCATGCACAACCCCCTGCTTTTGGCACGCGACGGCAAAAAGGATAGCCATCACTGGTATAGGGTCTCCTACTTGAGCAGGGGGTTGAACTAGAAGACCTTCAAGGTTCTTCCAATTGTGCACTGTTATTCTGAGACTATTTTATGTTCAATCAAGTCATTAACCTGATGTAGAAATTCGTTACAATACCTGACATTTTAAAAATAAGATTTCCATTATTTAATATTTAATAAATACTATTTATTAATATTTGTACGATGGGGGTAAAAACCATTTTCAGAAGCTGGCAAAATTCTTTTTTCTTATTTTGTCATACAGTTGGTAAAAAGTAGCCTTTTCCCCAGATGTGTGATTAATAGCAATTTCATTTATTTTCTTTCCTTTGCAGAATATTGTACAGCTTGCAGGATTTAGATGGTGCCTTATCACTTCTCATGGCTTTCACTCAACGGTTTATAATCCAAATGAAAAGGTAATTATTTATGTGGACGTTTTTGGATACAGTATAGCCTATATTTATTTTTAGGACACTAAAGAGTTAAAGTATATGTCCTAAGACTTAAAGAAGAGCAGTTTCCTCAGACTTTAAATATCACTGTAATTTTTAGTGTAACAATAGGGGCAAGGCATTTAATTCATGGCTGCAATTATGTTAACTATTCAATTTCATTTGTAAGATTTTAAATGAAATGAAATCAGATTTATTTTTCCTATGAGTTATTACTTATTGATTTAAAATCAGCTTCTATTGTTGTTTCATTCATCCATAGATTGGAGATTATTTTGGTTGATAAGATGTTGCACAGTTACATAGGTTAGATGTGATAGGGACATCCATCTCTCTGCTAATGTCTCATTAAAGATACAGGACTGTATTATGGTTTATGTTCTCTTCAGTATTTATATAAATTGTTACCACCTTAACTGACATAGAATTCTATTCTCTTCAACTCAATAATAGGTAGTTGCCTATGGTTCTTTATGCTGAAAGCTACTTTCTCTTTAACTTACCGTATATACTCGAGTATAAACCGACCCGAATATAAGCCGAGGCACCTAATTTTACCACAAAAAAGGTGGGAAAACTTATTGACTCGAGTATAAGCCTAGGGTGGGAAATGCAGCAGCTACTGGTAAATTTCAAAATAAAAATAGATACCAATTTACATTAATTGAGGCATCAGTAGGTTAAATGTTTTTGAATATTGATTTCAAAGAAAAACAGTAAACTAGCTCTGTAAGTGGAAAAGAGGATCAACAAAAACAATATGGTACCAACAATAACTTTAAAAGTACTGTATATGAGTTGGGTAGCTATTAAATTTGTTTAATAAATACAATTGGAAAGGTCTTTGAGGATTCCAGAATTTACATGGCACTAATTGGATTTTTGATCTCCCTTTTATTTTGAGACATAATAGACTAGTTTTACACTATAACTAAATTACACAAGAGAATGTAGTATATATACCAAAAATAATTCAATAACAATTTAATCTGCTACATTGGGTTAAGTGATGTAGGGCTTGATCTAATTTCAGGCAAGTTCAAGCCTCTGTTAAGAGATACCTGCATTCTCTCATTCTCTCTCTCTCTCCCTGCCTCCCTTTTTCTTTCTCTTTCTTTCTTTGTATCTTTCTTTCTTCTCTCTCTCTCTTTCTTTCTCCCTCCCTTTCTTCTTCTCATCTGGCATTCTTAGAGCTCCACTGCTGATTAGCTTAGCCCTGGGGTGGGCAAATGTGGCCCTTTTACAACCTGTGGACTTCAACTCCCAGAATTCCTGAGACAGCCAAGCTGGGAGAATTCTGGGAGTTGAAGTCCACAGGTTGTAAAAGGACCACATTTGCCCACCCCTGGTTTAGCCTGAGCAAGGATAGCTAGCAGCCAATTACAATAAGGTCTCAATTACAATTACAATAAGCTCTCAATTACAATAAGCTCTCAACTCAAACTCAGTGCACATGGGGATCTCCCTAAACAGTGAGGATTTCTTTGTTTCTTTCTCCCTTGAAGCCCCCCCCCCCCCGCAGCCCATTTTTGCTTCCAGGGGGCTACAGGGAGTCTTGCTAGGCATTCCCCTCATACTCCTAGCAAGCCTCCCTACAGCCCCTGGGAGCCAAAACAGTTGCAGGAAAAAAGGCATTTTCCCCCTCACTCGAGCATAAGCCGAGGGAGGGGGGCGCTTTTTTTCAGCATAAAAATATGCTTAAAATGTCGGCTTATACTTGAGTATATACGGTAAGTTGCTTTGAAACTTTTCATTGGTTCTTAGCATGCTATTGCAGAGAGGAAAGGCACACATTAACTATACCAAAACAAAACTATGGTAAGTTTGAAGAGCCTTAGATACCATCAATGGCAAATAAATAACTATAAAAACCGGGATTCATCCATCAAATAACTTGGCATGATATTTCAACCCTGTCTTATCCCTGAATAAGGAACTATAAAAAGAGAATACACAAACAGTAGATTTGCTGTGTTCTTAGTGTTAACACACTAGTCCAAGGGTGTTAAACTCGCATCATCACGGCGTCATGTGACGTATTGTGACTTTTTCCCCCTTCGCTAAACCGGGCGTGGGTATGGCCAGTCGTGATGCATCCGGCCTGCGGGCTGCGTGTTTGACAGCCCTGCACTAGTCTTTCAGTGCTGGGAAACTATATATATTGTCCTACTCACAATGACCTGAAGTTACTTGCAATTTACAAATTAATTGCTTACAGATATAGGTAAAGTGTAGATTATTACAAAATATGGCATTCATTGTTGAAACTTGTGTAAATATTTTTGTATAAATACATACACATACATTCATATACATTTCTGTGATAATTTTGTCTTCTTTTTTCCTTTTTTAAAAAAAATCATTTTTCCTTCTGCTTAACTAAATAAAGGTTTTAGAAAAAGATAATGCACAAGTTTGTTTTAAGTCTGTTTACCATTCTTAGGTCAGTTTTATTTCTATGAAATCATAATAACAAATAATCATTAAAACAAATAATTATTAAAAATAATCATTTTAAATATATTTAGTAATTAGATTTCACATTTTTGTATTCATTGAATGACACCAAATGTAAGTGTAAATATTTCTGTTTACATTATATTTACGAAGGATACTTTTTTTCTTCCTCATACCTTCACTAGACTTTTGATAAGCTTCTTATTGCAAATAGAGGAGAAATTGCCTGCAGGGTAAGTAACATCCCAAAATTGTAGTTATTTTGTAGTTCTTTGTTTTTTACTTAAAGCGTTTAATTAAAAGAAACACTTTTTCCCTTCTCACTCCCTGACTAGGTAATTAAAACATGCAAGAAGATGGGAATTAAAACAGTTGCCATACACAGTGATGTTGATTCAAATGCTGTAAGTACCCATTGTTTGTTGTAACATTCTAGTTTATTATCTGTGTTGATCCCATCCAAATATTCAATGAATATTTGCCATTATTTTAAGCTACATTTTAATAGGATGTCCCTTCTTAAGGAAATGTCATTTCATAAGTCCTTTTTATTCAATCAAATATATTTTGAAAAGGATGTTGAGATATCCAAAATTCTATTAACAAAGACTATGATGAGATGGGAGATCCAAATCATGATAGAAAGTTTATATTTATCTTTAAATACATCTTTGAATTCTTCATAGTGCTAGTGCTAATTTCCACATTTCAGCAATGACTGAAATCATAAACATTCATATATTCTTCAACATCAATATGGAGTAATTATGGAGTAAGAGAGGACATTTTAAAAAATAAATCACTTGTGGGAGCATTGCCATCAGGTGATTGAATAATACAGTGGTGCCTTATGATGTCACTGCTACCATAGAAACGATAAGCCCACAGTGGGTATATACTAGGTATGATGAACAAAAGAGCTTAGAAAGTTGAGAGAGGAGACATCATCTTAGGAAGCTTGGAAAGAAGAATAATTTCTGATGTTAATAGGCATATAACATACTTTCTACCATATTTTTACTAGACAGATAGTACTAGAGATGTTGTATGCATCTTCAAGATCTTCTTAAAGCCTATCTAAGGAAATTAAATTTATACTTACTATATGGATTTTCCACCAAGTCAATAACATAAAGGTATTTTTTAAACAAATATTTTTTAAACAATGTAGAGTACAGTTAAAAAGTTAGATCTTAATATCAGAATTTCCTGCACGAGGACAGTAATACATTTGAAAGTCAAAAATATTCCATATTGCCAAAGTGGCAAGACATCCAAATATTGATGTGAATAGATAAAATCTTCATCAGTATTTAACAAATTGATAGATGATAGTGGGCTTATAATTAAATGCTTGCTGAATTTTGTCTGCCAAGTAATGTAATGTAATGCAGTGCATTGTTGTTGCATGAACTAAGGCTCTGAATTAGTAAGCTTAACAAAACTGCATGCTTTCCTGTTAATTATCATGTTCCCAGAGGCTTATCATATTTCATTATAAATTGTCATAATTTTTCAGAAGCTGAAATGATTTATTATTTAGGAATATGTTACTTCAGAAATGATTTTGAGTGGGAATTTGTTTTTGGATTACATTTTATTATTTGGTTGAGCTTTCTTTTTTTGCATTTCTATTCTTTATTTTTTAAATTTTTACATAAACAAATGAACATATATGTTGAAAGAATGTTGAAAAAGAAAATATAGTAAAAAGTATAAAAACCAGTATAGATAGAAAGAAAATGAAAATTAATTAATAAAGAAGCAACTTTCATTCTTTTTACCATGGTGATTTAGTAGCCTTCCCTCTATAAAAAGTGGGGGAAATGTTTTGATGGATATTTTCACTAGTAACACTAATGATATTTCTTAGATTTCTCATTCTGATTTGCTTTGCTTTGAGTAAACATTTGTTCTTTCTTGGCTTGAATTAGATACTAGTGGCAATATTGTATATGTTTTTTTGGTGCTGACCACAGAAGAAGCATCATCATTTAAACTTTTTTCAATCAAGATTGCTACAATAGTGTGGAACTTAATTTTAGGGAAGCCTTATACTAGAAATGTAACAGCTTGGTCTAAAATATAATTTAAACGACATACAAAAGAAAAGAAACATATTAGCATAATGGATAGCAGAATGAAAGGAAAATAAATGTGGTTTGGTCCTTGTTTAAATTGTTTCAAAATAACTTTGAGTCGGAAAGAGAACATTTTATTTCAGAAAATTCAACAGCAATAGTCTAGGAATCGCATTTGTGGAATATATAACAGAATGTATAAAGTGTGCTTTATAGGATTGAAGTCCAAGAATAAAAATGTAACTTGGAAAATTTTGAATATCATAATGTGCAAAATGTTATATATTTGTGCAGCAAGTAAGTTGTAGCTTCCTCTATTTTCTTTGTCCTCTCATGTTTGAATATTTTTAAAGAAACGTAAAATATTGTGGAAATTTAGCCACCAGCTATTGGATTGTATCCAGCAAGGTGGCTTGCTGTTCGAAAGAAAATTCCTGATGTGTATTGTCATTGTAGTCTTAGGATTTAGTAATGAGATTGAGTGGTATCTTGTGTGAGCCCTCATGGATGATTGACAAAGAGGTGATGTGACTCATCATTTATCAAGTTATTATCATGTCTACCCTTTATAATTTATCCCTGCTGTCTGGGGAGGTGGTAAGAACAATATGACTTTGTGATGTCAAAGTAATTAGTGTTTGTTTGTGGTTTCCAGCTGAACAAACTGGAAGCTAACAATCAGGTAAATTAAAATGAAATGCACCAGCAATAGGCAAAGATGAGAAGACCTCTGGGAAGAGCTTATCAAAATTTCATACTTTTTTTTTACAGTTATGTTTTCTAATTGCTCACTTGTACTCACTTGCCATTAATAGCTTCTAATATATGCTGCTGAGGCATCTTGCTATGAGATGATACAGGAATTTAATAAATAAATAATGAGGCCATGCATCATTAACTGCTTTCTCTCCATCGTATTTATATAAAACCAAACTGTTAGACCTATTAAAGTACAAATTTAACTTTAAAGAAAAAGAATACATTGTTTAATTATGAGGCATAATAACAGCAACATATTTAAAATAGTTATGTATGTTTGGCAAGTTGGGCTTTCCAGTTTCGGTTTAGGATAGTTACATATGCTGACTCTATAAACCACTTAGAGCAAGGGTGTCAAACTCGCGATAACACGTTGTCACGTGACATCACAACTTTTCCCCCCTTCACTAAACCGGGGATGGGTATGACCAGTGTGTGATGCATCGGGCCTGTAGGCCGTGAGTTTGACACCCCTGGCTTAGAAAAGGCTGTAAAGCACTATGAAGCAGTATATAAATTTAAGTGCTGCTGCTATTGCATGAGTGACTAGCATTATGGTGGAAGAAAGTATGTTTATGAGAATTTTTTACATAACTAGATAATGATAAAAGCATTTTTACATAGACAAATTTTACTGGAGAAACTATTATTGTTTCAGGTTATGGTTTTTCACCCTGATTTTCTATTTTTCTGTTCTATTCTTTATTTTTTATTTAGGTTTTTAAAAAATATTATTCATATTTTACCTTGCTCTGCTTCCTAAATAGTTAAGTCAGAATTAGATTGGGTTCATGTGTAGAAGCTAGATTTAGTCATGTCACTGTGATTTGAAGCACAGCTCATGCAACTACAGTTCCCTAATCTGTATGATTGTGTAGCTGTCCCCTCTGCTCCTAAAATAGGGTCAAATTATGATGGAAGAGTATTGAAGTTCCTACAGTGGAGGAATGGATTGTAAAAATGTCAGAACTAGTGGAACTGCCAAAACTGATTTGTCTGGCCAGAGAGAAAACAAGTGCTTTGTTTGAAAGACTGGAAACCTTTTATGGACATTTTGCTAAAAGAAGAATAACAAGTAAAATGGTAATTTATGGAGATTTAATGATTGAAATAAATTAATAATAAATAAGGGACTGAAGGAATCTCTGGAAGCATTAAGAAGGAAGAAGATAATAGATTTGTTAATATCTGGTGAGAAGAAGGTTGGAAATCATACTTCAAAATCTTCCTTCCTTCTTTCCATGCATTTACCCATCTTTAGCTTGGTCTCTGTAAAATCCTCAATAAATTTAATTTTTTTTAAAAAAATGTCAAGACAATGAAACACCATACTGATATTATCAATTTTCTTTGGAATCTCATTTATCATGTTTTCAGTTTAGCATTAAAAAAAATCCTATCAAAAAAGGGAATATAAACACTGCTTCAAATAGGTGTGTGATTCTATTTTTAAAAAAGGAAGTTTGCAGGTTTTTTATATTAAATGCTATCTTTCCACTGTTAATCTTTCTTATCAAACGTTTATGTTGATATTGATTTTAATTAAATGACTTCACTGTATTTTGAGAATTGCCATCTATGGACATCCCTCCCACCCCTATTTGGATAGTAGTAAGGAGAATAGAATTCCTGGCAGAAACATGGTTAACATGTTTAATCAGCAACATTATATTTAATTGGAGAGTCTGTAGTCTAATAGCAGGAGACTGAAGGGAATTATTTAGTATTAGTAATGCTTGCCTGGGAGTTGTGTACTAATCAAGGAGCTTGTGTGTTAGCTGTGGGGATAATGAATTATGACGATTATGACATGTTAGTACATGTTTGTGGGAAAAGTGGATGGGCCATGAGTTAATCAAGAAGTATATTAAAATAGCTTCCATGCTGGTTTCTGATTCTGTTCTCTGTACTGTCTGTCAAGGTTTGGGATTTTGAGACAATTATTTTCTGCATCCAGTTTAGTATGTAAGTAAGCAGTTATAAAAAATCTCTAAAACTTAAAAACTATAAATTCCATATTTGAAAACATGCAGTGTCAGATACTACAATGGCACAGTAAAAGTATAACAGTTGGAATCCTTTAATTTTATTAATTTATGTATCTATCATAATTTATTTATAGAAATGATATTATGGTTTCTATCTACAGTTTTGTTATTATTTTAAATGGTTGCACAAGTTTATTCTTTAAAATACAGTTTGTCTTTTCATTAAGCCAACAGTCCCCAACCTTTGCAGCTTGGTGGACTGGCTGGGGGGGGGGGCAGGGAAAGAGGGGAAGCGGACTGACACGCAGGTACGTGCATAGCTCTACTTGTGCAAGCAGGGGACCGGCGTGCACACTCATGCACACACAGCTCAACTTGTGCATATTGAGCTATGTGTGTGTACACGTGTGTGCACGCACTGTCCCGCCACTTGTATGGCCAGGTTTGGAATAGGCCATGGCCCAGTATTGGGCTGCGATCCCCAGAGTCGGGTCTCAGCCATAGTTATTCTAAACCATATCCTGCTCCAAATCCTTGTGCAATTGGCTGTTTCATAAACCAGGTAACCCTAGGAGGGCCAAAACCATGTCTTTCATGTCATTCATGAAACTGCCACTACATATTTTTGTTAGTAAATTAACGCATTGAGTTTACTCATTAAAAAAGAATAAATTTATGAACATCTCATACATCCACAGAATGGATTCGTATTTGTAGGTAAACTTTCACTGAAACTGTTGTATAGACGAGCACCAACATATTTTTATTACTGTATGCACTTATTAAAAACTTCCTACCAAACTGTGACCATCATGTATTAACTTAATTAAAGCTGTATCACAATGCAGCTCAAAAGTGTTAACCTGTAGGAGATTGTTATTGAAATCCATTATCTATGGAGTCAGTATTAGTGGTCAGCAGCATCAGAAGTAAAACTGCAAGTAAAGTCTCCTCAAGGGTGCTGTGAGCCCAGCAGGTTAAAATGTCAGAGTTTCTTAAAGGGACTGGTAGCTAAGGCCTCTAGAGTTCTAGGGAAACCAATCATTTGGCCTCGGCAGGGAATATTTCTTTATTTAGCAAATAGGGAAAAATTGCTAACCCGAAAAAGGATTTAGTGTGTACCCTGTGTGCTGTTTTAAAAATATCCCCATAAGTAATACATACATATGTGTGTATGTGTACACATAACATTTTTAAAGAATATGTATGTGACTTTTAAAGTTTGCTTTAGATGTTAGGTTGCACAGGTAATTCTTGGTAAACATTTTTATGCAAATTGTACATAAACCTTAATCCTTTGATAAATTTTGCTTGCATGAATAGAATAGAATACTTTATTTATTTTTTTTATTTTTTAAAAAATTTGATTTATATGCCGCCCTTCTCCGGAAACTCAGGGCGGCTTACAATGCGCTAAGCAATTTGGCCAAGTGTGGTTAGAGACACACATCTCTGGTGCAGAAGCTCTCACTGTACATGAAAAGCAACAGAGTAATAATAATCATAATAATAATACCAATAAGAGGGGATAGTAAAGAAGATAAGTATTATAATAATACTACAGCCAAAGAACATGGGTAAAGATACCTAGACATTAGACAGTTTTGTGAGAAAAATAATTTTCATTTATTTATTTGTATAAGAATTCTCCTTTTATTTGTTCTTTTATTTATTTATACATAAGACACAAAACATGTCTTGCACGTACAGTACATTGTCTTTAAAAGTGCTCTAAAGCGTTATTTTTCCTAAATAGCTCTTTTAAAAATCTATAAATTTAATTTTTCATTTGACATTCTTGTCAAACTAAGGTTTTATTTTTGTTTTAAAATTATGAATAGTGATTTGGCATTTTCTGAAAAGTAGCTTGTTTAAAGTAAGCAGAAGTTGATGTGCAATTTACAAGAAAAGGATTGACTGCATGAAATAGATTAGAATAACTTGAATAAAACTGAAACAGAAGAAGTGGTTGTACTTTTCAACTGGTGTCTTATTTCACAAATAGGTTAGATAAAGTTTGTAAATTGAGGCTTAACTCTTGATGAAATTCTGAGTTAACTCCTGAGTAAACATAGTATCTAGAAAGAAAAGCAATCTAAATTATAATATAGAATTTCATCTTTTTTTAAAGAACCTGTTCTGAGTTGTTAGGAAGCTCCTTAATGTAGTCTCGTTGAAATCGTGGTGAAGTTTATTTTATTTTATTTTATTTTATTTTATTTTATTTTATTTTATTTTATTTTATTTTATTTTATTTTATTTTATTTTATTTTATTTTATTTTATTTTATTTTATTTTATTTTATTATTTCATTTCATTATTTCATTTTATTTATTATTTTATTTTATTTATTTTATTGTTTATTATTTTCTGCCCAACTCACACATTGGTGTCTCTGGGCAGCTTACAAAATTTTAGAAATCTATCATAATAAAAACCCAATAAATCCCACCCCACCCCACGTCCCTTGGCAGCAACAACCAATCAAATGCTGATGGTTTTAGTCTATAAGTGTATAGACTGTATAGATTATATCGGGGTGAAATGCTCCCGGTTTGGACCGGATTGCCTGATTCGGTAGTGATGGAGGCGGGTGGTTCGGAGAACCGGTAGCAAAAATCCCTGCCTCCCCCATTGCCCAGCTGAGCTGCGCAATCATCAGGCTTTTTTTTTAATTTTTAAAAGCATTTTTTTCTACAACCTCTTTGGCTGAAGAGGTTATAGAAAAAAATGTTTTTAAAAGGAAAAAAAGCCTCTGCCGATCAGGCAAGTCAGCTGGGATCCTCAGAGGCTTAAAAAAAAAGAAAGCTTTTGCTGATCAGGCAAGTCAGCTGGGATCGTCAGAGGCTTTAAAAGCATGTTTTTACAACCTCTTCAGGAGGTTTTTTTTACTTTTAAAAGTAAAAAAAAAAAGTTGGCCACGCCCACTCAGTCATATTACCTCCCCACCAAGCCATGCCCACAGAACCGGTAGTAACAAATTTTACATTTCACCACTGGATTATATAGACTATAAGTTTATATATTGTACTATATAACTTTATATCAGTTTTGGTTGATATTCTAGGATTTGTCCTAGGAGGAGAGAGTGATCTGGATTTAATTTTATTGTAAGCCATAATGTGATTTATTGGGTTCTGAATCACTGTATTGTGTGTAGATGGTTTTTATCTTTAGTGTTTATCATGAAGCTAGACAAGTGAGGTTTATCCAATAAACTCTGGTTGAACAAGCCCTAATTTAGCACTGTATGCGAGCCTAATATTATGTAGTTACAGCTTTCTGTAATTGATATTTCTGAAGACACCTGCAAATTTCAAGTTGTTCTAAATGGCATGGAGTTGTTCTAAATGGTGCAGTCTGATTTTGACAGTATTGCTATAATGCAGAATATTTCACCAGTCTTGAAAGAATTTCATATAGCTGCCTCATTGCTTTTCAATGGAGTGCAAAATATTTAAATGACATGGGACCCATATATTTAAGGAAAAAATTTTCCCATATGGTGGAATCATTGGTTGATGCTCAGCTCTGGAATTCCTTCCTGAGTGAGGTGTGCTTAATTCCAGTTTTGCATTTGATAAGTGTCAAAATAAATTTCATTCACTCAGGCATTTAAAATACTTTTTTATTACTTTCATTTTTAAAAATGTACTGACTTTATAAAACATAATTTTGTCTGGTATTTATTGTAAATATTTTTATCTTTCATTTTTTAGATTGCTTAAAAATCTTCGATAAAAGTGGAGCATAAATACTTAACATTTCCAACATTAAAGTTGTTATTAAGGAAATCTATAATTTCTCTGTAGGCAGTTTGATCTCATTTGGTATAGACAGCATGCACTTTTGAATTTTTAACCTATTTTCAAATATATTAAAAATTATGCTGCCCAAATATAATTTCCTCTTTCAATTTTATTTTTTTAAAAAAATCTACATTTCATAATATGATTGTTTCAGTTGGTGTTTATTGTTGAAAGATGGTACAGTGTAATGTCTAGCTTTTACAGTGGTAATGTGACATTTTTATTACTAAAAATATTTTCCCCTTTTCTGTCACTTATAATCTGTTATTTATTTTTTGGTATAAGTAATATATTGTTATAAGGTCCTCCAGTTATGTGCTTAAAACGTGTGATAAATTAATATAAATAAATAAAACAAATAATGAAATAAATGGCAACCCTTTGCTTATTAAATTATATTTTGCGGATGAAAAATGTTCATCTTTTTGAAATAATAATAAGTTTTGACTTGTGCATCAGGAAATAACATACAGGACTGTTTTATTTTGGCAGAACTGACCCATCCAGCATACTAATCCAAGATGGAAACTTTGCAGTTTTCCACATCATAGGAAGTGAGATTGGTGGGGGTTTTTGAGTGTGTTTGGTGGTTGTCAGCCTTACCTGTCTTCCGCTGAAGGTTAGATTGATGGCAATCCTGGCATTGTTTTGAAAAGGTGTCAAGATAGAATCATTCTTAAGTTTTGAAAACTAACAGACTGGCAAATGCCATTTGATAGTTATGTCCATGTTGGTATTTATTTGGTATTTATTATGTTTTTATCTGTAGAGTTTTATTTGATGATGACTGTAAATAAATTAAATGTATAAATGAAAGCCATAAATAAAGGTTATTGCTATCAAGATAGGAAAATGCTCTAAAATGAAGCCACAATTTTTCACAAAATTGTGAAATTGTATTTCAGTGTATTTCAATTGTATTTCAGTGGAAATGAACTGAGGGGAAAAATGTCTGCTGAAAGTTTCCTATCTTTGTCTAAACAATTATCTGTGGACCTATAATTCTCTGTATACCTAAGGTAAGAGTGGGTAGCATTATTAAGATCTGGTTGAAGAAAGGCTTATCTCATCCCTTGTTATAGGCCGTACTAGCGAAGTCCTAAGAAATCAGAAGTTCACCAACATTCTTCTATATTCTGTTGCCTTAAAGGACTAGTTAGCTTTGTGATAGCAAATGCACTGGAATTGTGGGATTCCATCCTCTGGAAAGGCTTATAGACTTGCTTGTGGCTTTGGTATAAACAGTTTAAGATCTTTGTGTTCCCACAGCTCTGAATTCTTTTAATCCCTTGTAATGTGTGAAAGTGCTTAGAAGACAATGTTTATGTGAAAATTAGCTACTGATCCAGTATGCCTCTTTTAGGATAAAAGTTCATCCAAATGTCAAATAAACCCTATCATGAGGAGAGGGAAATGGCTAATTCTAGGGTGATTGGAAGCAAATTATCTATATCCCTTGCACAAACAATGCATGGCCATTACTGAGTCTGCATACATTACATGGGTGTTTATGTCTTGTAATTAGTGATTATAAATAAGAAGCATGGTTTTGTGTGACATACACTTTGATTAACCTGTAAAATCCAGATTCTGTATATGGCATTTGGGACTTCTCCAAGACCTCCATAGCAGTTCTGCCTTGCTAGGGAGCAAGTCAATGTCAGGTCTTCCTTTGCAGATTGATGGGTTAGATTCCATCCAGTAAAGCTACTTCTTTTCATCTCTTTTAAGATGAATTGTGGTCTTGGAATCTCTCAAACTGGAGAGAGTATGTATGTCTCCTTGTATAACACAAAGCATTCTGCTCTCTTCTTTCTATAGGCATACAACAAAGAGTGGGAGAGCTATTCAGGCAAATTTAGGCAATTAATACTTTTTACCCATTACAAAGGGTTTCCTTTCCTTAGCATAATACACCACTTTTTCTTGGTAATATGAATGGTTTTATCTTTTGATCCTAATTTATTTTTTATTGAGTTCCTCTTTAACTTTATTGATGTTGGAGTCTCTAGGACCTAATGGATATATAATTTTAGAAACTCTTTTTTACTTTGAAGGGAGGAAAACTGCGAAGTTTGATATAATTTATTAAGGCTGGGAATAAACTACCTCAGGTTTTCTGAAGGATGTAGTATGTCATGATAATCTCATACTGTGTGTATTTTTTCGGTAGGTTTTCTCTAAATTATATACACAACAATTGTATGGCATGTGCTTTAATTCCAATCTGGGTACAGTCTGATGTTATATGTTTCCTGTGCTGATATTGTAATATCCTACATCATTTGTTGATGTTTTTATTAACTACTTTTTATTAACTTTCTTTTTTGAAATTATTGTGATAAGCTTCTTGAGATCAGGAGACATGCCTCTTCCTGATATAATTCCATAAAGCTGTTCATGGTATTTTTGTTGGGTAGCTTCCCCATGTTAATACTTGCAATCTTGAGGTTTTAAGTCATATGTTTCAAGAACAGTTTGTTCATGATGTCATAGTATGATGTTCTGCAGAAGGAATGATCAATTTAAGTTTTGAAAAAGTATTGTATGAAAAAACATTAAAAGTGTTCTCTATTTGGACAGTAATTAGATTTCTCTTTGCAGCTATTGGATTGGAACTGGAATTTATTCTTACATAGAAAAACATTTATGAAATGTTCAGAATTCAGGGGAGATTACAGTCCCTGCCATATGCAACTAGGTACCCCAAGGGTATCCTAAAGTAGTATGTTCACTTTCTTTAATTACAATGTGAGGTACACCTCAAGGAGAAAGCCTGTTCCAATTTATCCACTTATAAATTATGGGGTCTCAGCTTCCTTCATTAGTAGAGCTTTATATTAAAAAACAAAACAAAAACAAAAGCAGAGAGTGTGAGTGTTTGTTTAGGGAAATCTTGGGTGCTGAACAGAAACAATTCTGATTTTTAGTGCTGTCCTAAAATCATAGCATTAATCTCTTGTCTGTACGAATTTTTTGAAATCACCATCTCAAGACTGAGGCTATTTTTTAATCTTAATATAGGCATTAAACACTTTTAAATCCACACTGCCATTCTTCTGAACTATCACCTTTATCAGTGCTATTTGATTTCAACATTATTGTCTGGTATTGAACACTGCATGACTAAATCTGTTTAGATTTGTATTCTGACCAAGGCTTGGCAATGCTACCTCTTTATGTAATTAATAGCTGAGTCAATGGATTTGAAGGTAATTTGCATTAAATTGAGTTTTAATTCAAGACTTTGCTGTGCCTTGATGTGTATAAGAGCGAGAAGCAACCTTAACTTGATTTTATGGGATGAGCTAATTGTGGTTTGTCTTGCTGTGGTGTAGTATGCTCATTGGGTAAATTAAATACATCTACTTTATGGTGAGGAATCCTTCATTGTTCTATAATGTTGATGTGAGCTCCAAAGGTAGCTAGGTTGATGAAGTTTCTATCGTGAAAGATTTCAGCTAATGTTCAAAATAGGCTTATCGAATAATGCATACAGTACTCATGCCTTTGATGTTGGAAAAAGAACAAAGGAATGAAAAGTGAAAGTGGGTTGCAATGAAGACTGGTTGTGTGGTGCAATGTTGTTGGAATCATTGCTTTAAGACCTGAATGTGCCAAGGGTTAGTCTACTCTGCATAACTGGAACAGTGGGTGACCCAAGCATTCATTTCTCCTGAAGGATCTTTGTGCTGCATTTCTTTTTAATTAGGCATTTAGATTCATGTAAGAAGCGTCTACCAAATGGAGGAAAAAATCAACTAATTAAAGTGTAAAAATGGTTATTTAAAATAGTAAAGGCAGGTAGCTCTGGTTATGTGAACCAAGCAGCTGATCAGATTTTGTTTTCTATTTGGTCTCTGTGTAAATAGATAATCTCACAGTGAAATTCGTTTGCAAAATGATAGATGGATTTGTACAACTTCTCAATTTCCACTTTGGAGTAGTATACTTAAAATTTTACTCAACTCTTACAAAAGATAATTAATGAGTTTACTTTAAAAACTAAAGATGCTTTTGAGTTGAATAGAATACATCCTGTTAATATTCTTGGCTACAGGATGGATATGACTTGTTATTGTCTTCTTCTGATTCAGTTTTTGCTTTGAAAATCTGTAAATTATCTGTAAATTATGCAGTGGTTTCTATGTAGATCATCTATCAAAGAAACTTTGGGAACTATAGAGCTTTTTATTATTAACTTTTTACTATAACACTTAAAATTTGATTTACCAGAACTCTCTATTGAGTTACCAGAACTGTTAACAATGCTGCTATACTTCTGCTTTTCACGTAGTATTCTATAATTGATACTGGTGATTGTTAAAAATCAGTATTATAAAGTAAAAATTTTATTCAGTTAGATATTTAAAGTTAACAAACTTTTCAAAGCCCTCAGGCTACAATCTTTCATCTTGGAGATAGCAAATTTTGTAACTCATAGAAATTTACTTAATGTAGGCATTTAGATTTGAAATTCCCATGGAATGAAATCATAAAGATTTTTGATGTTGTTTATATATAGACTTAAGTCAATTTACCATGTCATTTGTTGATTTCTTGGATTGTATTTATCTAAAATAAATTAAATTAATGAAAACTCAGAAATTGCCTTTTTTGAAAAGTTCTAAAGTGTGTTGAAAGGAATTTTCTCCACTGAAAAATGGTAAAATGCCATCCTGCATTCCATATTGGTTATGTATTTTGTCAGCTTCTATGGACAACTGTGAAGGCAACTTCCAAATATTCTAGATAAGTAAATAACGTTTTGCTGTTGAAATGATACGCTTTCAACTATTTCCAAGGAAAGGAATTTTTTTCTGCATTGTGCACTTTTTATACATTTCTTCCTTTTCTTATCTTCTTATCTAAAATTATTTAAATAAAATAGTGTATAGTATTGTATTCGCCTCTCTTGCAATTATTATCAGTATATTCTAAACTCCCAAGAGTAAGAAAATCAGAGTTATATTGGCATCCTAACGTATATCTAATGATCTAATTTCTGCTGTTTGCAATAGTCTTTCTGAAGATTTTCTGCCATGAAATGCTGGTTAGTGCTGTCAAATTTAAAATCCTCTGTATTTTACTGGTTAAACTGTTGATTATTGGAGAGAACTAGGTTTACACCACTGTTCCATCCTAAAGTTCACTGGATGACCTTTCTCTATTTACATTCTCCCTCATCTAACTTCTGTGCTGATTTCTGAGATTAAAATTGGAGGTTGCTATAAATAGAAACATTTTGTCTTCTTTCTATAACCTACTTGTGCAGAATGAGCATGAGTTGGGGTGTTTAGTTTAAACATTTAATTCATCTAAAAATAAATATTATCATTTGAAGTGTCTGATCAACTTGTAAATCATACTCAATTTGACCTTGATAGAATTGTAATTATTTAGAAACAACAACATCAGTTTGGATGTACAGATGAGAATAGTATCCAAGAGTGCTTCCAACTAACTTAATTAGATATCCCAGTTCATCTATTAGTTCATTTTTGTCTGATTTAATCATAGCTATTTGAGAATTGTTACCTCCATATTGGATTTCTGCATTGGGACTTCCCTTGGAAAGAATACACAAACTTCCACAAACTATGACCAGGCTGCAGTTGAAAACTAGTTAATAGCAATAGCAATATCATTTAGACTTATATACTTTAATAGTTCTTAATAGTTAATAGTTCACGTAATAGTTCTTTAGAACCCTTTCTAAGCAGTTTACAGAGTCAGCATATTGCCCCCAACAATCTGGGGTTTTACCATTTTACCAACCTCGGAATGATGGAAAACTGGGTGAACCTTGAGCCGGTTCAGGTTTGAACTGCTGGCAGTCAGCAGAATTAGCCTGCAATACCGCATTCTAACTACTGCGCCACCATGGCTCATAAAAGTTAAAGGAATCATATGTTAATTTTGTTCCAGTTTTGTCAACATGTTTGTTAAGGATGCTATCTTTGGCTTTTTTCCCCTTCCTGATTAATTGGAGTCGTTCTGCTATGGCTTCTTCCCAAATTTTTTTCCTTTGCTTGAATATTGTTTGAATATTGTCAATTTCAGGAGCTTTTGTGTTGCCCCAATAAGGATGGGGTGGGAGAATGAGACCATGGTGCCTAGATGGTGGAATGGCTTTCACAGAGTGGTGTGTCTTGACTTCTTGTAAACTTTGCATGATGTTTTGTTTACTCATACTAAGGAACTTGAATATTGCAATACTGTAACATAATAAACTGCATCGTCGAACTCTATATTTAAGTTCTGTAGCTATTTAGTTCTGTTGATAAGAATAAACACTAGGTTTAGTGTTCAAGTCTTTATATTTTCTTTTGCTTCTTTTTATTCTATTTGTCTGACATTTGGATGTTGTTGTTTATTACAAATTTAAATACATCAAAAGAACTTGCCACTAAATATAATTTTAGCTTCCATTACTATCTTACATTTAGCTCTGTCGTAGACTACAAATAAAAAAAATGAAAATAACTATGTTGCAAGTGCTTCATTGAATATTATCTAATATTTTAAAATATTTATTTAATAAAGTAATGGAAGCCTTTTCTCCATTTGCATTACTTTGTTTATTTACAGGTCCCATAACTTTACTGATACATTTATTGTCCTTATTGGCTGCTATTTGCAAATTTATTGTATTGTAAAATATATATTGTCTTAATTTTTTTTTACTTAAAGTAATTCTGTGTTGTTTTAAGCTATTACAGTATAGAAAGGCAGAGTTTAAAATTTTAATTTTAATATAAATAAACTCTAAAAACATTTTAGCAAAATATTTGTTTTTTCCTTCTCCTCCTCTTCCTCCTCTCTACAAGGGAAGGGCTGACTGTAGATGTGTACAGGTGAAATAGAAGGGAAGAAGTTCATTCTGAAAAATGTCAATTATTTGTTGGAGTAAATATAGAATGGAGATGAATATAGGATCATTTTAAATTTCAGAATAAAATAATCATTTCAGCAGTCCAAAAGGGTACAAAGGACTGCAATAAACAATCCTGCTTTGAATGTTACATCATTTAGGATGGATTTTTGAATGGTATAGCGGTATCATTGCCACTGGATCATTTTTTAAAAATTTAGTGGGAAAATTCTCCTAAGCTTTTGTATAATTTGGAAAATGGAATGCATATTGAAGTTATATGCATTTCCCAAGCTGCTTAGATTGTTTTCATAATTAAGAATACATCTATTTTTTAAAAATCAGAGTAGTGAAGTTATAGCATCCTTTACTACTTTTTGACTAAGATGGGAAAAAACTGTATGTTTTTTTTAAAAATAAAAATACTAATTTCAGAGAAATTCAGAAAAAATACATATTTATATGATTCATGTATCTTACATTGTAATGAAAAATTATATATTTGTTAAGGATAGCATTTTATAAACCTTATGCAGAATATATTAACATTTGAATGGTAGCATTGTCTATTACTGATTGGAGTAACTAAGGAACTTGAATATTGCAATACTGTAACATAATAAACTGTTCATCAAGATCTATATTTAAGTTCAGTAGCTATTTAAGATATCTTTTGATAAGAATAAACACTAGGTTTAGTGTTCAAGTCTTTAAATTTTCTTTTGCTTCTTTAATACTTCCAGATGTCTGACATTTGGATGTTGTTGCTTATTACAAATTTAAATTCACGAAAATAACTTGCTGCTAAATGTAATTTTAACTTCCATTACTATCTTACATTTAGCTCTGTCATAGATTATAAATAAAAAAAATGAAATAACTACATTACACTGCTTCATTGAATATTATCTAATATTTTAAATATTGTTTATTTAATAAAAGTAATGGAAGCCTTTTCTCCATTTCTAATTATTACAATGACAGATGCTTTCTGATCATTTCTAAAAAAGATCAAGTGTCTTTAAAATACAAAACAAATAAGCTGTTTTAGAACATGTATTTTTTTTCAAAATTGATTCTGAAACTTTATTTAGCTGTTGCTTATTGCTCAGATTTGCTTGGAAATATTATAGTTGACAATAGTCTGTGTGAAAAAGGATCAGAATGAATTTGGGAATCTAAGGTTGCTTTAAAAAATCTCAAGATTTTCTGGTTCATGTGTAGTGATATTGAACTCTTTAGTCATATGCTTTAATTTGGGCATGGAGTTGACCTGATGCTGTGCAGGGACACCACTGCATCCCTTCATTCAATTCACTCTAATTATCCCCAACTTCCTGGGGAGCCTGCTTAGATGGAACTAGCCGCGAATGTTTGTTGTTAAGTAGTAAGATATTAGGCTGTTACATTTAACAAAATGGTTTTAGACTCTGAATTTACATATAGATGATCAGTGTACAAATTCAGATTTGTATTTGTGTGTGTATTCTCTAAATATCACTGAATTTGGCATAGTGTCCTTATGCTTGTGCTTCAGTATAAAGCGAAATTTATTGTTGTATATCCTTATTTGCACAGTGTGTACCTGTCTTAATTATCTATATCCTTCTCTTTGTATATCTGATTTTGAGCGCTGGGATTTATATGTGCATATAATCTACACAATGTATTCACATGCCATTTGTGTCAGTTTTTATCCCCTAAACATTAATAGCTTAGGGAAATAGAAGTAAACATTGGCTGGCACATGTATATTAAAATGTAGTCATTTTGTCTTTTCAGGTCCACGTGAAAATGGCCGATGAAGCAGTCTGTGTTGGCCCAGCTCCCACTAGTAAAAGCTACCTCAACATGGATGCTATCATGGAAGCCATTAAAAAAACGCGGGCCCAAGCTGTGAGTCTGAATGAATCTCTCCTCTGCAGCTGTTTCATATATAGAAAGCAAGGATACTAGAGTTTGTATTTAAAGATTAAAAAAAAGTGAGGTGAAGAATGATTGAATATGCTATTTCAGTTTAGTTCATGTCACATGAGTTAAATGTGGCCGAAATTGCTACTGGAAATCAAAGGCTTTTGTAGCATCTGGCAGTGCCGGTCGCTGATCCTGCAGGTGGCTGCTGGATTCAGCTTTCACACCAGGGAGCAGCTTCAGTTCATTTCCAAATTTGCTGGAGAAAAAAAAATCCCAATTAGTTTAGAGCACTAACCCTTTCTGTGCCATAGCTTCTTGTTTGGATCTTCCCTACAATAGCGTGTGATTTTATTTTTAACAATAGTTTTATTTTCAAACTTTTTTATGATCTCGCCTGTGTGAGAATGTGCCCGCGGCAAAACACTTGCGTGGAAATACATGGTGCATCCAGTTATTATTTTTAAATGTATTGTGTTACTGATGAAATGTATTGGAGTAGATCAGTGTTCATACTAGTTCCATCTATTCTGTTTCTTCTGTTGAATTAGGACTAGATTCAAAATTTTATAGGAATGTTTGTTTTTTTAAACAACAACAACAACAACATACTTTTAGGGCTGTTGTTGCATCATTGAATGCAAATGTGGTCTTCAGAACCGCTGAATGCAAAAGCATCTTTAAATAAAATGCGAGGGATGGGAGTCGGCCAACACCAGCAATTACCTTGGAGTGTCTCAATTAGCATTATCATTTCTTTTGAAATAAATGTTTCAGTATGGCGCATTTGCAAAGGGGGAGGGGGTGGAAAAATGGCAAACAACATTAATTAGCCAACAGACACTGCAGATGTTTACATTGTTAGTTAAGAAGACTTAATAGAGATAAAAATAGTTCAGGCTTTCATCTTTAGTTCACTGCATATATTTTCTTAGTTGTGAATTTACATATGATTCAAATTATGAAACTGATTATTTTTTTCACATTGCTGTGTTTTGTAATTATATGAAGTGTTGTTTGTTGTATAGAGATTTGCATAATGTATTCATTATTTTGGTGTAGGGGCACGTTGGCATTTTATTTCAGGCTACAGATTTTATATTCTGTTTTCTTTGAAACTTTGCATTCATACTGATGATATAGCTACGAACGTGGGTGAAGCAACAGTTAAGAAAATGATTTAGAGAGAAAAACAAACTATAAACTTGGTAAAGCAGAGATATTACAGACTTGAATGGTGTGGAAAAGGTTATGTTGAAAGAAATGTAATGAATTATGGGAATGGTTTAATTAATTGGAAATAAAATAAATAGAAAACTAGTCAAATATCTATTTCTTTGAAGATTTATGTTTTCAACTAGGCCGATCCATATAGTGTATCTAGAATATATATGTTAGATGTTCTCTATAAATTAACTATAAACACTTACATGCAGAGTATTAAATCAGAAATGTGTGACCTGGCATGATGTCACACAGATCATGTAATGTTGGGAAACCTGCTTTATTATGTAATTTTAACTAAATTGATATGCTTTTTGCTTATTTTTTTAAAGGTACCACATATGTAAATTGGGCCTAAGGGTGCCAGATATAGTAGATGAATTGGTTTTTTTAATGTAATTAGTGCAAACATTTCAAATAGATATTTTTTCACAATGAATTTCAAAATAAATGATTCAGCAGAATAAATTCATCTAATATAAAGTAAAAGCTGAGTATATAGCATGCAAATTAAGCTTCTGCATGCCTGGCGTTAAAAAACTTAATTTTGTCTTTTATTTTTTTAAGGTTCACCCAGGATATGGATTCCTTTCAGAAAATAAAGAATTCTCCAAGCGTTTGGTAATTTTAAAAAAATATTCCAGTTATTTCCTCAGAGAAATTATGTTGTACATAGGTGTAGTCTACTGCATATATTTTATTAGTGGTATGATTTATACACTGAAGTTGAAATCAGAGATTAAAATTACTTCTTCTCTCCCTCCCCCCCCTTCCCAGCATTTACTGGAGAGGAATGAAAGTTGAGAGGAAAGAAAGCAGGTTCCCCATGAATTATGACTCTTGGGGGTGGGAGAGCAGCTGCGATCGTGTAAAGCTTCATTTTATTTTTTAAAAATCCAAAATATATTTATTTAAAGCTTGCTATGCGTGGTGAAAGTTTTGCACGTTTTTTTTAGCAATAGCAGCAGCAGCAACAACAAAGTTATCATGAATTAGTAAAAAAAATATTATATAGTATCCATGGATCAATTCCTTCCTTCTTTGGGCTATTTAACTTGCTTCCCATGAAACAAATTAATTATCTAGGGACAAAAAATAATGACATTTGCTAATTTAGCATTGACTATCATTTGGAAATAACTACTTTTGAAAAGAATTGTGACTTCAGAAATCATACAAAGATGTCTGCGATAAATTGTTGATTATATTTTATTTAATTTTATTATAATATTGTCTCTGAACTATTGCATTCAGATGGATTTTAAAAATTGGTACTCATTGTCATGAATATTATGTTTTTTACAATGTTATTTATGTATTTCCTAGAAAGTATCAGTCAATTTATCTGAGCAACTAGCATGATAGATTTATGCCCACATACCTACATATAAATTCTACTGAATTTGGATTTCATGATGTTATTAACATTGTTGAAGCATTTGATCAGAAGGCCAGATTATGAAGAATTAATAATTATAAGCACATTTATGTATTCATTTATTTATTACAAAGTAAAATGCTCCTTTTTTCCCATTTTGATTAGAAGAATAATAGACACCAGATTATAGCTAAGAACCAAAGAATATATGCAGTCATAATGTCTATACTACTCTTGTATTCACTGGCTATTTGATGGTCTGCTAAGAGCTACAGCTGAAATAAAAAATAGCTAACTCACCAAACAGTGGGGAAGAAAATCTACTGACATGTGGATTATTGGAATATCTGCAGACAATGTATGTGCTAGAATGCTATTATGTGGAAATTTTCAAAGTAAAAATATAACAATAATAACAAAATAAAAATCAGTGTTACTGCTTCTACTTCCTGAAGATTATATATATATATATATATATATATATATATATATATATATATATAATAAATATTTGACCTTTACAGGGAGGAGTCAGGAGATGAGGGTGTGGCTAACTGAAGAAGGCAAACAAGCCAGAAATAGCTATCTTAGTCTCCCTTAAATCTTAAAACAGACAGCAAAATGCTGCTTTGATGTCTGATAAAGCCAAAAAATCAAGTGAATGAGATTTCACTGAACCATGGCTGTATAAAGATCTTGATTTATGTAGGAAAAACCTGGATGAAACAAAAATACACAAAGACCTACGAAAAGTGAATAAAATGTATGTGTGTGTGTGTGTGTATAATTATGTAATTATATATATATAAAATTACATAATTCAGAAACAGATTGTAATATTTATCAAATAAGTTCCGTTAAGTAGCAACTTGTTCTTTTTTGCGTGGAAGATATGGGCTAAGATTTAAATCTTGATTTAATTGCCAAAAAGGAAATAAACAATTTAATTGTGTTAGGACATGATTTAATCGATTTCCCAATTTTGCAGTACATGCATTCCCTAAAATAAGCAATTCACTAATACGTTACAAAATATATTTTTGCAACTAACTAGAATATTATAAAAGGCATTTGTGAGTATACTAGTCACAATTAGTATACTAGTTCTTCAGTTTATTTTTTGTGATGCTTAACTTCAGAGTGTCCAGAAGCATTTGCAACAGGATGCAGCACCTAGGTTACCAACCAATGCACTATACTGGGATGGTGTTATGTACACTGGATGAGAAAGGCCTTTTATAAAGTAGATATTCAGAATGATGCAATAGCTCCTCCTCCCTATATTTTTAGGAAGTGAATTCACTCACACCTTTTGTGAGTGAATTTTTATGAGCCCTAGTGGTTAGAATGCTATATTGCAGGTTGACTTTGCTCACTGCCAGGAGTTCAATCCTCACTGGCTAAAGGTTGACTCAGCCTTCCATCCTTCAGAGGTCGGTAAAATGAGGACAATATTGTTGGGGCAATATGTTGACTACGTAAACTGCTTAGAGAAGGGCTGTAAGGCACTATGAAGTGGTATAAAAGTCTAATTTTATTGCTATTTCTATTTTGGGGGCTGAGTGACCATTTGGATTTGAGTGTAGAACTTCCAGCACAGTGGGGGTTTTAATAGGCTTTCTGTGAGATGTTGAGAATTGCTCTCAAAAAATGGACACTAAGGTTTTTCGGGGTAAAATTAGTTGTCTGAATGACCTGCAAGGTTTCTCATTCATTATGTCCATTAAACTCTCCAAAATATGCAAAAAAAAAAAAAGCACCCCCAAAGGGTTGGGGGGAGGAAGGGGAGAGCAACAAAAGAAATGCTTCCTTTGCACTTTTTGTTATTATATTCACTTGACTTAGAGGTAAAATTAATTTGGCTTAATATTTATCTATTGCCGTGATGGCAAACCTATGGCACACGTGCCTGAAGTGGCACACGGAGCCATGTTGCTTGGCATGCGTGGCGATGCCCATTCCTCTTCTGGGTTTCTGGTGCACATGCTTGCGCGACGATCAGCTGGCCTTTTTGTATGCAGCAGTGTCGTAAACTAGAAGATCTTCTAGCTGGTCTTCTGTTAGAAGAGTAGGGTAACTGGCTGAAACTGGAAGTTCAGTAGCTGAAATTGGAAGTTTGTTTTCAGGCGTGTGCATGCACCCTGGGCAGCTCCTCTTCCGGTTTCCGGCCCAAATGTACGCTTACACACACTCCATTTTTGGCATTTGATGCCAAAAAGGTTCACCATCACTGATCTATTGGATCATCAAAATTACATTCAGCTTTTCTAAAGACTATAATGCTTCTTTATTTCTGCGATGTGACATGACCTGCCATGGTAAGAGGCAGATCAGGGACTAAATTGCTTTTGTCTTCAGAGCAGGAGAGAACATCTTTTTCTTTGCTTGTTTCTGAATGCTGGGTGTATCAGATGATGGTGGCTTGCAGACTGTAAGGCCACCTTGAGACTTTTTGAATACAGAGATCATGGCTGAAAATTTTAGCCTAAGTTCTAGATTCCCTTGTTTCTTTATCTTTTCCTTTTTTTGACATCTTGCCAAATAAAAGAAATCTGTAGCACTTGAAAGTTGGGTTGGTCCTAATAATGGTATGATCCAGTTAGGCATTTTAAATGTTATATACAAATGTGCATTTCAACCACTTTATATTATTCTGCAGTTCTTTTTTTTTTAGCTGCACTTTTGGGGAATGGTAGGGCAACTAAAAACAACAATTTGTATTTGTTTTTAACTATCTTGCATAATTTAGTAGCTTGGTTTTATTTTTACTGCTATCTTATAGCAACATTCTATTTATTAATTTGTTGTAGCACTTTGTATAAAGTATTGCAAAGCAATCTACAGAATTATTAAACTGCAAATATTAAAATTTATACATATTCATTAAAAAAAGGGGTAAGTGTAACAGTTCATCCAAACATTCATGTATAAGAGGCAAGTTTCAGTGGGTGTTTAAAACAGGATGGGGCACGTTTAGGTATTAGGGGGCCATACCCCAATTTCCTAAAGAGCTGTAGAAAGCAATCCAGTGATGTTGCAATATACTGATAGAAGTGTGGCTGAATTTTCTTTTTTAGTCTTTGAGTTGGGAGTGGGCAATCTTCCATAAACAAATTATTTCCTTTAAGGCACAAAAAATTGTGAAAAATATTTAAAATTGGGCTACTAAAAATTGCACATTTGCTTTCAGATTCCAGTAGTGCAGTCTTGGATGCTAAGGAGCTATGAATAGGCCTGTGGGCTTCATACAGCAGGCACTTCACAAATATCAATGCGAATATCCCAGGTGTGGGTTCTATCACAGAGATCACAGTGAGTAGCTATAGGGTGAAACTCTGCAGTTCTTAGCACTATATAAGGTCTCATGGTGATGATCTTAGTGATCCAAAACATCTATAATGATGAGGCTATCTATTATAATATGGATTGTATTATAATCAAATAGTTATTATAGCTGTAGTAGACTTTTATTAGGGTATTCACAGAAAAATGGCAAACATCAAGATTCCAAATTAGGTTTTTAAAAAAAATTAATATATAACAGAGAAACAAGCAGTCAAGAAGTCAGTGCAAAAGATCATTTAGCTAACATAAAACTTTGTAAAGCACACTTTTTGTGTTGAGAACTTAACATGGTTCCCCACAATCTTTATAATAGGCTCAAATATATTTAGGAGCAATTTTGGTGATGGTTAGATGACTTGTAGAAATCTAACTAGTGGGAAGATCCTGGGATAAAATGTATATGGGTTCCAGGGCATCTTTAGCACCGGTAATGTAAATCTATGGATTATTATTGCTATGGTTAAGTAGAACAGGAAAGTGAAATTGATCCTATTTCCTGACAGTTTCCTATGAATTCAGTTAAAATATGGAAATATATGATGGAAAAGTGGAACAACCCACTCACAGGGTTTTTTTTGTGGAAAAAAGAAGAGGAAGGAGTATTATATATGTTTACCCCCTTGAGTTTCTTATAAAGCAGCATAACAGCGTCTAGAACAGAAGAGGCCCTCAAGCCTGGTCCGCGGCCTGATAAGAACTGGGCCATGCAAGCAAAGGGCAAGCGCTCGAAGCTCCATTTGCGCAGGTGCAGGATTAGTTGCGCATATGAAACCAGCCCCTCCCCCCTGTCACCGCTATTGCCAGTCAACAGAGTCAGAAAGGTTGGGGATTGCTGTAGTACAGGATTTAGGATTTATGTGAGCTATTTTTCTACTGGGAAAATACTGTACTTCTTCGTTCAGTGGAAGTGCAGTATCCACATCAGCTTGAATGAAGATGGAACCTATGCTCTAGTGGAGCAGGAACTGTATACTATTGACAAAATAGAAACACAGAATTTTAGATACCTGCTTGGTTCCACAGTATTCAGTTAATATTTCACAGATCATTCTATAACTAACTATCTTCAAGATTTGTTTGGCACAGCTGCTGAATGGCCTGCCTCTAGATATATTTTATTTATCTCCTTAACCTCTTATAGTGTATGTCCCTATTCTTTTCTGTACTACAATATTTGTTTCATTTTCCAAGTCCTTTTTTCTATCATCCAAATCTACGGTATTATTTGTTGCTACATGCATTTATTTTTCCTGTTCTATGCTCTTATTTTTCATCTAATTTTTCTCTGTCCTCCTAAAACTTATTTGTCTTCCCTAATATTTGCCAACATGATCACCAACGTCTGATGGTGGCAAAATATGGCACAACAACAACAACAACAACAATATTTGTTCTGCCTCTTTTTTCATTATCTTAATTGATGTGACTGCAACTTGGGAGGGTTTTTGTCATCTTCCGTTCAAAGATTTTCCTCTATCATAATTTGTGATAGTGTTTTAATTTCCTACTTTTTCTGTCTCCTTCCTTTATCTGGGTTAAAGGAAAGTGGGAGAAGATTCAGATGATAGAAAAGTTATTTATTCATTAGATTTGTAAGTAGAAGAGGATAATTGAAGCATATGCTCTGCTTGAACCTCATTTGGAACATCATTCTAGCCAATACTTTGCAAAAGTGAGGTATTGTGTATCAGGATATTAATGTCTGGTCCTCTGATGGCTACTTTGGTTGGAGGGAAGGTCTTGTCATACTCTGATTTTTTTTGTTTTTTAATCTTTTTTCTTGGTTGTTTTTTTAATGTTTTAATGTTTTTTTGGGGGGTGGCAGAGAAAATAGAAAATATTTCATTGTCACTGTATAATTATTTAAATATATTTTAATAATTGTCCTTAAAATTTCCAAATTAGGATAAAAATTTTACAAGTCAGATAAAATAAGATGGCTGAAAGCTATGAAGCCATATAACATCCATAAAGGATCCATAAAACGATTCATCATCATCATCATTTTAGTCACTGTCTAGCTGCTGCAGGATGAAGGCCTCTTCTGCATGTTTTCAACCAATACAGTCCTGAGCTTTCATTTGCCAATTGGACCCACAATACTTGCTGATGTCATCGATCCATCTTGTTTTGTGGACGCTTTTTATCAAGTGGGATTCATTCTATGACTGCTTTGGCCCACTTGCCATCAGTTCTTCTTGCTATGTGATGAGCCCATTTCCATTTCAATTCTTTAACTCTTTTGATGATATCGTATACTTTGTTTGTTCTCTAATCCATGTGCAAGTCTTTCTATCTTGTCTTGTAATGCCAAGAACATGTCTTTCCATGGCACTTGTATCAATTGTGAGGTTAGTTTCCATGTTTCACTGGCATATGTTAGAGCAGGTAGCACACACTACCATAAAACAATTAGAAGGACTGAAATTAAACAGAAAAATAACATTCCATTAGAGTCTGAAAGGCCAGCAAAGAAGATGCTAGGCCAATTTTTCTAGGGAGAGCATTCAGGATCAAGAGTTGTTACAAATAGGGTCATAATCTGTTGGTAACTTACCTCTTTAGATAGTAGAGGTAGAGATAGTATGTGCATTGATAAAAATAAATTGCTTGGGGCAACAGCACAGTGGAGGTAGTTGATGGAGTAATCCCACTTCTCGCCACTCTGCCCCTGCCCCAGGGGTGAAATGTAAAAGTTGTTACTAGCGGTTCTGTGGGCGTGGCTTGGGGGGGTTTAATGTGACTGAGTGGGCGTGGACAACTTTTTTTTTTAAACTTTTCAAAGCATTTTTTTCTAATGCTTTAAAAAGCCTCTGCCAATCAGCTGGGAGTTGCCAGAGATTTTTCAAAGCATTTTTTTTACCACCTCTTCGGCCAAGAGGTTGCAGAAAAAAATGCTTTGAAAAGCCTCTGATGATCCCAGCTGAGCCATGCGATCATCAGAGGCTTTTTTTTTAACTTTTAAAAGCATTTTTTCTTCGGAAGAGGTTGTAGAAAAAATGCTTTTAAAAGTTAAAAAAAAAGCCTCTGATGATCGTGCGGCTCACCTGGGCATGGTGGGGGCGGGGGGGGGGGGGCGCAGGGATTTTCGCTACCGGTTCTCCTGCCACCATCACTACCGGATTAGGCGATCCGGTTGAAACCGGGAGCATTTCAGCCCTGCCCTGCTCTCAGTTTTTAATGTTAATGTTAATTATTTACATTTTATCTATGGTATAGAGATAGATAGAAAGATAGAAAGATAGAAAGATAGAAAGATAGATAGATAGATAGATAGATAGATAGATAGATAGAAAGACAGACAGACAGACAGACAGACAGACAGACAGATAGACAGATAGAGTGAGTGAGTGTGTATGTGTGTGTGTGTGTGACTGTAAGATGCCCAGAGTTACCCTATGGTAAGATGGGTGGCCAATAAATAAAACAAACAAACAAATAATTCCTCAGATACACTGCTTATACATTATAAACAGCTTCAGTGATCAAAACCCAGCATTTTGATTTGCCACAGTTTGGAAATAATTCAGTCGGAAAGCATACATATAATGTAACTATAACACCAAGGCCCAGTTGGTAATCTGGTAACTGCATACTGTATAGCTTTTAAAGGCATAGTGCATAAAATGCATTATTGTAATCTGCAGTTTACCAGAGCTGAAGCAAGCTATGTACTCATGAAGCTGCACTTTGTGTCCCATCCTTTTCTCACGCTGAGCTTCAGGTATCCACATGTTTTTATAAGACAGGAGGGTGTAGAGTGTTTTCAGCCCATAAAATACCTAATATCCTTTTAAAAACATTCAGAGTCCTATTTAAATGTGCACACCTTTTCATTCATCGTCTTTAGTACTTAATAAGATATTCAACAGAGACAGTTCTGCATACTTGCACCAAGAGGCAGTTTTCTTTTAGGGGATATTAAAAGATAATGGAAATCTGTACACTTATGCAGAAACTTGAGGTGGCTTCTAAATGCCTAATACTTGAATGTCCAAGGGGCTTATACATAATAATCTGCTGCATATGTTTGCTTTTTTAATTTGAAGAGTTCTCCCTAGTGATGTTTGTTGAATTGGGAGAGAAAATGCATACATTACTCTACCAAATGACCATGCTGTGCTTCTTATGTATGTTAAAAGGCTAGTGCACCTCACACCATGATAATAATTAGGCTTGGAAGTGGTGCTATGTAAAAATGGTGAGTCCATGTTTGTAATGGGAAGCAGCAATAAGTGCACAGCATTGAGTGGCAAGTAGCATTGGGGGCACTTAGAAAAATTAGGAAGAACCCCGTTAGTTCATCCGTTGCATTTATATTGATGAGTTGCATCCTGCATTTAAAATTATTAATACATAACTTTATGTCAAGATGCAATGATATGCTAATATATCCGTTTTTGCCTTGGGTAGATTGGCTGCCCCTGATGATGTATTGTATTTTAAATAGTTATAGTTTATTAGGTGTAACTTAATTTTGTTTCGTTGCTGCCCTTATTGGAAATACTGTTTTCTTGGAGTTTACATTGATTATGTAAATATAAATAACATATGTTGACATAACATAATAATCACAATGAAAAAAGAGAGAAAGCTTCCCAGCTTTGGTCCTGCTTATGTATTCTGACCTGTGTCCTTTGCTCAGGCTTTGAAACATGGAAAGCATTTACCTTAGGTTAGTATTAGCTCCCAGTCCCTCAGAATAAGAACACATTACTTGTTAATGAAACAAGGATTTATTTATGAAATTTACTCCCTCGTCAAATGAAAATCTAATTCTAGTAGAGGTTTTGTTGTAGTTTTACTAAGCTTCTCTCCATTCTTAAATGTAGAATGAGTTGATCCATTAAATTGGCTTCCAAGCAGTAACTTGTCATTTTAGTGCAACGTGTAATCTTTATTTGAATAACCAATTTATTATACTAAAAACTGACCCTCTTTTTTATTGAAGAAAAGAAGGTGTGAAGTTGGATGGTTTGAACTTTCATAGAAAGTATTTTTTATTCTGAAGCAAATGGTTTTCCCACTACACTGTCCCAGGGCTGGCATTAGTTGGCAATTTCCCTAAATATAAAACAATGAAACAAAAGCATTTGTTCATGTTGTTGTGAAGCTATTATGTTCTATGTAGCTGCCAAATTTGGCAATTTTGCAATCATTATTTCCCCCTGGCTCATTTCCTAGCAATCTGGTGGTTTTCAGGATTTGGATTGTAAGATTGGTGACAGTATTCTTGGCCGAATTTTTAGTAATGCAGCCAGGATTCATTTTATTCTTGGATATGCATTTGTATGTCATAAAGTGACAAGTAGCACTATATGTCAATCGGATTTTTCATTTCTCTATAAATGAAGGAAATCAGACTTCTTTTATTTATGGTTTTATGATCTTTTTTTTTGTAAGAATTATTTCTTACACTCAAGTTACTTCATTGGAGAAGCATGGATGTACCAGTAGGTCCATATGTATCTTCATTAGTTCCCTGTTTTGTGTACAACTTATCAAACTGAAATATAAGTTGGAGTATAATTGGCACAAGCATATATGTAAATAATTTTAAATTATAGAAATATTTTTCTTAACCAAGGTAAATATATTTTTATAATTGAATCTATCAGTTCTATTTTTGGCCCTGAGCCCAATTTTAAAACCTTCCTGCAATTTCCATTTGGACCTCTGATATAGAGAAGTGATGAGCAGGAAGAAGGAAGGGGCTGACCCATTTATACAGCATGGATTTAGTCCCATTCATAATTGGTTGGAGATCCCTCTCAGAAGAAGCAATAGACCAGGGGGTGTCAAACTCGTGTAGTCACGGCGTCATCATGTGACATATCGGGACTTCCCCTCCCCCTTTGCTAAACCGGGAGCGGGGCCAGTACATGATGCATCTGGCCTGCAGGCTGTGAGTTTGACACCTATGCAATAGACCCTAATTCTACTTTAAATCTTAGTCAGTGCAGGTCTCTATCTTGTGAAGTGTAATAAGAAAACTATTACTCAGTTCCGTTCTGATACCAAACCATTACATATATCTTATGGATCTGCTAGCTTAAAATTTCTTTTTATAATACAGGAAATATATTGCCTATTTTCAAAAAAGATAGGTGTAGGAAAAATATTGCAAATATTGAAGTCTGAATTATATACATAAATGTACGATGCTGGAAACTGATTTTAGAATTAAATGCCTAAGATAAAGTTAAAAGCTAAATTATTGCATAGAAAGTAAATTTACATAATCGGAGGATAATGATTTCCAGCTGAAGCTGGAAATAGTTTCAGTAACCTTCTTAATCTTCAAACATGCTTATATACAAATCACATCTATTGGTCTAAAGTTTGAAGAACTTAAATACTTCAGTCCCCCCATTTAAGTCATGTCTTTTTGGTGTCTTTTATAAAGTACATTTAAATTTGAAGACTGAGATTAAAATACTATGTTCAAAAATCTTTAAATTGTCTTTGTCCTGTTTCCTTTGAGGAGGAAGGTAAGTACACAATAACTTCAGACAAGATAATTATATAGCCAACAAAAGAAGAGGACATATTTAATTCAGCGGGTTGTCTTTAGGATTTGATAATGCAGCCAACTGCTATTTTATTTGCAAATGCAATTTTGCACATACTTATTTGGAAATAAGCTTGATTGAATCTAGTGAAGCTTACTTGTGAGCAGAGTTATGTTGTTATAGAATTTGAGATTAGAGACATTACTTTATAGTTGTTCTAGTCCTTCAAAAGTGTGCCAATCCAGTTGGTGCTTTTGGGGCAAGAGAAGATTTGTTTGTTTGTTTGTTTGTTTGTTTGTTTGATTTCTATATCACTCTTCTCCCGAAGGATGCAGGGCAGTGAACAGATTAAGATTTCATATACATATAATATTTTTTTTTATAAACAGTAAATAATAAATTGAGTCAATTTGGTGTGTCTGCTAAGACCTTGGCATAGAATTTAGGTGTTTATGCTAGCCCTGCTTGTTGAAACAGAAAGGTCTTCAGGGCACATCGGAAAGTGCGAAGATCTGGGATTATTCGTATTCCAGGGGGTATTTTGTTCCAAAGAGTAGGTGCCCCCACAGAGAAGGCTCTCCCTTGGAACTACTAGATGACATTGTTTTAATGATGGTACTATGAGTAGGCCTACTCTGTAAGAGCGTATTGGTTGGTGGGAGGTTATAGGTTGCAGTAGGTGGTCTCGTAAGTACTCAGGTCCTAAGCCATGGAGCACTTTAAAGGTAAGAACCAACACCTTGAAGCGCACTTGGAAGGCCACCGGAAGCCAGTGCAGCTCGCGTAGAAGAGGTGTTACATGTGAGCGCCATGTTGCTCCCATAATTACTTGCGTGGCCGCATTCTGGACCAGTTGGAGCTTCCGGGTGCACTTCAAGGGGAGCCCCATGTAGAGAGCATTGCAGTAGTCAAGTCGGGAAATGATGAGGGCTTGAGTGACTGTGCGTAAGGAGTCCTGGTCTAGAAAGGGACGCAATTGGTGAATAAGGCGAACCTGATAGAAAGCTCCTCTGGCCACGCCTGTTATATGATCTTCTAAAGACAGTCGTGCATCCAGAAGGATGCCTAAATTGCGAGCTTTCTCTGCGGGGGTCAATGACTCGTCCCCAATAGTTAGTGATGGGACTAACTGGCTGTACCGGGACACCGGCAGCCACAGCCACTCAGTCTTGGAAGAGTTGAGTCGAAGCCTGTTTCTCCCCATCCAGACCCGTACGGCTTCAAGGCACCAGGACATCACTTCAAGGGCATCATTGGGGTGGTTTGTGGTGGAGATGTACAGCTGAGTGTCATCAGCGTACAGATGACATCGCACCCAAAAACCGCGGATGATCTCCCCCAATGGCGTCACATAAATGTTGAACAGGAGAGGCGAGAGGACCGACTCCTGTCGCACTCCGCAAGTAAGGGGCCTCGAGGTCGATCTCTGTCCACCTGTCAACACTGACTGCCAGCTATGTGTAACCTCCTGGGTAGCCAGCACTAGCCAGGAAAGGCACGTGTCCAATAAACATGTGGTCACATTCACCTTGCCCAGTAACCTGTCCACGTCCTCAGGAGTCACAGTATCAAACTCATCCCAGATAATGTCCTCAAGATGTGCCCTCGTCATTTCATCTGAATTAACCCAGTTCGAGTTTAAGCCTTCCTGAATCTGAGCGATTTTATTATGCAGATATTGTGCAAAATCCTCAGCTCGTCCTTGCAGAGGGTCTTCCTGGGCTCTCAGCTGGAGTAGAGAGCGGGTAATCCTAAACAAGGCAGCTGGGCGATTATCTGCCGATGCAATAAGAGCGGAAAAATAGTTACATTTTGCCGCTTTTATCACCACTAAGTAGGTCTTAATATAAGATCTCACTAGTGTTCGGTCGGATTCGGAACGACTGGCCCTCCAACTGCTCTCTAGGCGTCTTTTCTGGCGTTTCATCCCCCTCAGCTCATCAGAGAACCAAGGAGCTGGGTAGGTTCAACGCCGGGTCAGAGGCCGCAAAGGCACGACCCGGTCTAAAGCACCAGCGGCCATCCTATCCCAAGATGCCACTAGGTCTTCAGCCGAGTCATGAGCCAAGGTCTCAGGAAATGGCCCAAGCTCCATCCAGAACCTATCAGGATCCATCAGGTGCCTGGGACGGAACCATTTAATTGATTCCGCCTCCCTGCGGTGGGTTGTAGCGGTCAGAAAGTCAAGCTTAAGGAGAGAATGGTCTGACCATGACAAGGGTTCGATGACTATATCCCCTATATCTAGACCATTCAGCCACTGTTCAGAGATAAAGATCAAATCCAGAGTGTCCCCCCCCTGTGTGAGTAGGGCCATGAACTAATTGGGTCAGGTCCATGGCTGTCATGGAAGCCATAAACTCCCAAGCCCCTTCAGACGTTTCACCAATGGATGGCAGGTTGAAATCTCCCATAACCAGTAGTTTAGGAGTGTCAACTGCCACCTCAGCTATTACGCTGAGGAGCTCAGGCAGGGCTGCTGATACGTGGCAGGGAGCCAGGTACGCAATCAATAGGCCCATCTGTAACCCATAACCCCCCTTCACAAGGAAGGACTCACATCCGGTTGTCTGAGGGACAGTGACTTCACTAGGGTCAAGACCTTCCTTTATAATGACCGCCACACCTCCACCCCTGCCCCGAGTCCTTGGCTGATGGAATGCGTGGAAACCTGGGGGGCACATTTCTACGAGGGGGACCCCCCTTCATTGCCCAACCAGGTCTCTGTAATACCTGCCAGGTCCGCTTTCCCCTCCTGAATTAGGTCACAAATGAGGGGAGCTTTGTTAGCCGCGGACCTGGCGTTGCATAACATCAGCCTAAGACTCGGGCTCTGAGACCTTGAGCAACCCAAGGAACGAGAAGAGCTTTGGAGGTCGGAGCACGCCACCACTTGAAGATAGTGGGTGTGTACCCCCTAACATGATGTGGCCTCCTGCTCCCACCATATCTGCCCCTCCCAACCCTAACCTTGATGGAACAGCCCATTTCCATGCCAGTATTAAGTCTGTCTATTCCCAGTTCCGAGTTTCCTATGATGTAATTTTGTGTTGACTTTGGCTTCACTTTTGGAAAATTATTTACTAATCCCTCCCTCTGTGGATTGCCTCCCAAATCCACATGATCCACCCCAATTTCAGAAGCCATTGAAATTTTGGTTAGAAAATTAGATAAGAAAGCCCTTAATCCCCTCTTAGCACCGTGCCACCTCTCAGGATTCCAAAATCTGTCATCAAAGTAGGCCCTCGATAATGTAGAGGGCCAAATTTGCGAGAGGGGGGAGTCTCGCAATGCCAAGAGTTCGGTCGCCAAATACATCTAGTAAGTCAAATGAGTATAGCATTTGGGTCTGGTCCAACAGTCTGATGTAAGAGTCTCGAGGCAAACGAGTAATAAATTCAGTGTGGGTAAGAAACTGGTCTCCCTTGCCCTCTCACGGCAGTGGGAAGGAGTTTAGTGCTATCTCAGGATGGACAGAGGATAAAAATCTAGTCATCCTCTCATGGCGGCTCGTTCTGATGGCGATGGTCGTAATAAATTTGTTGTTCCATCTGCTCAAATGATGTCAGTAATTCGAAACTCCCTCAGCATCCACATTAGTAGCTGCCCAGACAACGTATGACAAGAGGGTGGCTCAGTTGGAAATAAAGCCAAACAGTGAAGGTAGAATGATAGTAGCTCCATGGGGGGGTGGGGGTAGATGTATCTAAAAAGGGAAGGTAGTCTGGGTGGTGAAAGTATAGTCTGGAGGCAGCTAGGTCAGTGTCAAAATCAAGGTGGTAATGTATAAGCTGGAGGCGGCTGGGTTAGGGACTAGCAGAGGCAGAGAATTGAGAAAGGTGGGGGAGGCCTCCCAAGGTGATCAGGTAGAATAGTCTTTTGTCAACCTCTGGCCTCTCCTCTCGGCATATTGAATAGTCCTCTGCATATATTGCCAGGCTCCAGACTTTAGATTATAATGATGTCTCCCAATTCCAGCAAGGGTCTAAACACCTTGCATGATTCATGGCACTCAAGGCACTCCAGGGGTTAATAGTTTTTAGATTCCCTCTGATGACGTTGCAAGCTGTCACTGGTCTTAGCTCAGGCCTCTCGAAGAGGCAGTCATTACCGCCCCAGCAGCTATCGTCGGTGAGGGCAGCTTCAGGTTTCCCGGCATGTCCCCAAACCAATTCGGAGCCCCCACGGTGTCCAGGGCTCGACAGGGACTGCCATGGTGCCGTTCGTCGCCACCGCCCACCGCCGTTGCTTTAAGAATGGAGGAACTGATGTAACTGCCATTAACGGAACTGTTAGAGTTAGCCTCCCATGGTGCCTTCACATGCCAATTTCTGCCCAGCTCCGATGATGCAGAGGGTGAGAGAAACCTCGTTGAGCTGGGAAAAGGCTCCCCTAGTTGGTGCTGGGGCTGAAGAGAGTTAAATCAGCCCCGGTGGACCTCCAAATGACCCAAAGCCACCCCATCATCAGACGGAGATTAGGTGAGAGTTGCCATCTTGGCGCATGCACAGGGAGATTCCTCTTATTGATTGACTGATACTAGATTTATATCCCACTTTTATTTTGTGCAACTCTAGGCAGTCTACATAATGCTTTTGATTTTTTTTCTTCCTGTAACAACAATTTAAGAAATGGATTGAGCTCTTGGGCAGTTCTGTGATGAGGGCCCTAGAGACTCCATTTTACTTGAAGGTATTTGGGAAAGTAATTTGTTGGTTTGTGTTAAATATCAACATGCTGATAGTACCAGTTTTATTCTCTCATCCCACCAAACAGGAGGTGTCATCCCTATCAGGTAGACAGGCTGGGAAACAGAATGCAAAAAGGTTACTAGAACTCGACTTTTATTTTTGCAAGGACAACAACAGAATCTTGAAAGATTTCTCAGAATCTTCTAATCATCGAAGAATTTATTCCTCCTCCCCCACCCTTCTTACAGCAACTTTCCTCTCTTTTTAGAACTAAGCAGATGTTTATGATGTTATATAACCAACCTTGCTTTCCTCCTCCATGGCTTTGGCCAGGCTCTTCTGCAGGAGATATGGCAGAAGTCTTTACCTAGTGGCTAGCGGCAATGGCTGGTGGAATGTCTATATCCGTGATGGCGAACCTATGGCACAGGTGCCACAGGTGGCACGTGGAGCCATATTGGTGGGCACGCGAGCTCAGTTCTGGCGGATGTGTGCGCCAGCCAGTTGATTTTCGGGCCTTCTGGGCCCACCAGAAGTCAGGAAACACGCTGTTTCCAGCCTACGGAGGGCCTCTGGGGTGGGTGGAGAAGGCTGTGTTTGACCTCCCCAGGCTCCTAGAAAGGCTCTGGAGCCTGGGGAGAGCGAAAATGGGCCTACCGGGCCCACATGCCATCGTGTGCCAAAAGCAGGGGGAGCATGGGGGGGACGGGGCGCATAGAATTATGGATGCAGGCACACGTGCATGTGCCCCCCCCCGCGCTACCCCACTTTTGGCACGCAATGGCAAAAAGGTTCGCCATCACTGGTCTATATGGACAGAACATACAGACTTAATCCCAGCAAGGCAGACTTACTGTTGTGTCCATGCACATTTCATAAATTGCTCTGGGTAGGATTTTACTTCCCCTGAAGAAACAGATGCACAACCTGGAGGTTCTGCTAGGAGAACAGATGAAGGCTGTGGCCAGAAGAATGTTTGGCCTGCTCTAATTTGTCTACTAGTTGCATTGTTTCTTGGATCAAGTAATGCCAAACAACAGTGATCTATGCTCTTGTCTTCTCTCAGACTATTGCCTTTTACTTTATGTCAAACTGCCCTAGATAAGCCAAAATCTGTAGCTGGCACAGAATTCAAGGGTGTGCATTAATTAGAATGTGTGTATGTATGTTCAGCAGAATAATGTCTATTTGACAGAGGCTGCAGTGGTGTCAAGCTAATGATAATTGCTTATCAAACCTCTTATGGCTTGTATCCTTGTTTCTGGAGTTCATATCCATTCTACACTCTATAGCCAGAACAGAAGGCAGCCAATACCCACTCCGTAAGCAGTCAAGAGAGTTGGGATATCCCCCTTGCTCCACAACAGCTTGGTGCTTTCAATCAACTTTGTGCTCCTTTTACCCTTCAGAAGTGGTGAAAAACAGTCCTTTTCTATACAGAGAGGAAGACTTTTAATTGGGGGATAGCAACTAACATTTTTTTAAAAAAATTGTTTGCTTCTTACGTCGTGTTTTAATGTTATAATGTAATCCACCGAGAGTCTGATGAGCAGTCATTATATGAATTACTGGAATAAATAAAAAGCTACTGTGTGGAATTTCTTGATATGGGCTGAAGTGTATCTTTCAGCACACATAGGGTTAAGTGAAAAGGTTATAGTAATCTAGTATGCAGTTTCCCTTTTTTACTGCACTCATTAGCAGTGGCAAGTCCAAGCTGCAGCCCATGTCAGTAATTTACATTTCATTGCTAAGTGACTGTTCTTGTTCAAGGGCTTTTTCTAAGGCTGTTGAACATACTTGTATTGAGAATAAACAGAGTAGAAGAATTGAAAGCCAAATACCCTGCCAGGCTTTTCAGTAAGTCCTGAAGTTTCCAATAGATAACTGATTAGTGTTGCATGGAGCATTATGAGAATAAAAAGATAAAGCCTATAAAATTATGGCAGGTGGGATATCCTATTTTAAATCTCCTTTTGTTACTACTTTTATAGCCATCCTCCTTAACTTTTCTCTCCCGCTAATCCTTCTCTGAACGTGGAACTCCAGCTTATTGGAGACAAAGCAAGACAACAGAGCAATGTCTACTAGGCTGCTTCTCTCTACTCCCTTCTACCCCCCCCCCCCTTAAAGTCTGTTATGAGGATTGAAGAAACAAAAGATTTAATAAGCTTTGCAGCTCTCTGGGATCAAATTATAAAGTTTAGAGATCTTGCAGAATTCTTGCTCTGGGATTTGGTTCTCCTATTTGGCCTGATGGTACAAGCTTGTGGTAGCATGTTTAATTTGACGGCATATACATCAGGCAGAAGACAAATGGCATGAACTGGAGGAATAGCGTGTTGACAGGGTATGATACTGATGATCTGAGCATGCCTATCTAGGCATTACTGTTTGTGACAATCATTGGCACAGCTTTATTATTTTTTTAATTGATCTGAACAACACAGAAGTTTCTTTGTTTTTTTTCTTAGATATACATATGTTGCTTTTAATTTTTTTAAATACGCCACTAAGAGTCATTTTGGAGTTAAGCAACTTTGAAATTGAAATAGTGAATAAAAATAAAGTCCTGAATTAGCACAAAATTAATGATCTTGAAAAAATATTCTTTTTCCCCCCCCAATATGGCTTTGTCTTTCTTTCTTTTTCGAATGTTTGCATAAGCTAGATATATTTTCCTGGTACAGGAGATATCTATAAAAATACTATAGCCTTTTGTCTGAAAATATCAAATTAACTATATTTTATTGACAACATATATCAGTACTGAAATAATAAATAAAACACAGCAGTATTGTTCTGTTTGGAGTGTTGAATTAGGAAGTCATTGAAAAGCCTGAAATATCTTTCTTTTTAAAGTATGTTGTTATAAAACACAAGTAATGCATTATATTATTTGAAATAACTTTCTTAGAAATTTCAACCTTTTCAGATTTTACAAAATTGATACATGAGTTGACTTGGGTCCCTTTGGGAGTTGTGTCAGTGCCTTGTCCTCATTTTGAATTTCCAGAAAAGAATAAGTAAATATAGTATTTTACCTGCTTTATCTTGTCTTTTAATACTGTATACTAACATAATTAAAAAAAAAACTTTTATCAGAAAGTTCATCCCTTTTTATTAAAATTGAACACATTAATCTTACAGAAGTGAGCCGGAGCTTTCAATACTCTGTTTAGATGTGTGGATCTGTATTGGAACTGATGCACTCTCTATATAGAAAAATATTACAATATGTTTATTAACTATCTTTCAGAAAAAGTGGTCATTGCATGGATATCAAAAATAAATTGTGTTTGGACAAGAATGCATCCTTACCTAACTTCTAGTTAGAATTACTACTGACATAACTTACTGCCTTGTGGCCTCAGATTGATTTGATCACTGCATGGGGGCGGGGGTTCAAAGCCATCAGTCAAAGGATTTCAGAATAACAGAATAATAACAGAGTTGGAAGGGACCTTGGAAGTCTTCTTGTCCAGTCCACTGCTCAAGCAGAAAACCCTGTATCATTTCAAACAAATGGTTGTATTTGAAACAAATAGAAGGATATACTAAAATTTGGTATAACAACTAAAGAACCTGGATATGGGAATGTTTTCACCTACTTCCAACAATACTTTCCATGGGACAAAAGCCTTGTGCTGTTGTCTCTTGGCTCACCAAGAGGCCCTTGTCAGGCACAAAAGACCAGGTCCACACATGAATACTCACAAAATTAACCTTGGTCATCCCTTCTGTTGAATTAGGGAGGTTATTATTTTTACAGTCATTTTCATGTTGGAAAATGGCAACTTTGAAATAAATTTTGTATCTTTCATCATCTCATTTCAATTTGTTTAAAATCTGAGTATGAGAATATACTATTTCCTTGTGTATAATGGGAATTGGCTTCGAATGTTGAACAATGATACTCCATAAATTGTTCCTTTATTTAAATTCTCCTTAAACTTTTGTATAATCTGACACACTGTATTAATTAATATTCACTATAGGTGTTAATTTCTCAAAATTACACATATTAAACTTTTTTGAGTTTTTATTTAATGTCTAAAATTATAATGTAGAAGTACTGTGAAACCTTTTAATGGATTGAAATATTTATTGAATGCAAAAGTATGTCATTGTGACAATTTATGTCATATGTGTGATAATGTGCAAATATTGCCAATGACTTCATTTACTTCAATTTAAGCAATTTGAATGGCAATTCTACCACACATTATATAAATTATGTCATTTGCACAATTGACGTTTAATAATGTCATCCCAATGTATACCAATCACAATGTATACCACTGTAAATTTGATTTATTGCATGTGTAGTCTGTTGCATAAAATCAAGCTTTTGTGGTAATGATTTCAGGTGATGCATTGACTCCAACATCAGGACTAGAATATTCAAATTAATACTTTTTAAATTACTTTCCTTAAATGTAGCATAACAGCCTATAGTAATTTCCTCAAAGTCTATCAATTGTGTCACTTCCTATTCATCTAGATTGTTGGGGGCAATATGCTGACTATAAACCGCTTAGAAAGGGCAATAGAGCACTGTGAAGCAGTATATAAGTCTAAATGCTATTGCTATTGCTACATCAATGATTCAAAAAAATCTTAGTGATGCCTGCTGTCCTTCAGAGTACTTTTGAAGCAAACTTTGCTTTCTCATCAAAATCATTCTGGAGTTTTAACTACTTTAGTCACTCTCAATTAAGTGTTTTTTGTATTTGAAATATTAACTATTCACCTCTATAAGTTTTGTAGATCATAATGAAAGGAACGTCTCGATTATAGTTCATGATCATATCAAAGACTTGTGTCTTTGGAAAACTGCTACCTTTTTAGTAATAACCTGCAGAAGTTAATCCTGTATCCTCAAATTAATTAGGCTTCTAGGAGGAAACAGAAATTCTACCAGTGCACTTTCCCAACTGCTACTGAATGATAATAAAAGCATTTTCAGCAGGCCAGTTTGCTATAGTGGTGAAGGCACCAGAATAGGAGCCTGTGAGTTCTGGTTCTGCTTTGGCCATTAAGCCAGCTGGCTGATTTGGAGCTAGTCACATTTGCTCAGTCCTGGAAAGAAGATAACGGCAAACCACTCCCACAGAATCTTGTCAGGAAAACTTTGTCCAGATAATTTACCAAGAGTCAATATTGACTTGAAGGCACAAAAAATATATAAATCTTTGCTGTCATTGATGGAACTATGAATTTTGAATTATACCAGCAAATTCTACAGGAAAAAGTTCAAGTAACTGTCCATGAACTGAAACTCCAGAGAAAGTGGATCATGCAGCAAGACTATGACTTTATGACCAAAGAATGTTTAAAGTAGAAGAAAGTTAATATTTTGGAAGGGCCAAGTCAAAGACTTTAATTCTATAGAAATACTGTGGAAATATTGTGGAAATATAGGTGAGGTAGCCTATCAACATTCCTGAACTGAAATGGTTTAGTAAGGAAGAGTAGCTAAAATTTCTCTAAGCCAAATGTGAAGGATGGTTCAACACTTATTGAAAATTTCATTGCAGTTATTGGTGCCCAAGAAGGGGACATCACGTATTGAAATGAAAAGTTCACATACTTTAGCCACATGCCAATTTTGATTCATTTGTTAATTTGGCTTCTCTTTTTCTAGTTTCAGCTCTTGCGGGGAGAAAAGATAACATTGCAGGTCAATAGAAATATTGAAAATTCAAAAAGGTTCACAAACTTTTAAACACCACTGTATGCCTTAATTATGAAGCATTTGAATAAAGTATAATGCATCATACATTATTATCAGTAAGAATAATTAGGGAAAGACGGATTGTGCTGCTTACCTGATTTAGTGTTAAAAAATCTTCTTCAGATGACAGTGCTCACATTTTACACATATTGAAGACTAAAAAAATCTGCAATGTTAATAGATAATCACATCTGATTTTTATTTTTTGCAAAACAGAAGCCGTCTCAGATGCTTCTGGGAACTCATTAGAAATAAATGGAGCAAACACACTACAGGAATCCAAATACAAATCTATTTTTAAAGGAATCTTGAGCTTTTGCAGTAGAAGTGTTTGAACATCCATCCTATTAATTGTAGAAACTACTTAAGATATTCAGTGTCAGCGATCAAGGCCAAGTGTGGAGAATAACTATAGTAGTTCTACTTTCAAAATTCTTGAAAACCATTTAAGGATGTCAGTAGGAGGTAAATTAAAGCCATATGCATTAAGAAGCTAATAATTTGAAAAATGTACAGGAGCAATGAACCTTGGAGTTTGTCAAGCATTGAAATGACTATTAGAAACAGCACTGTGTAGTTCTAAATAACAAAATAAAAGTAAAATGAAGTCTATCTAAAGTTGAATCATCATGACTTCAGTAAACCAAGCTCAACCCCAGCACTAGTGAGCAAATCTCAGTAAAATTGCAAGCATTACAAGATTTCTTTTTTGAATGGAGAGAAATAATCTTGGTTTTCATCTAAAAAGTTATAATTTAGTAATGTTAGACACAGAATTAAAAGCAAATCTTGTGCGCACAACACATTACAATAATCCAGAACATTTCTTTCTTTTTGTATTTTCTTTTCTACTATTAATTCTCTGCAAGAAACACTCCTTTGTCTGAATGACTTGTTTTCAAGTAACTATGCAAAGGAATGCACTATTGTGTGTCATTCTTTCAGATCATACATTTAACTTCTTGGATTTTATTCATATGCATTACGTTTTGATTGATACATTTTCTTCTAACCCAAAATGCACAATCCAAAATGGTGCTATGTAGTGTTACAGCCACATTTGAGCAAGATTCTTCAAATCGTCAGATAGGACATTGATAGTTCCTGCTAGTTCAGGAATTCTGTATGGGTCTCTGATTTAGATGAAGTACTACATACATCCAGTTCATATAAACAGCAGTTCAGCAGTTTGAGTCTCACCAGCTCAAGATTGATATAGCCTTCCATCCTTCTGAGGTCGGTAAAATGAGGACCCAGAGTAATAAGTGGTATATAAGTCTAAGTGCTATTGTTATTGCTATAAACAGTCTATTTGCCAGGTCAAATACCAGAAGTTGGAAAGGCACCAACACATTCAAAACAAGGATCTGGGTTAGGCAGATTTGTTTGATGCTGTTAAAGGTGTAAGCTGTCTTAAGTAAAGCTGTTTTTTGCAATTGACTGATAGTGATATTCCCAATGCCAATGATATTCAGGTAGGGCTCCAAATGTTTTGGGATTGTTTGGTAAATAGAGTCTGTCAACATTGCTACATGGATCAATTTGGGTTTTAAGATTTTCCTCTCTTGATGTATTCACTTTTAATCTTTTTCTTGATTTCAGTGTGCTTGATGTTGTCAGCTTGAAGGATGCCCAGGTATTTATAGTGATGGTCTTCATCTAGATTCTTGATGTTATTTCTACTTCTGCAGTGGTTAGAATGTAGTATTGCAAGCTAACTCTGCCCACAGCCTGGAGTTTGATCCTGACAGGATGACTCAGCCTTCCATCCTTCTGAGGTCTGTAAAATGAGGATCCAGATTGTTGGAGGGCAATATGCTGACATTATAAACTGTTTAGAGAGGGCTGTAAAGCACTATGGAGTAATATATAAGTCGAAGTGCTGTTGCTAAGTGCTATAGGGCATCTTGATTCCTCCAGTTTTCATTATTTTTCCTCTGTTAATGGTAAAAGTGGCACATTTGTCCAGTCCTAATTGCATTCCTGTGTCATAGGACCTTGCTTTTGTAATGGAAATTGCATGGATGTGAAGTGACCAAGAGTTGAACTTAATCTATAGGAGACTTCATAATTTTGTGAATGAGCCAATTCCTAAAATTTCTTTGATGTTGCTATACTACTACCAAGTTACTTCAACAGAATCTAGTGTAGTGAATTTGATGGTAGCATTTTATAAGTGCAAAAACAACCAACAAAAAGTGTATCTGGAATATTCTTGAAGCTGCTCTTTGTCATTTCTAGGCTGTTAGGTTTCAAATTTAATGGTATGTGATATTTTTATTTATTTACACAAATGCTTTTAATTCGGTCTGGTCTAATCTTTATTGCTATTTTTTATTTTACACAAGCAAATCTTGGCCAAATGTTATCAGAAAAGAAAAACTATTACCATGGTTAATATTTGCTGTTTTTACTTTGGTCATTTCCTCTTTCTTCTGCTTATCATCCTTCATGTTGCCTCTATCTCTTTCTTCTTCTTTTCTTTAGGGAGAAAAGGGTTCTTAAGGCTTTGCTGCTTCTGCCTTCTCTTTGTATTGATCAGTAATACTAAAAAAGAGATGAGTTAACATAAACCTGAGTAGACTCTGTAACCTTCCCCCCTTCCGCCTTTCTGGAAATGTAGATGCAATAACATTTGCAGTTGAAAAGGTTCATTCTCAGTTTCTAATGTTTAAGGATGCAAATGAAGCATTTTGTCTCTTCTGTGCCTGGAGGTGTTATGCAAGAAAACAGAAAGAGGTTTCTAGGATTAGTTCCACAGATTCCTTTTATCATGTAAAAATCTATGACCGATTTGATTGCCAGGAACTGAGGAAATCCTATATGGAAAACATCTAAAGAAAATTCCTCCCATGTTTCACTTTCCTTCTATCTAAATCAGTAACCACCTTGATAGTTACAAGGAATATTTGTTGGTATGCATGCAATTTTCTATTTACTTTGATTATTTGTTCTCTCTTGGTTTCATGTTTTTATATGCTTCTTGATTATTTCGGTGTCCTGTTTGAAAAAGTACACAATTGTATTAAAAGAAAAATAGATTTGCATGCTCTGACTTTTGGAATATAAAAACTGTTTAAATCAGTCTGATTATTGGTTTTATCTAGCTGTAGTTCCTTCTCCAAGATTTCAACTCTCTTATTCTCTTTTAGTTTTAATTGATGTGACAAGAGAGTGAATGTGAGAATCCATGTGTTGTTTACATTATGCATTTATTTATTCTCTTCAATATTACAACTAAGTAATAGTGCCTAGAGTTGTCTTACAGGGGAGATGGGCAGCATAAACATTTAACAAACAAACAAACATTGAAGAGAGTCAGTTTGGGGTAGTGCTTGAGGCATCAGGCTAGAAATTGGGAGACTGTTATAGTCCCACATTAGAAGCAGAATCCAGCTGGGTGACTTTGGACCAGCCAAAATCTCAGCCCTAGGAAGAATGCAATGGCAAACCACACGACAGCTTTCAGGAAGGAACACTGTTGAAGGTATAGAATTTTTAAAAAAATGCTTATTTAAAATAATGACATGAATCCAACTTCACCCATGTTTGAGATCAGTCTGTCTGTCTGTCTGTCTGTTTGTCTGTCTGTCTGTCGGTCGGTCTGGTCTGGTCTGGTCTGGTCTGGTCTGGTCTGATCTATCTATCTATCTATCTATCTATCTATCTATCTATCTGTCTGTCTGTCTGTCTATCTATGATTTCTTTTTTATGTGCTTAATGGCAAGCAACGGCTCCTTTCCTCTCCATTGTGATTTATATCAGTATAATCAGGTTAGTAGTAATAAGGGGGTCCATTATTCAGGAGAATGCATTTACTTCACAGAATATATATTGTTCAATAGCATGGTGGAAGGGAGCATACTGGATGATTTGGGGAATTAACTTGTAAGAATAGTATATTAGTTTGGGCAAAAACATTTGGAGAAAAACATATGAACTTATTTGCTATTAAGTTTTGGCTAAAGGATGTGAACTATCATGATTTGTATGATAGAAATTTATTGTTTCAGTCTTTTACAGAAGTTAAATTTGTAGAATCAGATGTGGTAACCAAGTGGTAAGAAACCAAGTTATACACATACATTTGTGAGATAACCTTAAATCATTTCTTGGATATGTTTGACTATTGTGTTCTGCCTGAGGTAGGGCAGACTAATAAATAAGTTGTTTTATTATCTTATTAGTTAGCCAAATAATAAGCCTCACCTTAAACATGAAAGGCATGTATGCAATTTTGGTTTCTATTTTCACATTTTACTTATCATTTAGCTGTAACAATAATCCTCTTAGCATTCAACATTCTTTCAAGCACCCCCCCCCCCAAAAGCCCACTATATATTGTATATATGTTTATAGATTGGGGAACATAATTAAGGGTTGATGTTATAATAACATCTAATATATTTGAATGGAACATTATATTCGTTAATACCGTAAGTATCCAGATAAGTTTGTAAGCTGCAATATAGCATAAAAAATAATTGCAGCTTTTCAATTATTTGTTTAGGACATTAGTCTAAAATGAAAGATGTTCTTAATTAGCTTGAAGGTTAGTATTTAGAAATGTCTTCTTCTGAAAAAAAATTAAAAGTCCATTTCGAATATTTTCAGCCCTTATAAAAGAAAAAAAGTTGTCTTTACGTGAATCTTAAAGAATGCAGAATGAAATCCTGAACTATATTACACAACATATCTTAGTATGCTCTTGTGGCATCTCAGAGTTATGACCTAATTGCCTTTTTCTCACGCATGAAATGCTACAGATAAGTCAGGCAAAAATATTTTATAACTTTCAGCTAGTTTTCCTTGGTCTGATTTTGATTTGTGCAAACAGTAATTATGAGATCTTTGCTTTCTCTTCCTCGGATATACTTTTAATGTACTGCTTAAAGTTTAAAGTTACAGTGCTTGTAGTACATATGTGACCTATGTTCAAAGAGGTCCTTTGTAATACTTTTTCTTCTCTTCCTTCTTTGTTTCTTCAGGCATCAGAAGGTGTTGTTTTCGTCGGACCAGATATGCATGCTATTCATGCAATGGGAGACAAGATAGAAAGCAAACTGTTAGCCAAGAATGCAAAGGTCAATACTATACCGGGTTATGATGGGGTGATAAAGGTAAGAATTTTTTTTTTTGAAATCAGCTATTTATATAACCTAATTTATAACTTAAAAAGTCCTTCCTGGATTAAGATTAGAGTTAAACATAAAGTATATAATTACAACCTTCAGTGGGCCAGTGGGATTTATGATAGAAATATTTGTATATGATAAGTTGTTGAGATGAATAAAATTCTTCATTCTGTGTAAAAGAATAGTAAACTCAAAATTATCACTGCGATCTGTCTCACATAATACTATATATGTGAGCTCTCTGGTTTTATGATTGCATAACTATGTAGGATAAATACAAGTATAAATAAATAATTAAATAATAATACATCAATAAGAGAGAAGCTTTTCTTCACAAGAATAGTGTTTTGAAGAGATAGTGGTTTGTTTCCCCATAGGTAGGTAGAAGAAAGGAAAATTGGGGCACAACCCCGCTGCATGTGTGAGTTAAACCCCTTCCCTCCCCATAAAAATGATACTGTATAGGACTTTGATTCAATTTTAAGAAGTTGCTTCAAAGTATCTTCTTTAATGAGTCTTCGGAGAAAGGTGGCATATAAATTGAACTAATAAATAATAAACAAATAACATGTTGCTTTTTCTTTTACATGTTATGAAGTATCTTTCGGAAATCAAATTAGGATTGTGAGCCGCCTGGGATTTGATTTAGATGGGAAGGCCATATAAATGTTTTAAAAATCAAATCAAATAACATGAAGCATTGCAAACGCTGCTAAAAATGGTTAAGAATCAAATTTCTTATCTATGTAGTTTGGCCATGGCCCCTGTTACATAATCACTTAAAATATGATATAGTGGAGAAAAGCATGAAAATTGTGGGACCCGTGAATGAAAAATTTCTGCTGTGCTTTAAATGTTAACTATAGTACAAGTGATCCTTGGTTAATGACCCAATTAACCAATTAACCAGTTAATGTTCACCCAGCAACCATTCAAAGTTACAGCAGCGTTGAATGAGGAAACGTGCAGACAGTCCATTTGCCACCTTCATTGTCAGCTTTTGACAACAAACTCAATGTGCAAACTAGCAGGAAGTCACAGGTGACAATCATGTGACATCACACCTAACCACTGTGCAGGAGTCACCTAACCATCGCAACTAGAATTGCCTTCATAAGTCAGTGTGGTCATGTAACATTATGCTGTACAACCATATTACTTAGTGATGGAATTCCCAGAGCTAATTACCCTTGTTGACTAAGGACTGCCTGTATCATGCTCATTGTAATATTGTTCCAAGTTTCTTAAGGAAACCATTCATTTCGTGACCATTCGGTTGCAACATCACTGAAAAAAAGTGACTGAGGACCATTTTTCACCCTTAGCATGAAAAATGGTCATAAGTCACTCTTTTTAGTGCTATTTATTTATTTATTTAATTTGATTTGTATGCCGCCCTATCTCCGAGGACTCAGGGCGGCTCACAACAATCAAGAAATCCCAATCCAAATAAAACATGTGAAAAATACATATTAAACACATATTAAAACACATTAAAATAATCAGAACCCCATCAATCCAGGTTGAGCAATTTAAACAACCATGTTTTCAGTTTGCGGCGGAAAGTGCGTAGGTCACGGGCCAACCAGAGCCCCAGGGGGAGTTGATTCCAGAGGGTGGGTGCGCCCACAGAGAAAGCTCTACTTCTGGGGGTCGCCAGCCGACATTGTCTAGCCGATGGCACCCTGAGTAGGCCCTCCCTGTGAGAACGCACCGGGCGATGGGAAGCTGTTGCTAGTTGCAGATGGTCCGACAGATATCCTGGGCCTAAGCCATGTAGGGCTTTATAGGTCATCACCAGCACCTTGAATCTCACCTGAAGGGCAATCGGCAGCCAATGCAAGTCGCGCAGGAGAGGGGTAACATGGGCGTATCGGGACTCTCCCATCACAACCCGCGTGGCCGCATTCTGTACCAGTTGAAATCTCCGAGTGGTCCTCAAGGGCAGCCCCAGGTAGAGAGCATTGCAGTAGTCAATACGGGAGGTGACTAGCGCATGAGTAACAGTATGGTCACTAAATGAATGGTTGTAAGTCAAAGACTACCTGTGTTCATATTGTGTAGTGCAAGGGTGTCAAACTCTTATTTCATTGAGGGCCACATCAGGGTTGTGTTTGACCTTGGAGGGCCTGAGGTGGTGGTGGGGCATGGCCAGGGTAGGCGTGGCTTCTTTTGGCTGCATGAGGCTGTGGAGGCTGAAAACAGGCTGCGGGGGGACCACCCGCAGCTCCCTGCGGCCCATTTTGGCCAGCAGAGGCACTGCGGGCCGGTCCTTTGGTATTTCCAGGCCGGCCCTATGGGTCAGATTTAATCAGCCTTGAGTTTGACACTCCTGGTGTAGTGCAATAGCATAGAATGGATTCTGGGTCAAAATGAGTTTGATGGTGGGGTTCTAGCTCGAGAAATGCAGGTGAGATATTTCTTATTTTGGAGCCAGTCAGTGACTTTCACTTTAATTCGCCTTGTTTTGAGCATACAAAGAAACCTTGGGCAGAAATCATGGGGTGAGGGGGGCAAGTGACAGAGCATGCATTGCATCATGATACAAATTCTGCATCTCACATGCCTGGTTCTGACCCATAGCTAGGATGGATGCCTATGCTGGAAATGTTTGTACCTTGCTGATATCTACTGTAGAAAAAAGTGTGGGTCAAACACAACGTTTTCAACAAGGTACAGTAAAAAAAAGTCCAAACAACTGTGATGATGTCATTGAAACTCCATCTGTTGACCCATGACTAGGTGGCTTAGTGGCTAAGACACTGAGCCTGTCGATCAGAAAGGTCGGCAGTTTGGCGGTTCGAATCCCTAGTATAGGTTTCCTGCATGAGTAGGGGGTTGGACTAGATGACCTCCAAGGTCCCTTCCAACTCTGTAACTGTTACTGTTTTTTTAAAAAAATTCTGGTACAGTGCTCTTCAATCACACCAATACAGCTTTACTTTTGACTATTTCGATCGTATCCTGCAGACATCCCCTTTCCAATGTTATTAACCGTAAGCACTTAAAATAAGAAGGTATTTGGATAAATATTTTATACTTACTTACACATAATATGATTATGCATATTATACTTACACATAATATGATATGATACTTAAATATAATGTGAACTCAGAGTGGGATGGAGCCCATTAAATGGCTGGTATGAGTGTGTGTTGTTGTCAGAGTGGGTGGGTGTTTATTATTATGTTTATTTTTTAAAAATTTCTTTTATTTTTTATTTTATGTTTTTATTTCCTGTAAGCCTCCATGAGTCACCATGAGTGAGTAGGCGGCAATATAAATGTTTAAAAATAAATAAATAAGTAAGTAAAATAGGGATATAATTTTTGTTTTATGGAGAGAGAGTGTAGATAGCTTTGAACAATATAATAGTTATTTGTTCTTTTCACTACCTTTGGTCTTCAGTCTGGACCAGTTCCCATGACAGCCATTGCTAGATATTAAAATGGCCCAAATCCGTAGCTACAGGACACCTATTTGCATAAAATTTGCCAACGCTGTTTTATATGGAACTGCAAACGGGGGCCAATTTCAATTGTGAAATAAACTTTGCAATGTTTTTTGATCTTGGTGTTTAGATTAGGACATCGTTGGGAATAATACCATCCTACTTACCAAGGCTGAAGTACAGACTTAAAAAAATATACGAGGCATAAAATTTGAAAGGTGTTCTGTACATGCTAAATATGATGCTGTTTTGTATATAGACATTAAAGTAACTTGAACAAATTCTGCAACCGAAATAAAGGTTTGGTTGTGGAAGCCTTGTGCAAGTATAAATATTAATGGACCTTAAAGAAACTGTAGGACTCTTGGCTTGTTTTTACTTTCCTATAGGCTTCTGTAGAAATGTACGTTTGCCTGTCACTATTCCTCCACCTATTCTCTAGGGTAGATAATATGTATGTATGCTTATGCTGATTTTTACTTCAGAATCCTGACATCTCTAGTCCCGCCTTTCTTTGAGAATGTATAAAATATTTCCCCTTCATCTGAACAAAATATGCAAGCGTACATGCCTATATTTAGAATACATCACTTGAAGTCATTACGTTTGTTTACGTTTTCACAAGTAGAAAATAATTTGGGGCATTAAGTCTCCTCTCCCCTCATCTTCCTATAGGTGGTCCATAGAATCTCACTGGATGTGTCCAGGCAGCATGTATGGATGCTTATGGGTCAAGGGAAGGAGATCAGCTAGTAAACACAGCTTTAAGGGTCCCCATCTATATGCCAATTAAACTTAGAAAAATGTTAATTTTCCTAAGCTTTTGCCTTTTGGCAAAGGAATGTGATAATCTTCAGAGGAATAACAAGCTACAGAGTTAGTTGCTCTCCCTTATTCCCTATAAAACCTTCCTCCCCCAAGCGGTAAGCTATTTGCACCAATGTTAAACCTGAAGTCTAATTGTAAGTCAGATCTGGGTAAGGAGGTGGTCTAGGATTGCAGCATAGGGAGAAGATGGAAAAGGTATAACTACCTTTTCCTCCTTATAAGCATAACATAGAAATCCAGACCCTACATGGCAATGAAGCTTGGGGAGGGGAAAAAATCTTTTCCATTGTTAATTCGTAGAGCAAAAGAATTAGAAATGGAAAAGATGTTTCCATTTGGTTTCCAGAACATGTATCCAGGCTTAAATTCAAAATTCTGTTTCTTGAGATTCTTACTGGATTAGTTTCACAGACCAAGATGACATAAATAGAAGCTTAACATCGCCATGATTGGGAATCTTTAGAAGAAGAAAAAAAACATGGAGAGAAAAATCCTTGGAAAATAATAAAGGAAGATTTTCTTAATTTTTTCTTTTTGTTCTTTCTCTTTTGAGAAGTAGGCTGGCTGACTTTTAAATAGAAGAGAGTAGGTTTGATGCATCTATGTGTTCTGACCAGAGGAAGAACATTTATTATTCCAATATTTTCACGAACAGTGGGCTAATAGGATGGTGAAATAGCTTTTATTTTTGAAGGCTGAGAATTATAGCTTAACACTCCTAATAAATAACAACTTAATAAAAGGAGTAATAAAGAGTAATTTTAGTGCTGCTTTGAAATGTAAATGGCATACAGTAACTACTTGACTTCTTATGAGCTTGAAGTCCGAAGCAGTTATTTCTGGTTTACAGGTATCTAAAAGAGAGAGGAAGAACTAGGTTGCTTCAACTTTAAAATTCTGTTAATAAAGCTATGCATGAATTTTTGGGAGAAAAAGAAATATGGAAGTTTCCTGCTTGGCTTTACAGTAATCAGGCTCTTCGTCAGTCCTCACTCTTCCTGCATTTTATTCAAGAGGCTCTAATTGTCTGTATTTGGCAGGTTTAACACTTCCTGACAGAGAGGCTATTAAGGGGAAGTATTCTCACATAACTGTCACAGGCAGGAACAAAGAACCTTCAGACTCAATGTGTGGAAATCACTAACATTCTTAAATGACCCTTTTCATGCATTTTTAAAAGTCCCTCTAAGCTAGAACTTGGTGCCTGCCAGGGCTGCAGGGAAAGCAACAAGGTGTAACAGTAAACCTTGATTTTATTCTTTCCTGCTTTTTGGGATGGATTTCTGTTTGGATTAAAAGCAGTTTTTGTTTGTAAAATCTCATTAACAGATGTGCCTATTTGAATTAAGCACACATACACACATACAGATACCCGCACATTTAAAGCTGATACTAGTTTCAGGGCTGCTTTGAACAGGCACTATTTGTAGAGAAGACTAGTTAATGAAAGGAAATTAAATTTTCTAACTACTTCCTGTATCAGCTTCCTTAATCCTCCTCACACTCTTAGTAGGTACGAAAAAGATTTTGTTTTAATGATTGGTCAACAAGTATCCTCCACCCCCTCTTACTTTGAGGCAAGGAGAATTCTTGTTCAATTAAAAAAAAAAACCCAATGTTTTAAAACATCAGTTTTCATTTTAATGTTTAAAAGTCAGTCCCTACGGATTAAATCCTATAGATTAGCCGGAATGTTCTGAATATACTATATACTAACTAAGGTAATCCAACAGCAGTTTTAAAAACAAGAGTGAACTGTAACAAAGAATTGTAAGCTTACCTCCTTTGCTTTGAGTTTTAGAAAGGCAGGCCTAGCAAGCATAAATCTACTCACACTTATTCTATTTTGTTTTTTATTTCAGTAGGAGAAATAGTTTTGGTTGCTATTTTTGAACAGTTGAGTCTCAGAAATCTGCAATGATGTGATCGGAGGAGATCTTTGGATTTGTTCCAGATTGTAGTTCGAGATTTGTTTGAACTGCTGGGGATTGGGATCTTCTATAAAAAAATGAAGCAATAATGCCCCTTTAACCATTATTTTGAACTACCGTATATTCTGGTGTATAAAACTACTTTTTAACACAGGAAAATCCTCTCAAAAGTCGGGGGTCATCTTATATGCCGGATATAAGCCTACCGATGCTCCGACTTCCCCAGCTGACCCCCAGTGATGGCGAGCCCCAGCTGTCTGGGGAAGTCGGAGCATCGGTAATATCCACCTGGATGCCTGGGATGGTGGGGGAAGCTCCGCGCAGCAACCAGCTGGGTCCAGCATTCAGCGGCATGCAGCCTTGACGAGATCGGCACAGCTTCCCGAATCTGAGTTGCCGGCACTGACCGATGACACTACGGGAGCGCCGACAACATTGAGGGGTAGACTTATACGGCGAGTATAGCCCAAACCCTCTATTTAATAGGAAAAGTAGGGGGTCATCTTATATGCCGGAAAATATGGGTATGTTTTGTTACTTTCTCCACCCGTGTATCATATTCAGAATCTTTTTTTTTGAAAAGTTTTTTTTATTTTTTAAAACATAAAACATAAAATACATCTTTTTAGAGTAAGGATTTGATCCGATATAAAGTAAATACAATTACTCACATTCCCTCAACCAATTTTGTTCCGAATTTTATCCATTTACATCTTTAAAAAAAAAAATAAGAAAAAAAAATCTTATTCTAAACATTTAGATTTTAGACATTCTACTATGTCACCCTATTCATAGACTATGTCTATATCAGAATCTTAATTCTAAAATAAAAGTAAGTAGATGTAACAGTTTGTATTCTGTTGTTAAGTTGCCAAATGCTATTCATGTTTGTGAGGCGAAGTTTCGTTTAAGGTTAGGATTACTTTTTGAATTATTAACCTCCACCCTGACCCCCTCCCTTCACCCAATTTATGCAACGTTATATTTGAAGTTTTTCTGTAGATCTCCTAAGACTTGTGTTGATGCTGAAGCTTAGCCAAACAATAGAGAATCAACTCCCTCTGCTGACTATATCTAGGCCAACATGATACACGGGTACCTTAAAAGACGGGAAAAAACTAAAAAAGCAAACAAAAAGGGTATTAGCTGGCTGCTGACAAATCCTAATGTTCTAATCTTTGCTTCTTCGTAAAACCTTCTAAATTCAATAACTTGACCAATTTGAGTAATCCTTCTGTAGTCCTGTTGCTTTTTGTTTTGTGTTTCACTAAGCGATTCTTCATTGCTCGAGGGCTGTGTAATGCAAGTGACAAGGTAAAATTTACATTTCACTGGAATTAATTCTACATTTCTCTGAATGATGTGGGTCAGAAGGTTGTAAAATCAAACATTAAATGTATTGAAGAAGGCAGTGTGATATATCATTGCCCTAGAGACATTGAACAGCACTGATGGGATTAATGGTGGGTCCAATTTCCTGCTTTTACAGGATGCAGATGAAGCTGTCCGAATTGCAAGGGAAATTGGTAAGTTAGGGTTTCTTTACCTGGGGACTGCAAGAGATGTGCATGCTTTTCAGAAGGTGCTCTTGACTAAACTATCCACTTAATCCGGAATCTGTGGAAACGTGATTTTGGTTTTCAAATTCTCTATTGCTATAAGAATTCTTTGCACCTTAAAACCTAATTCTATATTTATATCTACATGAATAGCATTTTAGCAATTTATGTTGCAAATAGGGTGACATAACCCTAATCTGTTTAAAAATCAGGTTTTTCATGAGTTTGTCTAAAATGTGTTGTAAATAAGCAGTTACGGCATGACCGGAGCTGATTCTTAGAGAGCTGATATAATTGTGCTTATTCTAATTTTTCCAAAACCATATGTTGATCTGTGATACAATATAGGTTTTGGTGAGCTACAAGTAAGGATAGAATTTATGTTCATTCTACCTCCAAGTTTGACTTTTTAAAATAATAGAACCTTCTTACTTGTTTTACAAAACGATTTTTCATTGAAATTGAGTGGAGTTTAAAAAAAATGTTTTGAAATATGGAATGGGTGTCAGCTGACTCCTTTGAAGTCAGTTATTGAATCAGGAGAACCTAAACTATTTCTCTGGATCATTGTCTGCATTTTGACAACTTCATTCTTCCAGAATAGATTTTTTTCAACCATTTGAAATTTTGAAGTGGCTGAAGTGTAAAAAGTAACCATTCCTTCAAACTGTGGTTGACTGCTGGTGACAGCATTCATGCAGTTTTGCTGACGGTATTCTATCTTGGTCTGGATGTCCAAGTACTAACCAGAGTTCATCCTTCTTAGCTTCTGAAATAAGACAAAGTTGACTAGATGATACCACCTGCTAAGGTGGCATGGAGATAATAAATCCAATTAAATTGGAACTTATATTTGATCTTGGCCTATATTATGTGATAGTGTCTTAGAGAGACTAAAGTTTATTCAGAAATCTTTGGCCAATTGTTATTTCTTAGTCTAAGTAACCTATACGAAATGGGAGAACATGAAAACTACAAAAGAGAGATCCAGCCTAGATATAAGGAGAATTTCGTGACAGTGAGAAGAATTAATAAGTAGAATGGCTTGCCTTCAGAAGTTGTGGGTGCTCGATCATTGGATAACCATTTGTTTGAAATGGTATAAGGTCCCCTGCTTGAGCAGGAGGTTGGATTAGAAGACCTCCAAGGTCTCGTCCAACAATTCTGATTTTGATTTTGATTTTGATTCTGATTCTGATTCTGATTCTGATTCTGATTCTGATTCTGATTCTATCCCTATCCCTATCCCTATCCCTATCCCTATCCCTATCCCTATCCCTTTTCCCCTTCCCCAAACTAAGAAATGCAGAATTTAAGAAGGCTTATGGTTGTTTTGAAACTTAAGACATAGTTGACTAACTTTGTGACCTTGCACATGAGGAATGTTTTAATGAAAAATTTTCTTCTAAAACAAAGCTATATTTCTAGGTACAAAAATCAGTTTTTGGGGAAATGGAAATAGGAGAACAGGGAAGGCTACAATCACAATTGTGTACAGAATTTCAAGTAAAATCAATATAATTAGCCCAGTTATTATTTATTATCACCCTGAATAAGCTTTGATATTTTTAGGCAGGTTCTATTTGTTCTTCTCCTGTTTCTCTGAGGTTTTTTTTTTTCCAGTTTTCCAAAATACAGAGCATAAATGAAAGGCAGACTCTGTGGGGAGATTAATTGACTGTTTGTCCAATTAAGAATAGTGGTCCATCTCTAGGTCTCTTCATCAAATCAAATTATTTAGAGCAGCGTTCCCCAACCTTTCTGGCTTTGTGAACTGGCAAGGGGCAGAGAGGCAGAATGATTCTGCAGGAATGGTAGATGAGCGCACACATACAGCTCCATTTGCACAAGCACAGGTACATGTGTCTGCTGGTGTTGCAAATGGAGCTGAACACACGCACTCACCCACTGCTTCCGCAGGCCAGTTCTGAATGGGATGTGGCCCGGTACTGGGCTATGGCCTGGCAGTTGGGGATTCTTGATTTAGAGATTAAGCCCACCTTCCTAATGTTTCTTTTCAGAATAGGAAATGTGCAGGCTTCTTTTCACCAGTTTTATTTAAATGGGATATTAATTCTGGGGAAAAAACGTTAGTATAATATTGCCAATGATCAGAGTTTAATTCGAGTTGTATCGATACAGTATGTAAACAGACTGAGTAAAGAAGTAACGCCAAAGTATGATGCTTTTTCATTTATTTCATAAAAATAATAATCCAGCATGAAGTGTGCACCTGCAAAAAAGTGATTAATGTCTAGTCAATTCAATTTTCTACCCAATACACATATGACAAATTTTGAAGTTCTCCATCCAAAGATTGTAGAGAACATACCATATCCCCCTCTGATAGGTATTCATTGATTCTAAATTGATTAATACAGTCTGAAGAGATTTCTTACATTTCTAGGGCTCCATTTATGTCAGAGATATTTCCCAGACTTGGTAGGGAGAAGTTGTAAATAATAGTAAGTATTTTCTATAGTACTGCATGAAATTGTCCAGGAAGTCAGAAAGAACCTCAATATAATTTGGAACGTCCAAGTTAAATTCTAGATCTAAACCTCATAAAAATAAGCAATTCATGCTAAAAATACTCAGATAATGCAGAAACAATTTACTATGTAGGAGTGGCACAAAAATTATATACAGCAATTTATTTGTAAGAATCATTTTTTGACATGAAAATTCAGTTGACATAGAGCAAGATGAAAATGTGAAGCTTAATAATCACATCACATCAAATCTGTATTCAAAATTATGTACTGCTGTCAAATTTTAAACTGTGTCTGACTAACTTTGTGCCAACAATTTAATTAGTTGGAAATAAAATTAGCCAAAAAAGAGAGAGAACATTTCTTAACTCTTCATCTAATGATATTTAAGCAATGATAATCAATACAGGTAAAAATAAAATAACCTTGAGAGTTTCCATCATATATGACACTCTCATAGTATATATTGGTTATAATCTTATCTTTTTTGTTTCAAAGAGCTAATTATCTTCTTTAATTCATAATATTCCTTGTGAGGTGAAGTGCTTGCCATCTCCTTTTCCTTCAATTCCTTTTTAAGAACACAAATTCAGAAAACTTATATTTAATAAAATAAGATCAGATGGTATCAAAAAGGTTATTCTTTATGTGGTAACCATCACCTACATAAGTAAAGAGAAGACATTGCGTTAGCTGAATGAAATACAGTGCAGGTAGTCCTTGACTTACAACACAATTTGGAGCAGTGTTTTCATTGCTAAGCAAAGCGATTGTTAAGTAAGTCACATCTGATTTTATGACCTTTTCTGCCATAGATGTTAAATGTATCACTGCAGTTGTTAAGTGAGTCACATGATCATTAAGCAAATCTGGCTTCCCCCATTGACTTTCCTTGTTGGAAGTTGGCTGGGAAGGGTAGAAATGGTTAATCACATGATCTCAGGGTTCTTCAACCATTGTAAAAAGAAGGCAGTTGCCTGAATTTTGGTGATGTGACCATGGTGATTCTGTAATGGTCATGAGACTGAGTACCAGTTTTAAGTCATTTTCTTTGGCACCAATGCAACTTTGAATAGTTGCTAAATGAATTGTTGTGACTTGAGGACTACATGTATGCAAAGTTTGTTTTAAAACTGAAGACTTCTTTATTGATCTATTATCCGAATATTAGTTGTTTTTCACAGTTTTGTTTAAAAAACCCCAGAATGGTCTGACTGCTTCATATTTAACATCTTGGTGCTTAGATTGGATTAATGAAACGATGCCATTAATTTAATATACCATATTTTCTGGCGTATAAGACTACTTTTTAACATAGGAAAATCCTCTCAAAAGTCGGGGGTCGTCTTATACGCCAGGTATAAGCCTACCGACGCTCCGACTTCCCCAGCTGACCCCCAGTGATGGCGAGCCCCAGCTGTCTGGGGAAGTCGGAGCGTCGGTAATATCCACCTGGATGCCTGGGACGGTGGGGGAAGCTCCGCGCAGCAACCAGCTGGGTCCAGCATTCAGGAGCATGCAGCCTTGACGAGATCGGCACAGCTTCCCGAATCTGAGTTGCCGGCGTTGACCGATGACGCTATGGGAGCGCCAACAACATTGAGGGGTAGTCTTATACGGCGAGTATAGCCCAAACCCTATATTTTAATAGAAAAAGTAGGGGGTCGTCTTATACGCCCAGTCGTCTTATACGCCGGAAAATACGGTACTGTTTTTTTTCTGTAGGTCTTCATGTCATGTTAAGTTGAAATTCCAGTTTCTTTTTTAAAAAATGGTTTTCCTTGTTTGAGGATCTTTTGATGAAAAAACAGTGCTTTAGATATTTATTAAAATGCTGTGTTTTATTGGTTGTTGCTAATTCAATCTGATAAACTTAAATTCAGGAGATTGCTGTCATTAAAAAAAAACACTACTGTACAGATAACACAGTTTAAATTCCTCTTCCCAGCAGAAAGCTTTTTAATAAGCTTGTTATTGACCTTGTCATTGAACATGTGGTCAGTTATCATAAATGTATGATCAAAATTTAAATTTCTGTCTTAATTGTTCCCTGCTGCTAGGCTACCCTGTGATGATCAAGGCTTCGGCAGGTGGTGGTGGAAAAGGCATGAGAGTTGCATGGAATGATGAAGAAGCCAGGTGAGGTGCTGTCCAGAAATCAGTTTTTATGACTACATCTGTTTTCAAATCCAACTATGCCATTCTTTCTTTTTAAAGCTCTCATAAACTACGATAAACTAGCAGTTAAGCAGCAAATGAACACGTTTTTGCTCTTATTCCCTAGACAGCCTATTGCAGGTAGTCCTCGACTGATGACCATTTATTAAATGATTCTTCAAAATGATGTCAGTGCTGGAAAAAGTTGCTTATGACCAGTCAATAATTTGTGTGATCGTGTGATAAAAATTTGGGTACGTGGCAGCTGGCATGTATGTACAACGGTTGCAGCATTGTGGAGTCATGTGATTACAATTTATGACGTTCTCAGGGGGTTTCCAGCAAGTAAAGACAATGGAGGAAGTCGGATTCACTTAACAACCACATGACTGCAGCAAAAAAGATATAAACGTGGGTGCAACCCATTTAACAAGCCACATCATTAAACAATGTAAGACCATTTGTGGTCTGTGGTACTCCATTCAGTTTCAGTTTCAGTTTCAGTTTATTTAATTTGTATACCGCCCTCCTCCCAAAGGACTCAGGGCGGTGAACAGCCATAAATAAAGCATACAAGTATAACAGTTAAAACCCAATTAAAATCCAATTAAATAAATTTGGCCGTAAAAATATTTAAAACCCCAATAGATTAAAACGAATTAAAATTTATAACATTTTTTTAAAAAGGGGAATCAGTCCAGGCCTGCCTGGCGAAATAAAAGGGTCTTAAGAGCGCGGCGGAAGGTGCGTAGGTCTGGGATCCTCCGAATCTCCGGGGGGAGCTCATTCCAGATAGTAGGTGCCCCCACAGAGAAGGCTCTCCCCCTGGGGGCCGCCAGTCGACATTGTTTGGCTGACGGCACCTGGAGGAGGCCCTCTCTATGAGAGCGTACCGGCTGGTGGGAGGCCACTGGTGGCAGTAGGCAGTCTCGTAAATACCAGGTCCTAAGCCATGGAGCGCTCTAAAGGTAGTAACCAAAACCTTGAAGCGCACCCGGAAGACCACCGGGAGCCAGTGCAGCTCGCGCAGGAGAGGTGTCACACGGGAACGCCATGTCGCTCCCATAACCACCCGCGCGGCTGCACTGTGCCCCAGTTGGAGCCTCCGGGTGCTTCTCAAGGGGAGTCCCATGTAGAGAGCATTACAGTAGTCCAGGCGGGAAGTGATGAGAGCGTGAGTGACCATGGGCGTGAGTGACCATAAATTCTAAGGAGGATGAACTAGGAGTCCCATTTTCCCAATCAGTATGACTGTGGGCAAGGTGAAATGGTCCTGCAGAACAGCTAAGGTGCTAACATGGGGGAAAATGCCCTGGTATACCTTAACACTTTCTTTATACAGGACTTTTGAATATATACCTATATATATATTTTTTCTGTCCGTATGATTCCGTAATTTTATTAATAAATTAGATACATTAATCCCATATTTTCTAGAAGCTTGGGGGCCTGAAGTAAGATGGCATAGCTTTTTTATGGTAGGACTCATGCCATGGAACAGCCCTTTGATCGAAATCAGGCTAGCTGCCTTCTTGCTGATTTTTTTGGGAAATTTGAAAATGGAATGGTTTCATAAAGCTTTCCCCTGACTGTATACAGTATATGACGCCATCCGGTTTTTGTTTTATTTTTAATCTCTTTTTTTGACAGTTTTTGTTGCTAATATTTGTTGTGCTCCTCCCTTTATTTGAAATTTATTTCTGGTAAATTATTTCTATTTATAGTTTGTGTAAGCTGCTGAGAGTCATTTTTGATTGCAGTGTGATAAAAAGGTGTTTAATATGTAAATAAACAAGTCCAATAATGACATTAGCTGATTAATTGTTTACAAAATTTGCTTTATTCACCAACATAGTCCAATTAGTTTTGCCAATAGAATATATCTGCTGCCTTTCAAATATTTTCAGTGACTAAGACAGGATTTGATTACACTTTTGGAGAGAGGACTCATGAGTTGATGGGGCTGGTAGGAAGTACGGTATGTGTTTCTATGTTGGAAGGACCCACAAATAGCTTCCTCACAACCTCATATTGGTTTGCATCAGTGGTGGGTTGCTCCCGGTTCGGTCCGGTTCTTGCGAACTGGTAGTAATGGTGGTGGGAGGCTCCGCCCACCTGGCCGGATGTCATCATGGACGATTTGCGCATGCTTAGAAGTGCGCACACTCCCATTGTGAACCGGTAGCATAGGTAAGTAGAGCCCACCCCTGGTTTGCATGTAAACTGAGGAGGGTGTTTAATTAGATGATGGCTCTAAATGATTTTAATTGGAGTTTTAATTTTATTTTATAGTTTAGAAATGTGATTTATGAGGTTATCTTTAAATGGCTAGGAAAAACCGCACATTAGAAACTTAAAAAAAGTAATGTAAACAGGCCAGTAATTAGACATGCTAATTTATGTTGATCTAAAAGACTTTTCATTTATACACATATTAGATATGAACGTTTCCCTAATGTGTAAAAATCCCCAGGCAACTTAGTCATTGTTTATTTCTGTTTTATTATCAAATAACGTTTTTGCTGGATTTATAAAGGTTTTTGTATTTGCACAGTTTCCTTCCTCCATGGATCATGTACCATGGAAGAGGAGAGCAGGTTAGCATATTACGAACAAAAAGAGAGACATCTTGGAATTAGCTATAGATTTTATATGCCCTATAAATTTAGTAGAAATTTCTCACTTCCACATGTGCTTGGATATAGAGTATTGGGTAAATTAAATGTGTGTATTATACTTCCTTTGCTGCAGTTTTGATTTTTATTATTGAGGTTTTTAAGTGATTGAATAGGACTTTTAAAATACGTTTTAAAATTAATTTTATTCAAAGAGGATTTCAGAAAGAGTTAAAGAGCTACAGAAGCATAGAAGAAATCGAAAAAAGATTATAAAGATGTAAAGGAAAAGTGAAAAATAACTTCACATTAAGAAGAGAGACAAATTTTTAAAGAAGTAACTTCCGATCAGCAGTTATAAACATAGTAATTACCATCTACACCCTTCCATATTGTATATTATAGTTTCCTTCTTCCCATAAACAAATATTTTAATTAAGAAATCCCTATATTAGCAGTTTATTTTTATCTATTTTCAACAAAAAGTCTTTAAAGGGTTTCCAGTCTTTTTACAAAATGGTTGTATTCTCCTTAATCAAACAAATCAATTTAGTCATTTCTGCAGACTCAGCCATCTTCATAATCATTTCCTCTCTTATTGATGTTTCTGTAGACTTCTATTTTGGGGCATATAATAGCCTCCCTGCAGTTATCATATTAAAACCAATTGTCCACGAGCCTTTTCTAGTTGAGTGTTTGTAAGTTCCAATAAAAAAAAATTCCAGTTTCATCTGAATGTTAATTTTTTAAATTCTCTGCATCACCATGTGGATTTGTGTCCAATATCTTTTCATTTCCCCCAAAATCTACCATGCATGATAAAATGTCCCTTCATGTGGATCTTCCATCTTTGACTTTAGATAGAGTTGTACTTCCCCCTTCAAGAATGGTGTATGATCTGGGGATCTTTCTGGACTTGCAGTGTGGCAGCTGTGGTCAGGGAGGCATTTGCACAAATTCATCTGGTGCACTCTTTCTTAAATTGGGGACTGTTCAGACAGCCACTCATGTCCAATTATCTTGTGGAATGACTACTACAACATACCCTAAATTGGCCTCCCTTGAAAACCATCCAGAAGCTTCAACTGGTTCAGAATGTAGCAGTACAGGCAATGATGTACAGTTTCACTGGTTGCCATTTGGCTTCCAAGAATGATTCAAGGTGCTGGTTGTTACCTATAAAGAGGGAGCATCACAGTGGAGCTGGTTGATAGGTTAACAACAGATCCCACCTCCTTCCCACTCTGCTCCCACCTTCCTCATCTTTTAATTGGGCTGCATGGCTTTTTGTATTAACTTATTTATGTATTTTATCTCATGCAGGTTTTATCTTTTATGATTATAAAGGGCAGCCAATACATTTTTTATTAATAAACAAACAAATCCCTACATATCATAGGCCTTCCCCAACCTTTCTGATTCTGCGGACCAGCAGAGATGGCAGTGTTCTGACCTAGGCTTCCTGATAGCGTAAAAACACACAATGCGTCCCAAAAACCTTCTTTTTATTTCAATGGCTGTAAATTCTGTTTATTCACAGCCCATGCTGAATTACCGAGAGTTTGTAAAGAGTCTGACAGAAGTCTGCCACAGTCCTTCGGGATATGGCTGATAAGCACCCACCTTTATCTCTCTTGACACGCTGCCAAAGACCTAATTGGCAATTATCTTTGCAAGGCCACAAGGAACACAGAGTCAAAACGGAGCTTCAGAATACAAACTGACCAGCATCAACAACGTTGCTTCCTGTAAAGGCCCACATGCCTTTGCTCCTCCTTTATGTCTTATGGGAGGGGCCAATCATATCCAAGCCCTACTCCTGAGTTGTCCCTTTTGTTTCAACTGTTCTTGCCTTCTGGCAGCTCTGCACATGCGCGCACTGGGAACAGGCTCCCCCTGTTCCTCTGCCTCACTGATGTCCGACTCTGGATGCTCCAGAGTCCACATATAATTCCCAGATGGCCCTGGCCCCATCTCCGCCTCCGACGCAGAGCCCTAGTCCGAGCCTTCCCGAGACGCCAGGACTGGCCCATGTTCTTCCTCCCCAGCCTCCTCACTGTCTGACTCTGCTGCCAGCTTCGCAGACTGCCGGCGGACCATAACAGGCAGGGAGGGCAAGAAGGGATGGTTTTGCATGCATGTGCTCACTGCTTTCACAGATGCAGCTACATGCACTTCCATGGACTGGTTCCTAATGGGCTGCAGTCCAGCACTAGTCTGCGGACCGGGGGTTGGGGACCCCTAATCTAAAAGAACCGTGGAAGCGTACCTTCTCTATACTAATACTTGCCTTCTGGAATGAGGGTCCCCTGAGAACTGGATGGCTCTCTCTCTGCTGCTGTTCAGAACAGCTGTAAAGACCTGGCTGTTCACCCAGGCCTTGGCAGAAGGAAAGTAAAACCCCTTGCTTCAATCTGTCTGCTATGGGGCGCTTTTATCTTCTAATGATTTTATTGTAATTTCTTTCATTGTTGTGAGCCACTCAGAGTGATTTGGAGAAAGCTGGCATACAAATTTAAGAAATTATTACTATTATTTATTGATTTTATTTATTAATAATATTGTATAGCTGCCCATTCCACCAAAACTCTTGAGTGGCACACAATAATTGCATAAAAACCTCAAATGTAAAAATAACACATACAAAAATGTACCTTAAGAAATAAATAAAAAACACCAAATATATAAACTCCTAGGTCCATGATGGCGAGCCTATGGCACGCGTGCCACAGGTGGCATTGGTAGCCATATCTGGGGAGGGCGAAAACGGCTTTCCTCACCCCCCCCCCAGAGGCCCTCCGGAGGCCAGAAACGGCTCGTTTGCCAACTTCCAGAAAGTCCATTTTTTGCTGTCCCCAGCCTCCAGAGCCTTTCTAGGAGTCTGGGGAGGGTGAAAATGGGCTTTCCCATCCGCCCAGAGGCCGAAAATTGCCCATTTGCCGACTTCTGATCCAGAAGTTGGCAAACGGTCCATTTCTGGCCTCGGGGTGGTGGTGGTGGCGGCGGCGAAGGCTGTTTTCGCCCTCCCCAGATTCCTAGAAAGGCTCTGGAGGCTGGGGAAAGCAAAAAACAGGCCTACTGTGCCATTGCGTGCCAGGAGTGGGGGAGGGGGTCGCGCGTGCATGCGCGGGGAACAGGGCATATAGAATTATGGGTGTGGGCATGTGCGCGTGTGACACCCCCCCCCCCCACTCCTGGCACATGATGGCAAGAAGGTTAGCCATCACTGTCCTAGGTGAGGATAATACTCCTTTTATTGTGCAAATGTAGGTCTGCAGTTCCAATGTGACGTTTATATATTGAATTAATGATAATGTCTGCAGGAGATTGGCAGGGTGCAGAGTTGGAATGCAAAAGCTATACCCTTTGAATATGTGTATGACGGCGACACACATACATAAGGGATGGGGTTTCTATTGTAACAATCTCTCTGCCATCTTATTGGTTTTAATGCTCCCATCCTGCAGATGCCACTGGATGCAGATGACTTCATTATAATTTCACCTGAACATTATTGGTAAAGTGATTTGCTGTTGCCTTTTTCAGAATGTTTTTGACTTCTTAGTTTAGCCTGTCAATTTTCCTTGTAATTTCTTGCTCAGATACTGACAGGGCCAACACTGCCTAGTTTCTTTCAGAATCAGTCAAGGATGAGTAGGTGGTACCACCTGCAGTGTTTTTTAAGATTTAACATGCTATAACTGGCTTCCTTTTGTAATACTTATGAATCATGGCATTTATGCCTATAAAATGAAAATGTACCCATTATTGTACTTTCAGCAGTTGAGGCCTTTTAATCCAAAGCTATTTCTACATGCAGGGACTCTTGCTCTTTTATTAAGCAGAAATAATATATTGTCCATATTTCTAAATGGATTTCTTTCCTTTATTATAAAGGGAAGGTTTCAGGTTTTCATCTCAAGAAGCTGCTTCAAGTTTTGGTGATGATCGGTTATTAATAGAAAAATTTATTGATAATCCTCGCCACATAGAAATTCAGGTTTGTGTTCTTCTCTTTCGACTTTCAGTGTGGGGTTGTTATCTAGGTTTTGCTGAGTTGTTTCCCCCCCTTGTATTGTCCTTTATTATTAAATTAGTAGGAATGATTTTCATGCTAAAGATGAATGAAGAACTTTAATCTGTGAATATTTGTGTAGAAAGGTTGCTGAACTGAAAGCCACTCAGTAACTTAATCTAACACTTTGTATTATATAGAACATTGAGATTAGAAAAACAGTTTAACATAATTTATTCTGGCAAAATAGTCCCATTATTATTCCTTTTTGTCCTAATATTGTAATGTTACAAACTACCTAGAAATGAAGGATTCTGCATGCCTAAAAAGATTTAGATTAATGGTTTCCTTAATAGGAGCTGCTTCCGTAGCGTGTAAACTACTTTTCAAGTACAAATTTTAAAAGCTTTTTCTTTTGGTGCCTTGGTTATCAGTTTTTTACCAATATCACCAGAAAAGGATAGCCAACCATTTTGACTGCAGGAAAAAGAAAAGTAATCCATAACAGGACAATGCCTTTTAAATCAGTGTAGTAAGTTGAGGGTAGAGGTTCGTTCTCCAAGCTTGTGGGGTTTTTTTTTTTTACGAACATTTCTTTACCAGGCTAGGTAACCTCTTCAGTGGAATTTAAGGGATGTCAGTGTTGATGTTCTTCTTCTTATAAGGCCTTCATGTGGTCCAGGGGTGGGTTCTACTTATTTTTACTACCAGTTCACAACAGGATCACGCATGCGCAGATCGCTGATGACAACATCCGGGGCGGGGGGCGGAGCCTCCTGCCAGTTTTACTACTGGTTTTTGCGAACCGGTCCGAACCGGGGGCAACCCACCACTGATGTCATCAGTAGGTCTTGTGAGTAGTGTAGTATAGTAAGTGCCCCAAAAGAGTCTGAAAGATTTCAAACTCTTCAGGCTTTTCATCAGTCAGGATGGTAAACAAAACGTTTGTGTGATATCATCACACACGTACAAAAGGAGCACATATTTCATCATGATATTGTAGTATTCATCCATCATTTATTCCCCATCCTTCTCTGGATGGCCAAGCCTAGTGTTCTACCACAGTGAATCTGATTCAGCAAGATGCTGGAGCCAATTCAGACTTTTTCTGGGTCGAACTTCTCAACCTTCTTCTAGCATATTTCCTACTTTTTACGGTATTCCTTTCACAGAGAAAAAACCTAAACTGAATAGAAGTATAATATTTATTCTTTTCTTTATTTGTGTAGAACACAAACAGATAAATTATTAATTCAGATAGATGCTCCGTGGTACCATTGATGAAATATTTTCACTGAAACTAGTAGCTACTTGAAGTAGAGAATGAATGTAATTTTTTAAACAATTAACCCTGAGTTCTTATTAGGTATTGGCTGACAAGCATGACAATGCATTATGGCTGAATGAAAGGGAATGCTCAATTCAGAGAAGAAACCAGAAGGTTATTGAAGAGGCACCAAGGTGAGTACAGTGTACTCTTCAATGAGCATAAAGAAAATTTAATAAAATGCTAAAACTGAATTGTATAACTTAATGGTAATAAAAACTAAGGATCGTTGAACTAGTTGCTAATCTGAAGTCCTTTCATGAGCGTGAAAAAAATTTAAACAAGAGTAAACTACTATGTTTTAATGGTTGCAATATTATTTGGTGCTAATGCTTTGTTGCCTGAAAATCTTTTGATGAGAGAGAGATTTCTTTATTGCTTCTGGTTCCTTGAGAATAAAAATATTACATTTTAGCTTTTCAAATGCTAGAGTACTTTTAACAATAAATAGTAGAAGATAATTTCAGGAAATGGAATACATCCTTATATGATTTTTCCATAAGTATTATATAGATGCTGTATTTCCTAAAGGCTCCACTGCTGAGATGAATAAAACCTTAGTGCCTTATTAAATCTCCCCATTGATTTGCAATCTGGCACAGAAGTGAACTGAATAGTCATTAAAGAAATTCCTGGTTTTTACATACATTTCATAGTTCATACACTACATTCTCTTTCGGTCCAGACCATCATGTTTGCTTCCACTCAGCTATAGACTGCTTCCTTCCAGAAGCAGTTCTTTCAGAAATGGAAAGAAGTCATGATTCAGAGAACTGCTGATGCATGATAGAATTGCCCTTGTGTGTATGCTTATAAAAGTTTCTCTGGATGTAGGCTTGTACATACTAATGAAGAAGGAGGTGAATTTGTCATAAATCCATTCTCTGTGTGTACATTACACACACATTACACTCTGTGTTCACTAAGACGGGTCCCCAACCCCCCGGGCTGCAGCCCACTACTGGTCCATGGTCCGTTTGGAACCGGGCCACGGGAGTGGCTGGCCAGTGCATGTGCGTGCACAGCTTGTGCGAGCAGTGGGCTAGTTTCCCTCTCCCCCTGCCCGGCTGCCAAGGCATAAGGGTTGGAGACTGCTGCACTAAGATATGATTTGTTCTACTTCTTTGAGGTAAAGGTTGAATATGGAGCAGTGATGTTTTAGGAAAACAAGAGTGCTGTGAATGTTGCAGATCCTTTTGAAATAATACTCCTTTTATTTATCCAACTGCTATGTCCCTTCTCTGTTTTTCCTTCCTTCCCTGGTGTATTTTATTTTCTTAGTTGATGAGCAGGCACACTGACTTTATTTATCTTTATTCCTGTATGTTGCCTGGCTCCTTTATAGAAACTTAATAAACACAGATTTTAAAACCATTTTGAACACAGGAAATACCTTCTGTTGCACAGTTTATTCTTTGATTCTCTTGCTGTTCAGATAATTATGTTTCTTTGATTTACCGCGCTAATATAAGAAACATAGTAACATACTTGTTGGTCCTTGCATTGATGAGAATAGCTACAGATTATGAGATTACACTTTTTAAATGAAAAAAAATATCTGCATATCTGATCTGCTTCATGTGTCTTACACATGGTTGGTAGATAAATGTGAACATTTGTAAAGGTAAATAAAAACTTCGAGTGTTTTGAAGTACTATCAGAATACAATGAAAAGACATTGCCAGGGTATATATTTTTCTGAGTTGATATGCCTTTGGCCTCTGGAAGATGATATATTTAGTGTCCTGTAGTGAGGAGACTTGCAGGCTGGGGAGCAGTCTTGAGAGTGAATCCCAAGAGGGCTTCACAACTGTACTCTAAGGCAGAAGAACAGCTGTGCTCAGGGTGGAACGAGGAGGAACCATGCTGTGTAAACAGATGAATCAAAGTAAGAAAAATAGAAAATTAAAACTTTCAGTTTTGGAGTAAAATTGAGACAATAATTTAAAATGCAAGCTGTTACTGTCATTGGATGTCAGATACCGTATTGTAGGCTAAAGTTGAAATGGCAATTCAGTTTGGGATTTCATTTCAGATTTTTCTCTGAACATTCTATAATGCATTACCCATTTGTAAGTACAAAAAGTAGACGGTAAATGTCTACATAAAACATTGCAAACTGGACATATTGCATACTTTTATATGTTTAGTCATAAACATAACAATGTTTTTAATTCACTAAAACTATTTTTAAAATTCTTAGAATGCCAATTATAGCTGTGCATCAGATTTTCTTCTAAACATTGTAGTGATTTAGTAAAAGTAGTGAAAGAAAGTTTCATTGATTTGTCTATCTGGTGCAATAATACTATAGGGTTTGCATTTTAAAGGATTAAAACATTATTTAAATAATCAATCCTATTACTAAGCCTGGCATGCAACAGTCATAACTTGTACACAGTGTGCAGCCTGGGTACTTTAATTCTAGCAATTAAAAGATCAAAAGACAAGAGTTGAAACAATGTCAAATAAAGCCACATTTTGATTGTTTAGCATACAGGTATCTGAATATAGGATTCAGTTCTTTATTTCAACCATTTGTTTCTTTACTTCAATTTTCCTGGACTAGTCCACCTTAAGAAACATCAAATTTTAATCAGAGGCTGCTGGAAACAATTCTATAACTAATCTCATGATTTTCTTGGCCTCATTTCCAGCCTCTCCCAGAATTCTTCCTGTAGTTTTTAAAATGAGCAAACCTTCTCTCTTTTTGTAAAAAGAAAAAAAAATGGCTGGGGGTATCTGCTTTTGTGTACTGCATGTGACAGAAAGCATCTGTCCCGTGGGGGAATGTATACTGTGTAGTCAACAAATAGTCTATAACAGTGGTCCCCAACTTTTCTGACTTGGCGGTCTGGTGGAGGGAGGGGAGAGGGATTAGTTCCCTGTGAGTGGCAGGCAGGCATGCAAAGACATGTGCAGCTCAATTTCTGTGAGCAGCAGGTGCGTGCGATTGCCCCTCATACAAATGGCGGTTGGCACTCGTGTGAGGGGCACTTTGCGCACAAGCACAAGACAGTTGGGGACCCCTGGTCTATAGAATTGTAAATGTATGTTAAGCAAGCATAATTATTATTTTACCTTTTTTCTTTTATATTTCAGTTTCTAAAAGCTAAAAGGTATAAAATAGTCAAATTTATTTTTACAGAATTTATTTTAAATCCCCCCCCCTTTTTGTTGTTGTTGTTGTTGTATACATAGCACCTTCTTGGATGCCGGAACACGTAAAGCTATGGGAGAACAGGCTGTAGCTCTTGCCAGAGCTGTAAAATACTCATCAGCGGGAACAGTGGAATTCCTTGTGGATTCAAAAAAAAATTTCTATTTTTTGGAAATGAATACTAGATTGCAGGTATGTGGAATAGAAAAGATGGGAGGAGAGGGGAATGTGTTTATGGTTCGGGTGGGGTTAGAAATGATTTTGTAATGCTAAAAAATATGCATTACTGTATTTCAGTTTGTTCCTTCAAATCTAGTGCAAAAAACCCCAACCATTACGAAAATACTTTGTCCGAGGTAGATTTCTTCTTCTAAATATATATTTATGATAGTAATCTGTTCAAAAATAATATTTTTAGTTAATTTTAAAATCTTGGTAGTAGAAAAAAAAGAAATGGCTAGGTAGCTCAGTCCACATGGATTTTTACCTCAAACGTGTGTTCTCTCTCATATTTATTGAAACACTACAAAGTAGGTAGTTTCTGTTCTGCCAATAACCTTGGAAGGAAGTTACCATGACTTTAGAAACACGTCCTAAATACCTTGTTGCATTAAGTTAAGACATAAATGTGCAGTTAAGTTGATAGACCTCTGTTCACAATAATTCTTATTATCAAAAATCTTTTTCAGGTTTGCTTTTACTTGGAGCCCCCTCCCCTCAGTTAAATGTTCTGAATGGTGTGCTGTAGGAATGTGTGGTGACAATGTTTGTGTTTGTTAACTTCCTTCTTTCTCCCTTTGCTAGTGAAGGGGTTATTCTAAGAGATCTGTTTCTATTAAATGTAAGTCCATATTCGATTGGAATAGTACAGGTAATTCTCAACTTATGGAAACAATTGGGACTGAAATTTTCATTGTTATGCAATGAGGTTGTAAAGGCAATCCTTGGAGTTCCAATTCCCATTGTTAACTGAATTCCATGGTGAATAGGCAAGGCAATTTCCTTCTGGCTTTCCACAATCAAAGTCAATGGAAATCGTGGCAGGAAATTGTAAGATATGTGAGTGGCTGGTGTGGTACAAGCTCAGAGGGACTGGAGGAGAGGGCATGAATGGGGGACACTTACTCCAGAGATTTGCAAATTTTCCTACCAGCTTCCCCATTAACTTTCTGGGGAAGCCAGCAGGGAAGGTCACAAATGATAATTATGTGATCATGGGGCATTGCAGTTAGCTGTAATTGCAAGCCAATTGCCAAGCACCCAGATTGCGATCATGTGACCATGGAGGTGCTGGGATGGCCGGAATGCAAAAGATCGGTTGTAATCACCATTTGTTCAGCACTAAGGTAACTTGGTCACTGAGTGAAAAGTTGTAAAATGAGGACTGCCTGTAAGCAATGGTTTACTGCAGATCGTTATTGAATTTTATAATATTTTTACTTGTATTGAGAAAGAAGAGTGTTGGAAAGACGAACAGTTTGATCCTTACTGGTATTTCTTTTGCAATGGCAAGGGTTTGTTGTTTTATTTGCTATTTTGAGCTTAGTGTCTTTTTCACTATTTCATTGTGATCACTGAGGAACAATGGAAGCAAAAGCCTTTCCAGATGGAGAAACCACTATAGTTGGAAAGAAAGATTATTTAAATGTTGTTTAGACAATTTGAGAAGATTTGTTCTTTCCAACTTTATCAGAAATATACTAACCTTTAATTAGAATGTTTGTCAAGTACATTTCTCTAATTTTTCTGTCTTGGTTGCATATTGTCTCTAATTAGTGTTTCAGTTTGAAGTTGGTGAGTAGCAATCTTACTGGCCTCATCACCAGTTTTCCCAGTTGATTTGTCACTTTTCTCCAGCCTTCAAGTTTGATGTCAGTTAGCAGACCTATATCTAGTTGTTCTTTTTGTTTTCTTTCACAATCAAAATTTAAAATCCGGATGATTGTCCCCCCCTTTAACTCTACAATTATAACATTGCAGATGTGTTTTTGCTCACAGTCACTTTGAATGGGGTTTTCTTCTCCCCCAACTAGTATCTAAGTTTGGTGTTTGGCATTTTTTTTTGCATACTGCCTTAACTATATTATTAGTGGCTGAATTATAGATGGCTCTCCTTTTTAATTTCCTGTGCAGGGACCCTCTTTTAAAACTAGTTATAATTTTTTAAAAATTATTTATTTAGGAGCAAGTTCAATTTATGACTAAAACTTATGCTGTGTTTCTTGCTTGCTTTTTAATTTAGTTCATTTAACTGATCACCTATTTTTTTCCTTACTGGGGGATACTATAACATATGGTCAGAGGTGGCATTCAGCAGGTTTTGACTAGTTCTGGAGAACTGGTAGCGGAAATTTTGAGTAGTTCGGAGAACCGGTAAATACCACTTCTGACTGGCCCCACCCTCATCTATTCTCCGCCTCCCGACTCCCAGTTGATCAGGAGGAAATGGGGATTTTGCAGTAACCTTCCCCTGGAGTGGGGAGGGAATGGAGATTTTACAGTATTCTTCCCCTGGAGTGGGGTGGGAATTGAGATTTTACAGTATTCTTTCCCTGCCACACCCACGAAGCCACACCCACCAAGCCATGCCAACAGAACTGGTAGTAAATTTTTTTGAATCCCACCACTGCATATGGTACATATGATATGGTAGGCATGCCCATTGCAGAGAAAATGACAATATTGCAACATAAAAACTGATATTAGAGAGCCTCGTTGGCACAGTGGTTAGAATGCAGTACTGCAGGTTACTTCTGCTGACTGCCAGCTGCCTGCAATTTGGCAGTTCAAATCTCATCAGGCTCAGGGTTGACTCAGCCTTCCATCCTTCCAAGGTCAGTAAAATGAGGACTCAGACTGTTGGTGGCAATATGCTGACTCTGTAAACTGCTTAAGAGAGGGCTGTAAAGCACTGTGAAGCGGTACATAAGTGCTATTATTATTAGAAGCTGCTGCCATTCAAGTGTTCGATCTTGCAATTAGCAGTGGTCCATGTCTCACTGTCATTTAGCCGCGTACATACAATTTTTCAAAATTATTTGATCAATGTATTATACTGGAAACCTAATGCCAAATTCTCATTTGATCTACATACGAAAATGTGTAAATGAAAAATGTTCTTCTGTATTGACCCTTTAGCTAGAAATACTCTCTGAATGTGTTTTAAGAGATCCTTGATTTTGGCTATTTTACCAATAACTATACTCACAAGTTTCTTTTAAAGAAGAATTACCTATTGAAAACAAAGATTGACACAAATATAAAGAATCAAGCTATTCAAATACTTTTTAAGTTTGAAAAATATGATTCATAAAGATAACAATTACCTACATTTGCCTAAGACTGACTAGAAATGTGAGAATTCAGGACACGATTAAGCCTGCTTAGGTCTGGAAATAGATCAGTAAGGAAATTGTTTTGTATCAAACTGAAAGATGGTAAAGCGTTTGGAATGAGGAGAAAAAAGAGAAAAATGTAAGCAGAAGGTCTTTATAGGGGGACAAATGTTCAAGTTGCCACAAGCAGTTTCGTCTTCTGTTGATGTAGAGCAGGGGTGTCAAACTCCATTGCATCACAGCCCGGATCATGTCATATCGTGATATTTTTTACCTTTGGGGAGCCGGGGTGGGCATTCCTGCATGGGCCATATGCGGCCCATGGGCCGCCAGTTTGTCAGGCCTGATGTAGAGGATTACAGAAATGGACTTGAAAAAAAAAGCAATAACTGTTGGGAAGATTTCAACAGGAAAATGGGAAGATGAGAGAAAGAAACTCAGATTGTTCCACCTTGATTTTCTTTGATTTAAGAGGGACAGAAGGAGCAACACTGTCAGGCTTTAAAGATTTTGTTGTTATGGCCTGTATCAATAAAGTGGATTTTTTTTGTTTGTCTCTTGGTGCCTGTTTCTTGACCTGGCGTGCCTCAAAGGGGCTGACACTTGATATGCAAGCTTTAGCAAATATGATCATCTCAGCACCTGAATACTGCGATGGACTTTAGCTGAAGCATTTTTGGCAGACAAATCTCCAAGCATTTAAGAAAGAGTTTGTTTTGGCAAATTTCTCTCTATTCGGCGAATGTTTTATTTGAATTGTGATCTTTTTCTTCGTAAGATAATTACGTATCTCTGATTCTCTTTGGGACAATGTTACATGATTTAACACTACTGAAACTGGATGGGCTCTGAGGCAATCTTGGTTTGAAATGGGTACGTCAAACAACACTTGGAGAAGAGTGGATGTTGATTATTTGGTGTGTAACAGTTACACCCTTCCACCCAAACATTACAAAGGACAGGATTTCCCTTAGAGGAGGAAAGATTCTGACAAAGGTATAAGGAAATGTCTTTTCTATTGAATAAGGCTACAAAGAGAATTGCAAAAAGGTTTCATAAATACTTTTCCAACATGAATGTAGTTTTAAGAAGAAATTCTAGTGACAAAAGCATTGCTTTTGGTGTTGGCATATGCTTTAATATGATGGATATATTAAATTATATTAACTTCAAACAGATTCAGCATGTCCCTTTACAGTTAGTATTTCACTTTCATGGTCTTATTCAAGTATAGAGAATTTTGAGACAGATTTGAACAATTGCTCCTCTGTGTTTCTGTTCAGAATCAAAACTGAATATTTGCAGTAGATTTAAACCAGATTTTTTTTCCTCAGGTCAGACATATGTAACTTAGTACAATGTGCAAAAGATGGTAAGCATGGTTTTAAACAAGTCATTGTTCGATTTCTATGAAGACTAGCTAGAAAGAATAGAGAAAATTGCTAATCTTTTTCCTGACCTGATAGAGGGGCTTTAGTTCTTATTTCTCTCTTTACTGTACCCTGATAAATTAGCTTTTTCATGACAGCTGGGAAAAAGGCAGAATCTGGTGGAGCCTAACTCTTGGAAGAGTTAATGATGGTTTCCAATTTGCTATAACCTAGAAAATGGCTGCTGGAAATAGAAAAATAAAAATGCAAAAAATAATAAATTCACTGTTAAAATAACAATGACAGTGTGTGTATGCTGTTCTTAGTATGAAAATAAACATAGAATAAAAAGACAATTAACTATTGTTTCAATCAAAAGATTTTATTGTTGAAATATCCAACTGTTTTTGCATGTACTTTGCTCTCCCACCCTTTTAGAACTGCTTTTTACAAAGAAACCATATTGATGGAACAGGCAATAATGTTTTTTAGAGACAGTGATTAAACTAATTATATAAATGTTGATAAATATTAAACCTGAAGAAATATTTTGCTTTCAGAATGAGTTTGTACCTAGCTTGACCATAAAAATTGAAACACTATGTTATGGTAACTATGGGGAGGTTACTATATTTCATATTAGAAAGAAAACTTAATTTAAAAAATACAATAAAATGACACAGTTAGAATGATTCAGAAGTTTCAGATATATTGAAAAAAGTTTCAGTAGTTATAGATACCTTAAAAAAGTAAGAAAAAAAAGTCAGATTTCCGGAGAAAATAAATATGTTTCTCCCAAGTGTGTTGATAATTTACATATTTGATAGGGTAGAACTTCAGTGTAGATGAAGAATTTCTCGACATTTCATCAAGGGTCTTAATAAGATTGATATACCTGGAAAGTATTAAGTATTTGACACTGAGTCCTAAAGGAAGCGTCTTAATCATATAATAAAACCTTCATTTTAGTATAATATTTAGAATGGTGCTTATTTCAGTGATGTCACTGAAACAGCTAAGTTATCTTAAAATATGGTGGTGTAAAATTTTAAATGCACAGAGAGCTAATTATAAGTGCCATCTGTTAATTTTACTCCTTTTTTTGGCAAAGACTATCATGGAGATATTACATCCGACAAAATGTTATCCTTCAATTATGTACTTCAAACAAATACTTCATTTGTTCAGTAACCTTTTTTGTGTCACAAATACATGAAGTATGACAACTCTTAGTGGAGAAATGTTTGTGAAATAGTGTTTCTTAGGACATAGTATTTCAAAGACATAGTATTTCAGCTGCAATAGCACTTTACAATAAAACAAAATGATTAAATCCATCCTTCCTTCCTTCCTTCCTTCCTTCCTTCCTTCCTCCCTCCCTCCCTCCCTCCCTCCCTCCCTCCCTCCCTTATTATGCTAACCTGCTCTTTAAATGCACTTATATTATCATTATTTAAAGTCAAATTTGCAAAGTTAAAATATACATTATATAAATCTGTCTTACTAGTCAGACCAACTCCTGCACCACCTCTCCTTTTTGGTTTAACTGGGAGTGAGGGTATTCCCATGACAGCATCATCCTGAGTTGTTAGCAGCTATTTGTTGAGAGCATGCAGTGATTCTACTGGTCCAGCTCTGCTATTATTCATGCTAAGCACTACAGAGATAAGTCTGTATGGAAAAAAAACAACAACCCTGAAGTATCCATCTGCTCATTTCTGCTACACTGCATTGATGTAAGATTACGCTAATCTCGTTGCTTGTCAGGACAGGTTAGTGAAAGCAGGCGTGTGGGTAAGACTTAGCTAGTCTGATTCTATGGAAGATTGTAGGCTGCTCCTGTACACGCCATGTTAAGTGTAGCAGAACGGGTTGATTATCAGCCAGCTTTTTGAGACTCAGTCAAAATGCTTTTGTATTTCTAGATTAAAAGTTGTTCTCTTTTTTAAAGTCACTTCCCCAAAACAAATGTATTCTTATCCTTCCATCCATCCAGTCTACTTTAGCCATTATTTACAATTATTCTTTGCTTGGTTTTATTGTATATCTATTTTCTGCAATAAATAACAGACATATAGTTTATGTACCTCTTGTGTGACAAAGAGGATCATCCGTATTCCGTACTGTAAATTAACATTTCCACTCCACACCGAATTTTTGTTATCAGGTTGAGATATTAGAAAGTTTTGTTGTGTTTTGACTGACTGACTGACTGACAGTTCTTAACCTTGCAGGTTGAACATCCCATCACAGAATGCATTACCGGTTTGGATCTGGTCCAAGAAATGATCCGTGTTGCTAAGGGATACCCTCTCAGGCACAAGCAGGCTGATATCCCCATCAACGGCTGGGCAGTTGAATGTCGAGTATATGCGGAGGTAAAAAATAACTCTTAGTAGCCGGAAGAAGAATTGGTGTAGAAGAAACTTGTTAGGTGTTGGGAGAAGCTAGGATTTCTTTTTATCTTGTTCCATTCCATGTGCATGAATGAAGTTTTTCTTTTTCATTCATTTTATAAAATTCTCTATGATCTAGAGAATAATATAATATATTGGGAAAAAGATTATAATGGTATTTCAACATTTTGTACAACTTTGCTTATTTATGAAAGCAAAGGCAATGTACTGAGCCCTTAAAAAATGGTCTGAAAAGAAAATGTGGTTGCTGTACATTTCCAGTAGATATTATAGACTATATATCTATTATATAGTAGGCTTCATGGCTAAATATTATAACCAATAATAGTATTTTTAAAACATCCCTTTTTATTTGGAATTGATCAAGTTAACTTTTATAAATTGTGCCACTGGGATTTGAAAGCAAAAGTAGAAGTTGTTTTCTATTTTAAAGTCACTGTTAGAATAATTTGTTCAGTTCTCTTTATATTGGATAACACATGTTATTTTATGTTTTTCCCCTGTTTACTCTTTTCCTCTGAGTGTTCTTCAAATACAACTTACATGACTGAGGATTTGAATACAATAATACATACAATAATGTGGAAATTTTATCCACATGTTTGGGTCAAACAGTGCAAATTGCCTTTATACTGGGATGCATGCCTTAAATATAACAGTGCTATTAATTCATCCAGGGTATGATCCTGAAAACCCTGAGTCTTGTGTACAATTCCAGACGTACTTGTCTGCAGAATATTACTGTGTGTGCGTGCGTGCGCGCGCACGCGTGTGAGCGTGAATGTGATGAACGTGTGCTCTTAGCTTGTCCCCTACTATTGTGCTTTCTTTTAGAAAGGTTGCCCTTGCTTTAATAAAGGCACAGCAGGAAGTTTTTAGCTTTAACAAATCGTCCATGACTTGAATAGAAGAAGCAGTTTCATAACCCTACTAAAATAAGTCATTTGGAGAACAAAATATAGTTGGTCCATATTTAAAGTGGAGGAAATGCTTAGTTTCCCAGTGGCTTAACCTTGCTTCCTGTGCTTTGTCTTACAAAGTTAATACCACTCTGTGTTTTGAATTTCATTTCAGGACCCTTACAAATCTTTTGGTCTGCCCTCTGTTGGCAGATTGTCTCAATACGAAGAGCCCCTGCATGTCCCAAATGTAAGTAATTCTGATGTTTTATTATTTCTTATTTTCAAAGCATGAAGAATTCATAGATTTCATAGTGTTTTGCAGATTTAGAAGAGTTCAGGACTTCTTAAGGCTAGTTGTCCTAAACTATTTCTATAAACCAAGGAGGAATGTAGTTAATTATAATAATTAGTGGTAATTAGAAATTAATTTACTGTACCCACAACAAACCCAAACAAACAAACAAACAAACCCCCAAACACCATATATACTGGGATGTAGATCTAAATAAACTCAACCATTCTACATAGTCATTCTTTAAAGTGTTGGACTAACCATAACATAATTCTGACTTTTATAATGGAATGCTTCTATTTCTTTAGCTTTTTAAAGCTTTTTAAAAGATGAAAGGCAATTTTCTATACATAATGAAAAATGCTTTATTATACTGTACAAAGTTTTTTTTTGGAGTTCTTGTTTAATTGGTTATTACACAAAAGACAAGTGCATTTCTGTTCTTCAAAGTAGCCAAAAAATTGGGTACATAAGCATGGAATGGCTTTGTGATACTGCTGTAAACACGATTATTTACCAATATTAGTTAGATGGGGGAACCGTTATACTCCTGAATTTTGAATTTGGTGAAACTGAATATAGGATTTATTTGATTTCTAAAATTGTTTTTGCTTGTATGATTCCTATAGAAGTTTGACACTTGGGGGGGGAGGCTTTAAGAATTCAAGCTGTGTTTAAAAGCAGAAATACAACATATAAAGGTTTAGTAAATTCTATATAATATTAAATGGAAGATTTAAAAAACACACACACACGTTACAGAATGTGTCTTAATCACTTTTAATGAAAACCAAATGAACTAAGGGAGAATTTCCAGTAATTACTCTGGGGGTGGGTTGAGGTTTTTCACCATGGTGTAATAGCTAACAGGATGTCAAATATTTTGCCCTTGCAAGTTTTTGCAATTTGCAATATTCCGAACATGAGACCTGTTGAAAGTACAAGTGATAATGGACAAACTCTACCTCCTATGGTCTTTGTCCCACCAAATCTTTCTTCAATTAATGCTGCAGCAGGAGTTTTATGTAATAACATTTGCACTTATGAGCCATCCAGAGAAAGGAAAAAACAATTAAAATACCTTAAATGTTCTGCTTACTGCTGTTATTTGCTTGTGCGAATGTTGCATGTCAGCTAAATGGATCACAAAATAGATAAAGTGATTGGGTGCAAGAGAGTGCATGCTAAGCTTTGTCTATCATTATTGCTGGGAGCAATCAAATTGATGCCAGCAGGACAGTAGATGCGTTGACAGCTGTAATTATGTATCTCCATGGTGATCACTTTTGGCCTGTCATGGAGGCCTGCAAGTCCCCTCCTTTGCAAGCATTTAATCAGATTGGGCTGTCACTTGTCAGGTAGACATGGTGGGTTGGGAGCTGTGCTTAGGGGAGAGGTGAATTGAAAATGAAGGGTGGGAGATGCCTGATAGATTCACATGCTCCATCATGATACTAAGGAAAGAAATTTTAATTATGTTGGACGCCTAAGAGTAATGATTTTTTGAGGATTTCATATGAAGTGCCTGGGCCTTTCCCTTTTGGTGTGCTCTCACCACTGTGTTAAAATAGCACTTTTTTTTTTTTGCAAATTGTGTTGGTTTATTTTCTTTTTCTTTTTATAAGCAGCAGGGCACTTTTGAAATTAAGAGAATATTCTGTCAGTTGCATGGGTCCTATAAATTTATGGAAATAGTACAGTAAAACATTTCTCTGCATTTCCCTTATAAAGATTAATCGTTTCTTCTATTTCCAAAATTGACCAAAAGAGAATTATTTGCCAAAAGAGAAAGGTATAGTCAGAGAGTTCTAGTGATTAAAGTACCAGGCTAGAAACCAAGAAACTCTGAGTTCTAATCCTGCCTTAGGCAAGAAAGCCAGTCATCCTTTCTCAGCCCAACCCACTCACAGGATTGTTGTGGGGAAAATAAGAAGAGGGAATATTAGGTATGTTTGCTACCTTGAGTCATTTATAAAAATAATAATGGGAGGATATAAATAAACATTAAATAATAAAAATAGTGCAGAAGTACAGTTCCGTTCAGTGATTAAAACTTCAGACTTGCAATGGTCATGAAATGATTTTTTTTTGTTTAATATAAGCATAATAGAGCTTATATGTATATTATATATATGTATATATTATAATATATGTGTATGTGTGTGTGTGTGTGTGTGTGTATATATATATATATATATATATATATATATATATATATATATATATAATATTATAATAAATATATTATATTACATCACCTTGAAGTGATGTCCCGGTGCCTGGAGGCCATGCGGATATGGATGGGGAGAAACAGACTCAGACTCAACCCATCCAAGACCGAGTGGCTGTGGTTTCCAACATCCCGATATAGTCAGTTGGTGCCATCACTGACTATTGGGGGCAAGTTGTTGGCCCCCACGGATAGGGCTCACAACTTGGGTGTCCTCCTGGACTCACGGCTGTCTTTAGAAGAGCATTTGACAGCTGTGGCTGGGAGGACTTTTTATCAGGTCCGCCTGATTCGCCAGTTGCGTCCCTTTCTGAATTGGGACTCGTTAGGTATGGTCACTCATGCCCTTGTCACCTCACACCTGGACTACTGTAATGCTCTCTACATGGGGCTCCCCTTGAGGAGCACCCAGAGGCTCCAGCTGGTCCAGAATGCAGCCACACGGGTGGTTATGGGAGCAACGGGGCGCTCCCATGTGACCCCCCTCCTGCGCGAGCTGCACTGGCTCCCGGTGTGCGCTTCAAGGTTCTGGTTACCACCTTTAGAGTGCTCCATGGCTTAGGACCGGGGTACCTACAAGACCGCCTTCTGCCACCAGTAGCCTCTCACCGACCAGTACGCTCCCATAGAGAGGGGCTCCTCAGGGTGCTGTCAGTGTCGACTGGCGGCCACCAGGGGGAGAGCGTTCTCTGTGGGGGCACCTGCCATCTGGAATGAGCTCCCCCCAGAGATATGGAGGATCCCAGATTTACGCACTTTCCGCCGTGCCCTCAAAACATTTTTATTCCAGCAGGCTGGTCTGGCTTGACTCTCCCTTTTAAATCTGCTTTTAAGTTTTTATACAAATTGGGTATTCTTAAATTCGTTTTTGGGCCAAAATTATTTAATATATTTTTAAATGGTTTTTAACTTTTGTATATGTATTTTTACCCTGTGGCTGTTCACCGCCCTGAGTCCTTCGGGAATAGGGCGGTATATAAATAAAATAAATAAAATAAATATTATTATATATATACGATGCGGTGACTCAGTGGCTAAGACCCTGTCGATCGAAAGGTCGGCAGTTCAGTGGTTCAAATCCCTAGTGCTGTGTAACGGGGTGAGGTCCCGTTACTTGTCCCAACTTCTGCCAACCTAGCAGTTCGAAAGAACATAAAAAATGCAAGTAGAAAAATAGGAACCACCTTTGGTGGGAAGGTAACAGCATTCCATGCTCCTTTGGTGTTTAGTCATGCCAGCCACATGAACATGGAGATATCTTCGGACAGCGCTGGCTCTTTGACTTTGAAACAGAGATGGGCACCGTCCCCTAGAGTCAGGAACGACTAGCACATATGTGCGAGGGGAACCTTTACCTTTTTAATAGAGTTTATGTAAGGGGCCAGGCTTGCCACCAATGAAGTAACAAGACATACATACCCTTGTTTATATGCACTAATTTTTTAAGACCCATGGTAACAAATACTTAAAGTAGTATTCCTCATTATAGGAAATTACCAGCTATGCACATTTAAGAACCGAAGCGGTGCCCTGCTGGTTTAGATCTCTGGCCCATTTAGTTGTCCAGCAAGCTCTTCTCAAAGTGGACAACCAAATGCAGAAGGAAACCTAGTAGTCTCCCAGCTGAAAGTCTTCAGAGGCAGTCAGAATGCCATCAAGGCTAATTCAGCTCTCCAAAGTTATAACTAATTCAAATGATTGCTGCCACCTTGTTGCATAACAAATCTTGTTTCATGAGGAAATATATTCCCTTCTTTTTAGGTTACTCTGGCTTTAATTCTTTAGCTTAAAATTTTTGAAGAGATATGTTTATATTGGAAAATTACTTTGTTCCCTTCCTTGTTTTGTTCTTAAAAATTTAATTGTTATAAATATATATTTTGTGGTGATGCAGAATTTTGAAAGTTAGTTTTCTTTCAAACCTCAATAGTTGTGCTTGCATATTTTCTCTTCTCCTGTGGAATGAGGATGGCTAAAATCATTGTTTTGATGACTGGGCATTTCTAAGGCATCTTGTTTGTTTTCTAAAGAAGGTGCTTGACAGTTGCTGTTTGAATTAAGAAGCCTGCATTAGTAAATGTGTAATTATAAAGCACAATTCATCTTTTTTTTTCATCATGAAAGAATGTGATGCAGTTTTCATAGAGTAAAGCCTATTAGGACATGTCATTTGGATAATAAAGTCATCAGTGTGACCTCATGTGGATATTGTAGACAAGAGGTTCTACATCTGGTCCCTTGATAATTGCCTAAATTAAAATCTAAAAGCCTAACAGCCGTTGGGTTGACCTCTTTCTGCCTTGTTGCAGACAGATGAACTGCTGTTTTATTACAAAAAATTCTTTTCCCCAGGTGAAGATTGAAGGGACTTTCTAAGCTGCTTCTTTTCCTCAGCCCTCCAAACTCAAATGCAATATTTTGTGTTATATCTCTTTCATCTCATCAGGTTTAATTTTTCTTCTCAAAATTATCAGAGACTCTTAAATTATCTTATTTTTTTTAAAGAAAAGTCTTATTTGTTTCAGTTAACATGCTTTACAAATTTCAAAAACATCAAGGACTTATTCTGGAATTAGTTATTTAATAATTAATATTTATTTTTAATGTGCACATTATTTTTAATGTGGTAAAAAGTAAATAGATTAAAATTATATTAATTAATAACACTAAGTTTTGTTGGTTAATTAACAGTTACCAGAGTTTTCAAACAGTTCAGTAGTTGCCAGAGTCTTGTATGTATGTGTGTGCGTGTGCGTGCGTGCGTGCACACATGCCTTCATATGTCAATGTATTTATCTTCCCCATCCAGTCTATGAAACTAAAAAAAAAACCTATTTAAAACTGTAACTTTGCAGAACATAACTTTGCAAAAAAACTCTCTGAATGTCAGTAGAATTGCATATTTGAGAAAAATGCACAGGTTTCAGATGAGAGTGAAACAGAAAAGGAAATGGTTTCATTTATGAAAGTTAGAAACCAAGAATTAATAGAAGCTAGCTTATCAGCTTTAAAGTTTCTTTTTGGTATACCTGAGCATTCTTCTGCAGTAGTAAAATCCTAGGTGTCGTAAGATATACATAATACCATTACAGAACAAAAATATTTTTTGCGCAAGATGTTGGTAAAATCAATAACTACAAACATGTTTTATGACAGTGGTGAATTCCCAAGTGGAGGATTTAAGACTTAAATATCAAAATACAGAGAAAATATTTGTGGAAATTTTGTCTATGGTCCATTGCAATAAGTGCAGCATTCAAAGAAAAGAGTAATGGTCACGCTTACTACTATTAGTAATAACTAACCCCAACCTCCTCCTATTATAAAACTAATTTATCTCAATTTGTTCTAGGTTCGTGTTGACAGTGGCATACAGCAAGGAAGTGAAATCAGTATTTATTATGATCCCATGATTTCAAAAGTAAGTTATTTTTTATCTATTGAAATACACGTGCTATTTTTGAAAATGAGTGTATATTGGAAAGTCTAACTTCCTCATAAGAAAGCTAAAGAGATTCCTTCTTTTGATACCTTTGCTATAGTGATCCATTGAAAGTATATAATTATTTTATACCTCTTGAAATGTACTTTTGTTTTATTCTGTATGGTAACAGGATAGCATTTCAGTAGAATATGTATGTCATGATATAACATTCTTTCAGGAATGTCATTATTTAAGAAATAGTTTTATTTTGGAATACAAAAATCTTATATTTGTGTTACTACAAACTTTTAAAATATCCTTCTGAAAAGATGAGAATTAAAATTAGGCAATTCATCACAGTGTTTTGTGAGCATAAATCTTTTTGTTTTAGCTTTCAACTTTAGTAGGGACAATAGTGACATCTGAGTTAACTATGTTTTACACTTTTTAAGTCAAAGTAAAAACAAGTCTTTACTATCCCATTTTCTTTATGTCTTTGACCAAGACACAATTAAACCTGAACATTTCTAATAAACTATTAATTCCTATTTATCTAAATTGGGACATTATGATAACAGGGTTCGGAAAAGTCATAATATTGAATCATGATTGTTATGTTGAACATAACTAGTTTGTTTTGTAATAATAATTGAAGCTTGCTACTTTGTAAGAGCACTAGTTAGAGCTTTCCATTCTTAATTGAAAGGTGCAAAAAACTAATTCTTATCCTGATTAATTATCTCAAGTTGTGGCATCCTGACCTTCGATGTTTAATCTGAAGACGCTTAAACTATAGTAGAATGAACTACTAATACTTGTAGACTCTCACAAACCTCATGGCTTCTTAAAAGGATTGAAGTCTATCTTGTTTTTGTTAGTGACTGTATACTGGATACAAACCTCAATTTCTTATTAACATTGGCGTATTAAGTCCATTCCTTTAACTATGCCTGAAATTGCATGTTTCAAAATTAATTAATTGGACAAGGTTTGGTTATCACAACAAGAAGTAGCTAATTTGAAACAGAAGGAAAATATTCTGATTATTTTTTTCATAGATAGACTGGATGAAAAAGAAGCCTGATATATCAGGCCTAGGCCCATTGTAGTCCTACAAGTTGTTTCCCACAGCAGCCAAATTAGAGTAAAGTGGTCTCAGACAAGAGGTAGAGGTGTACTTCTTCTCACTATTTACCCTTTACAGTTAGTATTTGGAGGCATATGACCTAAGCCAGGAGTAATATTGCACCTTCAATAGTAAAAATCTTTGATATATTTGATATCCACAAATCTATCCTTACTCTTTTTAAAGCCATTAAAATTATTGCCTATTACAAGATTTTTGTAATGAATTTCACAGGTTTGTTTGTTATTAATTCAATTGAAATGGCTGCCCATCTCATAAAAGAGGTTCTAGGTGGCTAACACAGCACAAAATAACTACCAATCCCTCCCCCCATATAAAACCTTCAGTGGCAGCTGGGATAAAACCCAGGTTAATATGTACTGTGTAAGAAAGTTCAATATTTCCTTCCAGCTAGTTTAATTAAATGACTCTTGTTTCTTACATTGTGAGAGAGGAAGAAAAGTTCTCTGTCCACTTTCAATTCCTTGCATGATTTTATATGCTTCAAATACTTCCCTTTTCTTGTTCTTTTCCTAAACTAAATGGTGTCAGCTTTTCTAGCCTTTTCTCACAGGATTAGTGTTTTCTAATTATTTTGGCTACTCTTTTCTGCACTTTTTAAATTATATGTATTACATCGCTGTATTATATCATTTTTCAGCTGTGGCAAGCAGAACTGCACATGGTATTCCAAGTGCAAACATACCGTAACTTCATAGAAGGTCTTCACATTGTAGGCAGTTTCATTTCAACCCTTCTCTAATAATCAATAGCATCAGATCTGGCTTTTGGACAACTACTGAAAACTGAGTGAACATCTCAGTGGAGTTAGCCGCTATAATTCCAAAGACATTTTCCTAATTAGTGACACAGATCATTAGAATAAATGTGAAATTGTCTTGCCTCAGCGTGCATCCATTTATACTTATTTAAGTGCATGTTCAACATTTTTCTAGCTTAAAAAGAGCCTTCAGTATATTGTCATAATCACTTTTCGTTTCATATCCCTAATTACTTGGTATTATTTCCAGTCTGGGCAGCTTGCTGGTCACTCTTAAGTCAATATCATGTATGAATAACTTTAAAAATATTGGTTCCAGTGTAGGTCCTTAAAGTCCTTGCTTGCATTGAAAATATTGATTACTTATTTTTATTCTTTAGTTTCTAATTATTTCATGCACACTAACTAGAATAGACCCTTGTTGTATGCTGCTGATTGTAAATTTTCTGAAGAACCCTTGCTGAGAAATTTTGTGAAAGGCCTTTTGAAAATCCAGGATACTGTATGGATAACACACTTATATTCACACACCTGTTGACCCTCTCAAAAAAGAACGTAAAAGGTGACAAGGCAAGATTTACCTTTGCAAAATCCATGCTGCTTTGCCTTCATCTGTTTTGCTATGCTATTTCCCCAAAATTTATAATAAGGGAAGAGGCATTAAACATGTTCCTCAAGGTATCCTACACTACTGCTTATTACTGCAATTTGGTTTAATTGTTCCAATTCACATCCTGAAAAAGTCAGTACACATTTAGGTATATGCTTTGTATAATTTGTAGTGAAGACATGTGTAAAGAATTCATTCAGGTTTCCCTTAATGTTTCTTACCATTTGCTCTTTAAATTCTTTTTACCGCCAAAGTTAATTTTCCCTTTTTTCTTGTTGTAATAGACTTTCTACTTTCCAGCAGAAAACTTTACAGAAGTTTATTCTGTAACACAAAACTGTAATAGAAGATTTTCCAGAGAGTTATGTTGGTCTTTTCTTTAGTATGGTTGATACTTCTTTGTATTGTAGAATGCATTTCAGCTGAACCTCATTACCTTATTTTTCAGTTGTCCTCTAGCCATTATAATTCAAAGCATCTCTCTCTCTTGTTTCTGGTTTCTTTTATTTCAATCATCTCTATTTTGAGAACTTTCACCATTTGTATTCAAATATGATTGTGTTTGCACCTAATTAACAACTTCCATTACATACTAAAGGTAGCTATAACACCATTGTGATTGGGATTCCTTATTGGTTTTACAATATCTTGCAGTAGTGCACAAACACCAGTTAAGATTTAATTTAGAATTACCTCTTCTTTGGCTTTTTTCAAGATCAATTATCCTAAGGCACAGAATTTGATATTTGCTAATTTTATTATTTTTGTACTCAAGTTACATGTATTGAAGACATCTGCAATTGAACAGCAAATTATCAATTTCTTTGGAAGTATTGAAAAGGAAGTAATCTCTCGGGAGAAGAAAATAGAACTAGCAAAACTTTTGATCTGACAAATTAGTGGAGACAATATAATATATGAAAGTGGGGAAAATCCTGATAGATTTCCAGTTTAATGGAACAGAATTTTAATAGATATATTAATAGCTATATTATTAGGTGTATATAATAAATAATGTGATCTTTCTATATTTCTCCTATCATTTTATGTGACCTATATTACAGTATAGGTAAGACTTTCCTGGGTGTGCAAGCTACAGATTAGAATCTTGGCTCACAGTGGATGTTTAATTGCGATACTATCCAGGTAGCCACAGAAAGTAATAGAATTGAGTAATAGCCACAGAATTGATAATTCCCCATCTTGATTTGGATTTATAAAAAATAGACAAGCATCTCACAATAACCATTCTAGGATTGATATTTTAGACACTGCAGCAGATAAATGAGTACCAATAGAAAAGAATATTTGTAGTTCAGATTTTAACTTTGGGATTCTTGGTGCTCTCTGTGTTTAGTGGTTTTCTTGCAGATATTTCATAGTATTTAAAAATAAGAGGAAACCTCACTCCCTTCTAACACTGATGATGTTACCTGGCTTGATAATGAAATGTCTACAAGAAAACCACCAAGCTCAGAAAACACCTATATGTTGTGTTCCTTTTTAAATGTGGTTCAGCCATATTTTCCATATGATATTCCCAGTGTTTATTGATAGGATAGGATCATTGATTATACCCTAATTTTATTTTAAGTACACATGCAAATTTAAAAAAATCCCTTTCTCTTCCAGTCTCAATCTAACAGCATCAGTATCACTGCCAGTCCATTTTGTTTTTTGCTGTCCAACTACAAACTGCACCCCTCAAAAAAGTTGGGATTGTTTTTTTTATTGTTTTATCATATGAGTGGTCAGAAATCATGTAGCTATCGATTCTATAGATGCCAGTTTGTCAAAAGTTAATAAATGGTCTCATAAAATTACCAGATGTAGTTTGATGTAGGAGTCTGCTTGAATTGCACCCTGCCAGTGCTGAGAGAAAAAGCTAGAAACATGTATATAACTTATGTTTTGGATATCAGTTTCCTAATTTAGAATAAGATTTATGGACAGAGTATGCAGTGAGGGTTGTATGTTGTCATGCCTTCATTTGGCAAAGATACTAAACAAAATTCTGACTTAACAGAAATCATAAAGGTTGAGGAGTGAACATATGTATTGAAACTTAATAATATGAAAAAGGAATTGTGAAATACGCAGCATGTTTGAGACAATATTTTGGTTGTTATAGAGTTCATTTTTTTAATGTATGTTTTAGCTGATCACCTATGGATCCAACAGAAATGAAGCTTTGCAAAGAATGGAAGAAGCCTTGGATAATTATGTTATAAGAGGTAAATTACAAATATAATTTTTCTAGGTATCATGGCTTATTTAACTATCTTAAATCTTTTAGTTTAGATTTATTTTAACAGAGTTTAAGCTAGCTTTATAAAGTTATGTTATATGCTACTTATATTGATTCTAATGTTTCATAATATTATATATTTATTATCATTCTGGTCAATGGCTTCCTTCCTTCCAAAATGGAACAATTTTGGAATACAAACATGTGTAAATGAAGGATTAATCTCATTGCATCTGCAGTAACACAATTAGTTATTCAGATATTTTCTGTATAAGGACAATTGAGTCTAGTAAACTTGAAATATTTTTTGTCAAATAAAGCATTATTTAAAATATACTTTTTTATTGATAAGCATATCTTCTCATTGTCTACAAGAATTCAAATTAATTCTTTTTCCTATCAGTTGTTAAAATTTAAGTATCAAATTGTTTCATCACTAGCAATATGTTATCAAGCAAAATTGGAAGGATGTTTCCATAGGATTTATTAATTGCCTGTAATAGATTAGGTATTTCTAAGACTCAAAATGTTGCAAGCCAGGCTGGGATGTTAGTAGGTGTTGTAAATACTGCTGTTGATCCATATGAGGCAAACAACATTTGCACTGAAGTGAGAATTGATTTAAAAATTGTTATTTTCTTCTATTAATTAATCTAAAGTATAAATCCCAGTTTCCAACCAAATTTTTCATATAATTACTTCATAGTATCAAAGCATGAGGAAAAACAACCAAAACAATCCCTTTCCAGAGATAACGTACCATAATGTTTGAATTGATCTAATGGCGAATAAGATGCTATTTTGACGTCAAGAGAGTCCAGCTAGGTCAATTTTGCAAATATTTCACAACAATATTTTTAATTAAAGTATAAGATGAAGAACAGTTTACAGTCCTTCTAATTTAGTTTATTTAATGAGATTTACTATTTTCCATTTGAACATTATAAACTTAGAACAAAAATGAAATGCAAGATTTTCTTAGTAAAGAAATATATTATTATGTCTTTATATAGTAATTGAATTAGAGCTTAGATATTTGAGAGGAAGGTTCAAATCGGGGAAAAATTACAGTGCATTCTAGCATCTCTGAATTTTGGCTAGGAGTCCTAAAGGTGATATTCCTCATTCATTTAGTTTGAGCTGGATGGAGTCTTTATATCTTGTTAGCATTGTATAAAGTCTTCCTTCAACTGCTATTTTTATTGGGCCATTTTTTCTTAAAACATCATTCCTTTCTGAAATTGAAGCTGTCAAGATTGCTGTGAGGAAACCCTCAGTTTGTCACTCTTGGAAAAGATTTGGTTCTAGATTGCTACCATGAATGAAAATTATAAGTTTGGGGACATATCCTTTTTAATAAAATGTTTACAGAATGCAGAGATAACATAGCAAATTGCATGGTTTACTTTTTGCATCTAACTACATTGCAGAAGCAATAGTAATATCCGCAGGTACTTAATCAAGCGCACATAATTTCACTCTTGCCTATAATGATAGTGTTATTAAGAATGATAAAAGGACACATTTTCTTCTTCCTCCGGATTCTTTTTATGGACAGTTATTATTTGAATACCAGTAGGTAAAGATTTGATGTGATATTTAGAAACAGAATTCCAGTGGAGCTGTTTCATTTTTTTTCATCTCCCCAAATAAGTTGTCTGCTTTTATCTTTACTTTTTTTTTCCATTAGAGATAACTGTGTAATTCCAACACTGCTGGATTTCAAGGTTTTGACATCTTTCTTCCTAACCCCCATTGCTGAACTCCAATAAATCAGTGCATTAAAAGAAAAAAAATGTAGAAAGCTTTCCCTCCTATTTTTCCCCTGCTTATGTGACCTTTACTTCCAAGAAAGAGAAGTCTAGTAACTTGAGAGCTTTAGCACATGTTTCCTTCTTTAAAAAAAAAAAAGATCCAGCTGCTGAAAAATCTTGAAAGTATATGAAATTGTGCTTTTTTAATGATGTGCTTTTATTTGTACTTCTTATTTGGTAATTGTACATAGCTAATTTTTCATCAGAATCATCAGTAATCTAGAGTTTTAATTTGGCCATTTCTTTCTGTTCAGATCCACATCTGAAAGAGATACAGCATTGGCAAATGGTTACAAAAGCTGAAATATAATGGAGCACAATATAAAATACAGCTACCTTTACACATTTAGATAGTACTTATAGAGTTTTGACATGTTTAAAGAACTCCACAGTTGTATATTCATATCACTTTCTGATATCTCTGCCCACTGAATTAACCTATTAGTGTTTGATGTTAATATGAATGAGAAAATCCCTATCGGTTTATTACTTGCAGAATTCTTGTTTTAGGAAATGTTGAGTATTTGGGTTTAGAGTTGTGAAAATTATCTTGTGTATAATATAAATTCTTGTTAGGAATGAAATATCTTAATGTATATACAGGTAGTCCTCAACTTACAAACATTTGTTTAGTGATTGTTTGACGTTACAACGGAACTGAAAAAAATGACTTATGACCATTTTTCACATGTATGGCCATTGTAGCATCAATTTTCAGCTCAGTTGTCATAAATCGAAGACCACTTGTACCTAACTTTCATATGTTTACATACTAACCAGCTTCCAAGACTGAGCTGTTTATTCACAGTTCTATTACTGTGTTTCCCTGAAAATAAGACCCTGTCTTATTTTTTTGAACCCCGAAATAAGCGCTTGGCCTTATTTTTGGGGAGGTCTTATTATTTTGAGGCACGTGGATGAAAACAGAGGAAATGGCAGGGACTAGCTGCGCATACGTTTAAATATTTTTGGGGAGGGCTTATTTTCAGGAGGGCTTATTTTAGTGCATGCGCTCAAAAGTCTGATTGGGCTTATTATCGGGGATGTCTTATTTTCAGGGAAACAGGGTATTATTATATTGGGTACTTCTGCTAATTTTTGATCTTTTTTAATTTCAAAAACAGTTAATATCACTGTATAAGTTATAACAATATTATTAAATATATTATTAAATGACTACCTTGGTCGACCTACCATCAGTTCTTCTTATATTATTATTATTATTATTTATTAAATTTATATACCGCCCTACTCCCGAGGGACTCAGGGCGGTGAACAGCCAAAATAAAATACATATAATACAAATATTAAAAACATTTAAAATATATTAAATATTATGACCCCCAAAAAACAAATTAAAACCAATTTTAAAACCCAATTTAAAATTTAAAACAATTTAAAAGAGGTTAGGCCAGGCCAGCCTGCTGAAAAAAGAACGTTTTAAGGGCACGACGGAACGCGCGCAGATCTGGGATGTTCCATATCTCCAGGGGGAGCTCGTTCCAAATGGTAGGTTCTTGCTATGTGACCAGCCCATTTCCATTTCAATTCTTTTACTCTTTTGATGGCATCCTCTAATCGATGTGCAGGTCTTTCTTTCTTGTCTTGTGATGCCGAGCATATATCATTCCATAGCTCTTTGCGCCACTCGTAGCTTTTGTATTGATTGTGAGATTAGTGTCCATGGTTCAGACAGAGCAGGTAGCACAGACTGATCAAACTTTTGACTTTTCAGGCATAGTGGGAGGTTGTTCTTGAAAATTATGCTTAGCTTGCCGAATGCCTGCCAACCACATTTAACACGCTGTTCAATTGATGGTCCACCTACCATCAGGCAGTCATAGAATGTATTCCACTTGATTAAAAGCATCCACCAAAGAAATCTAAAACAAGATGGTGCGATGACATCAATAATGATTGCAGGCTCAATTGGCAAAAGAAAGCTTAGGACTGTATTGGTTGGAAACATGCGGAAGAGGTCTCCATCCTGCAGTGGATAGGCAATGGCTAAAATGATGACATTATTAAATAAATTTTTATAATAATTAATATTATTTTGAAAATTTTATAAGCTACATGGCTTGTGAAGCTCTCTATTTCTTTTTCCTCCTCTTGCTTCTTGGTGGTTATTTTAATATTTATTTAAATTAAAATAAAACTATTTTAAAAAGAGAAAAGCTGAGATTAAGTAATAAATATTTCCCAGGGAGCAGATATCTTTAACACCAATAACCAACCCGTATTAAAAATGATACCCGTACCACATATTGTTTCACATAAATAAATAGGAAAAATCATGTTCAAAATGTCTGCTTAACACGTTTCAGGGATAAGAAGTTGTTATGGAGACAGATTACTGTTGTGTCTCTGGTCTCTTGATTTGCAGAGACAGGACTGCAAGCATTCCTTCCTTACATATTTTCACAGACAGAAGATTCCATTTGGAATTCATTCCTAAGGTATATAGGGTTTTATAGAGTTCATCCTACAGAAAAAGCCAATCTGTTTCCTTGGTTTTTGCAAAATCACTAGAGCCCTTGATAACTATTGCCAGATGTTACACCATTGGAACAATATTACTATCCCTAAATTGAGGTGATAGATCTGATCACTGCAGCAATTGTTGCTACTTCCATTCCTGACCTTGGATCATATCTGTTGGAGGGTTTGAAATTTCTGACTGAAAAATTTCCAACGATCTACAGCCTTGTTCTCACCCAACCAGTTCTCAGTAATACCTATCAATCGTCCTATTACCCACTACCATATTGTTCATAGATGAGATTGTATATCAGATGTACCTGGTAAGCAACCTGAATCCAAAGCAACAAGCAAACTAGCCATTAGGTCCTTAAAAAAAAAGACAGACTAAAAGTTTATTTAGAATTTCTGTTTCCACCATAAATATGCTAAGAACTCCTGGTGGCCTAGAAATTTAATAAGCAGCAAATACCACTCGTTGCCTGTTATTGTGAAAAATTGTCATCCCCCCTTTTCTTGTTATTTCAGTAGTCAGAAGAAAAAAGGATAGAATGCAGCTTTGGACATAGATTAATTAATATAATTGTAGTCTATTAGAAAACTAACTATTGATTCTGCTAACAAGGAATAATGTTTTTATTTTAGTTAGGACTGTTTTTTTACAGGGCTCAAGCTTGAACATTAATTCTGAAAAATCCCCAATTAGGGAAAAGCCTTAATCCTTAATCAGAATAAATGGCACAGGAATTATTACACATATGTAACAATGCTTAGCAATAGTATCAGTCTTCTTGCTTTATCCTAAACCTGATACAACTTAATTTGTAGGGAATTTGCATGTAATCCATGCAAAGAAATGAATAATAAATCATTTCTTCATCATGGAACCTATTAGAAATAATGGACCTGAATTTTGAGTGTCTCGAGCATTACCATAAGTAGATGAAGTTGAGATGGATTGTAACTTTTACCCACCTGGAATAAAAAGGCAAATGAATAAAAAGGCAAAAGGGTCTAACACAGGGGTTCCCAAACTTGGCAGCTTTAAGACTTGTGGACTTCGACTCCCAGAATTCTCCAGCCAGC